>CM047809.1:24692240-24889467 GCA_026214975.1 Gentiana macrophylla | reverse complement strand
CTTTGCTTGATTATGCATTGTCCTTTGTCGGTTCACTCCAAAAAGTATGATTTCTTCATCACTTTAGATATGATCTTGTGTTGCATAGCTTATTGGTAAAATCTCGGATTTCTCATTGCTACTGTATCCACCGGATCTTCAATGAATGTCTCAAATAATATTTCTTGGGTATATATCGCCAAGAAGAGCCTCGCAATTTATACTTGTATTCCTCAAATCTTAAAAATGAACAACCGAGTAAATTCCTAAAGTGATTCTCGTGAGTCCATGAGGCGCTTTTGTAAAACATTTTGAAGACAATCGATAAAGTCGAATCGAGATCACTTGAGAGGAGAAGATTTGCTCCGATACTAATTGTTGGTCCCGTGAAAAGGTTGACACAAGTTTAGAATTGGGGTGAATAAACTTGTCACTGTAAACTAGATCTAAAAACAAAGTAGGTTCGGCTTATAAACTTTTGTGTAGTTGAGCTAATCGAGTTGAGTAGGATAAATCAAATCGATTTATGCTCAAACCGAGTTAACCGGCAAATGATATATTAATGCCTTTTGATTGCTCATTATCGCTTGTAAAGATGAATGCAAGCACTAACTCGGTTTAATGTTTGCCGAGTTTGTGTTCGATGAGATATGAAATAGAATGTAGAAAATAAATGCGTAAAGTAAATAAGTAAATGCATGCAGAAGTTTATAGAGGTTCCAAGTGGTGTAATCCCATCACCATTTCTTCCTCGTGATGTTGGGGAAATTCACTATGTTCTTGAGATGTACAATTTACAAGACACAAAGTAAATTTTAAACACTGATTGTCCTTAACTATTCCCTAGCTTCACACTCTTCAAGCCTTAGTCTTTAACAGTTGGAATTGCTGTTAAGCCAAGTTTCTCCACTAGTTCTTTGAAGGGTTGGACTGCCTCTTCACCAGCTCATCACAAACACAGTCTTCCTGACTACACCTCAACTGTCTTTCACACCTTCTTGATGTTTCACAGTCTAAAACCTTTGATAAAATTAAAGTTGAGACTTGAATCAATAACTATGATTCAACTTGTGATTTGAGCTTCTTCTTCTGAATATATATAATTTGCACAAGAAGTTTCGATTTCTTCAAGTGTATATCTTAATGTTTCTTTGAATACTTAAGAACACTTTGAAGAATTATTGATGTGGATATATCAATATATAATAGAGTTGTGAGAGTTTTTAAATTCTCTTTCCCTTTACTTGAATCTTTCTTAATGAATTTTCTCTGAACTCCGAACTTCTTCTTGATGTGAAGGGTCTATTTATGGGGTTATTCCAACATTCATCTTGTTTGAATTTGAATTCTTGTATCCGTTGGTGGTCCTGCTATTCTGTTGAATGTCAGTGTCCTTTCTAACAATTCTTTTATCCAATTGTATTGCTTGCTTTATAGCGGTTAGTTTCTTCTTCGCTGAATGACTTCACTTTGAAATCGAGCCTTTGGTTTTGGCGCTTTCACCGGTATAATCGAGTGTATCGCTTTCAAGAGCATTAACTCGAGCTTTTACTCTTCTTCAAAACTTAGTACTCTTTCTTCATCTGATTTTATATTGACTTAATCAGAGTATACCATATCATAAAAACATCCTAGATATCATTGTCCTTATGTATCTTAGGTCTTCATACAAGATCCATAAAGTCTGTTCAGGTCATCACAAACTTACCTGAATTCTAACTTTGCAGTCTTGACTTGAAGTCTTCATAAACTGAGTTTGAACCCTCAGTTCTTCATTATTCAATAACTGAGTGTGTGTCCTCGCTTCTTCATTTATCGAGTTTGTCCTCAAATTTTCAACTTCAAGATAAGCCAACCGAAGTCCTGTGGTTCCTCAAACGAGCTTACCTTCTTCGCTTTACTTGTGTGTACTCGCCCTTTAATGATGACAATTTCTTTTTCTCTGTAAACTCAAGCAGATCGCCTCATCCGCTCATCAAGTCGATTCTCGGTTTCACCTGAACCTTAAACTATTACAATTGCTAGTCCGATTTACTAATACAAATATCGACTCTATTAAATCCTATACATTTATATCTAGACATCTTTTTGCTTTGCACTATAACAACTAGTTATGACACTTCATCGTTGAGGTTTAAATTAATAATCAATAAGTGATGAATCATTATCAAAACATAAATTTTGTTTCCAATATGTACCGCCGCCACATGCACTTTGTCGGGCCAAAGAAAAGGCAAATGATAGGTTAGATTGCGTAAGATCATGAGTGAGATATTGAGTAGCCCCGTATCCGCAATCCAATCGTGAGCCAGATGTGTAAGTCGTATATGTTTGAGGCGGCTGGGTGGAGGAGCACGAGGAACTCGGGCGGGTGGGAGTACATACATATCGAAGGAGCATGCCGAGGTCAGATGACTTGTTTTGGCACAAATTTGGCATATGGGGGTTGTGCACCATGAGAGACGCCAAATATGAGGGACAAGGGTAGTAACGATCCCGGCCTCCAGACCGAAGGTTTATGGTGATTTAGAGAGGAAGACATTTTTTTGGATGGCGGTATGAGCCCCCTTTATTTTTTTTTTTATTTTATTTTTTTTTTTAATTTTTTTTTTTTCCTCTATTGATGGTAAGGAATAAAATTAAATAAAAATAAAAGGAGAAAGCAGGGGCGAGAAGAGTAATCCAAGTGGGGAGAGTTTGCTGCGGTAAGGGACATTTTTTTTTTTTTTTAATAATACGGAGTACTTGACTACACCTTTGTTAATTTTTGATTTACTAACAACAATTAGCTTTTCTCCGATGTGTGGATATGAATCTGTAATCGTCGCCGACAGCCGGAGGAGAAGAAACCTGCCGCTGTTTTTTTTCATTCTTTTTGTTTTTTGGTTTGGAAGAAGATTTAGGTTTAAGGAGAATCACATAACTTATATAAAATCGATCGATACCATATCATAATTCAAAGTGTATTGTATTTTATCGATTCAACTAGTAGAGAAGTACAAATACATAAGCTCGGTAACTTAAGCCTCCAAATATGTAATAGATAAATACAAATAATATAAAATATAAGATAAGTATGGAAACTATTTTAGAGCATCCTCGACAGACATGTAACGATACACTACTAATGCTATATCTATTTGATTTAACATACTTATAACAGTCACGGTCGAACAATGAAACAATTATATTTAGACAAAGCAGAAAAGACATCCCAAACAATGTACACATCGCGTATATGATCAGGTTGGTTAATTGACCACTTGATCATGTTGGTTATATAGCAAGTTCATGATTCAACGGTAGAAAAACAAACAAGACATAATCGATATGGATATACCGTAATATATATATATATATATATATATATATATATATATATATATATATATATATATATATATGTGTGTGTGTGTGTGTGTGTGTGTGTGTGAGTTTGTGGCGGTAGAATGTTGGATCATGAACTTGCAATATATATTGTAACGCTTCTTCATCAAATTCAGTTCTTATCCTAAATATAATGTCCAAATTTGAGACTTTTAGAGTAAATTCTAAACTTACGTAAGTTCCGACGTAATATCAAAATAATTATAAAAAATGCGCAGAAGAAAGAAGCACGCAGACACCCAAGACAAACCTCGTGGTCCTCGATAAAAAAACCACAAGATTAACGCGATGTCAAACTAAAGTTAAAAATAATTGAAACTCATGAACTAAAATCTCATATAACCAACATGGCTAAAAAAGAAGAAACTATTGAAGTAATTAGCACAAATGCCTTAGAGGTGAAGGAAGAAGTCCCGAGACGAATCCCAAGTTTGAGGATAGATTACACACAAGATTTCTTCACCTCATGGGCGAATGAGTCCGCCCCACTCTTTTTTGTTCCATCGCCCAAGACTGACATATCTGCAGCTCGGACAAAGAAATACTTCTCCTTCCATCCCTTGATAGGGAGGGGCATCACAAGGATTCAAGGCCCACACCGATGTCCTTCCCACCCCGACGTGAGTAGTAAAACCAGTCTATAGAATTTCTTGACTTATTGACACTGAAGAAATATCTAAATAAAGAGGTTGAAAACTCCTAACTTATTATTCTACAGAAGAGGGCGTAACATACCATGGTCTTAATCCCGTTTGAGTAATTTAGTCTAAACCCAAGTTGGAAAAGGTTAAGAGATAATAAATAGCAGGTATCACCAGAAATCATGGACCGGCGACGAGCTGCTGAATATATACAATGCAAAAGCCATCAAGGGTGTTAGTGGCTCTCCAATCAGAATGGGGAAGGGTGGGCATGTATATATACCAACTATAAGAAAAATACTCTTTTGCCACAGTAGTTTTTGCAAAAACAAAAAAAAATGTTGTTAATATACTTACTTTTAGCCACAATAACGTGGAAAATGAGAAAAACTAAGTATATATTAGCCCCAATTGTTTTTGTTGTGACAAAAGAGTATTCTTCTTGTAGTGACCTCTCTGTTAATCTCATACTCATAGCAAGCTTTTATCACCTCCTCATTTGTGACAGTGGATGGGGTGTCCGGATCCTCTACTTTGAGAATCCCGGCTTTCCCCAAATTTGAGGACGTGGTGAGATCATGCCGCCTCTACATTCGCACTGAAGATCCGACATGCTACCCTTTTGTTGAGTCTAGCCAACAAACCAAAACCTTCTTGAGAAAAACTTTCCTACGAGATCTCTCATCCGACTCTACAACTTTGATAACGGTAAAAAAATGATGGATTGACTCTCCTTTTATAATAAGAAGAGAGAGGATATCCGAAGAGACGGTCGGATCGTAATTTTCCCAATCGGTTTAGTCCTTCCGCATACAATTTTCATGAAACGATGCAAAGAAAAAGATTAATAGTTGTTTTGAAATTGAAAACCGATAAGTTGACATCGGCGATCGACGTCATTAACATCAGAATGGTTACACTTCGACCTCTCAAAGTCATCTCGGTGCAGACCTAACTCATGATACATATCTTAGCTCAGGTTTGGGGGTATTTGACGTAGGTGTGATCGGTCACCCTACACGTGACACTCATCGGACATCACAAAGAAGAGTATATGAAAAACCACGTCAATCAGCACAATTCATCTCCAACATGGTGCATGTCGCCCTTAGATCATGCGACGCATATTGTCCTTGGTCCTCATGCATACGTGGCGTAGAGTCGCCCATTGATGCTTTATCATTGAATTTTTGCAGGACGCCCTCGGTCTCAAAAATTCATTACACCCCATTATTTGTGCAATGGGACATTATGCCACAAATTCAAGTATTACCCCCATATACTTGCTCCCCACTTTAATGCGCAAAACGTCTTTGACCATGATGGTAAACTATATAAAGGAATCATTATCCTTATTATTTATGTCGCCCACTTTTACATGCCGAACTCATGGGCTCTATAGAAATTTCTCTATTACATAACAAAGATGTACAAATGTATCAAATATTATTTACGAGCATTTATATTAATTATTTATTGTAATTGCTTGAGAGACCTGTAAGCTTCCACTAGCATGTATATATACACAATGTAACCTACTCCCTCCGTTCCTATTAATTGTCGTAGTTGCCAAAACTAAAATTCCTTTTAACTGTCATTAGTTACATTTCCAAAGCATTATTTATTGGTACTTGTTAATTGCGGCAGTAAAAAACGCTCATGCGCAAACCTAAACGTCTGCCATCTGCTCTCCGGCCACCGGCAATCCCACCCTACCAAATCCAAAATGAAGGACTCTATTATGGAGCCCTCCCCTGAAGAATAAGATCTATTGAAAAGAAGTGTTAATCGGCCAAATCAATCCACCAACAACCACTCGCCGGCATGAGTCCGACCGGAGTGGTACCGATGTCGTTCAAGAAAGATATGCTGATCCGGACATTTATACAGGTAATGACGAGGATGGTAATGAACCAATAATTATAAAGATGTTGTTGATAATTTAATGGGAGATGAGCATGGGAGGACACTCGATTATCCCTCTCGATGAGTGCTTGGAGTCATGGTGGCCATGGAACGGGCCTTGATCATCAAGCTCCTGGGAAGTGCAGGTCTTAGAATTTCTTGTCTAATCGCCTCTCAATCTCTAGCATGCCGAGGGTCGATTGGAGTTCACCGACCTCTCGACAACGGGTACTACATTGTTCGATTCACCGTAAAGAAAGATTATCTAACCGCTCTTGAGAACGGTCCGTGGGTAATCCAAGGACATTATTTAGCCGTTACTGGATGGAAGCCCTTTTTGACTTTGTCGGAGGAGCAATCAAGACCACCATGGCCTGGGTTAGATTTCTCGACATTTTCCAGCTTGAGGTGTTCCAAACCCAATATCTCACGGTTGAGGAATATGGTTGGATGAACCATCAAGGTAGATCATACCACCGCTTTTAATATCCGTTGGTTTGCACGGGTATGTGTTGAGGTTGATTTATCCAAACCCGTAAAACCTTTATTTTCATCAATGAAAGAAAGAAGATGATTGAGTGGGAAGGTTTGCCACCGGGTTTGTTTGGATTATGGAAGTTTGGCCACCGGAAAGAATCATGTTCCATTAGTTGAGCTGCCGCTATTGTCCGCAAACCCCAAGTCCCAAGAAATGTGCAACCGAAGGTCCTACCACTAAAAGGCCGTATGGGCCTTAGATGATTGCCCAAACCCGTCCCAGGAGAAATACAACATCTTCATCTAAGTCTAACCGCAAAAACCCGCCACCGAGGTAGCAAATCAACCCGAGCCAACCTGAACATCGAGAAGACCATGCTTTGCTGTGAGTGGATCTCGCTTTTAGTTCTTGTAGAAGAAAATACCTATGAAGATGCTCCCCCAAATGAAGTCTCGGAATTGAGACAACAAACTAACCAAATCCTGCCTCATGGAGGCCCTTCCCACATCACCGAATTCTCAAAATAAAGCAGGGTTGAGCCTTCGTCCAATCCCAAACCCACCAAACTGACCCACCAATCGCGTTCAAGACCCAAACATGCAAAAATGTACCTGAAACAACCAAGAGAAAAGGCATGGACACAAATCTGGAGAAAACACCAACCATTCCCAAAACCCGACTGGAGGTGAGAGATCCACTTGAGGAAGTTGCAAATAATAGGCCCAAATTTTTTCTTCTTCTGAGGGCCGTGGGACCGTTTCTACTTCAAAACGAGACATTCAAAGAGATATAGGAAAACCATCAAATAACCCCAAACTACACCCTCCTCGACCAAGACAAAAATAGTGGAAAGAATCAAATGGATGTGGATCAACAAAGGTCGAAATATGCTTTTCAAAGAAGATGGGGTAGTCATGAGCTCCCACACCCTTACCCAATCTTAGTACAATGCAAATCCTCTCGTGGAATTGTAGAGGAGCATGTCCCGATGATTTTTGAGGCAACTTTGCAACCTCCTTCCCGAACATAAACCATGCATTCTTAGTTTATTGGAACCTCAAGCAAAGAAATTTTCAATGCGAAACAAATTCTTTCGGACTTACTTTACATGGGTTTTTAGGGTGGAAGCCCACGGTTACTCTAATGGTCTTTGGTGCTTTTGGACGACCGTGTACTTTCCTTTCAAAGATATCTTGAACACAAATTTATGTCTCTCTATGGCTGTGATCAAGGACGACAGAATAAGCTGGCTCATAACTTTCATTTACCCTGCTCCTATTGCTAGCATTAGGAACGAGTTCTGGGAGTATCTTAAAATATATTCGGATATTTTAAAATATCCTTGGATAATCATAGGCGACTTCAATCAAGTTATCTACCATTAGATAAGCGAGGGGCTCCCGGTTGGTGGCCTCATTTCTGTGAAACTCTGGAGTACTTAACAACACTATGGGCTTATTGAACTACCTTTTCACGGCTCGAAATTCACTTGGAAGGGGCCTAAGCATGGAAATCAACACATTCTACAATGTATTGATCAGGCTTGGGCCTCCTCGTCTTGGCTTGAACTTTTCCTGGATGCTCATGTCACTCACTTGCCTCGCATCTAGTCTAACCATAGCCGTATCTTACTCCACACCGATCTTGTGCATCAAAAGATCTATAATAGTAATGGCTTATTCTTTCAACGAGCCTGGCTCGATCATGCACAGTTCGATGATTTTGTTCAGTCTGCATGGGTACAAGGGGCTTGCCTTCAAGATACGTTTCGGCATTTCAGCAAGCAAGTCAAGATTTGGAATAAACAGGTCTTCGGGAAAAAATTTCAAAGAAAAAAGACTCTGGTAGCACGGATTGTGGGTGTTGCGCATAGTCTTGAATCTTCCATGTCCTATTTTTGACTGGTCTGAATGAGGATCTCAAAAGTGAACTTGAAACCACACTTCGGCAGGAGGAGACCTATTGGAATCAACACTCCCAACTTAAATGGTTTGCAGAAGGTGAGCGGAATACGCACTTCTACCACCTCACTGCTTTACAAAAAAAATCTAAACAGAGAGTGCTTTGCCTAAAAGATGAGACGGATACTTGGACTTATGATCAAGACAAAATCCGAGGTATGGTTTTCCACTTTTATCGAAATCTTTATGTAAAGGATGCTTCTATTGATTGCAAGTGATTCAACCCCAATTTAATAGCCTTTGCAACTCGTGACACGGCTTTTAAATCTTTCCATTTGTGATGCGAAGATTGAGAAGGCCTTGTTTGATATGGGATCCAATAAAGTAGCAGGACCCGACGGCTTACCTTTCATATTTTTTAAGTCTTAGTGGGGTACTGTTGCACCTTCTATTACCCAATTTGTGCAACATGTGTTTGAATCCGGCCAGTTCGCGAGCTCGATGAATGAAACCGTGTTGTCCTTAATTACAAAATGTGATGCCCCCACATCCCCAGCTTTCTTTAGGCCGATTTCTCTATGTAATGTGGTTATCAAGTTGCTGAATAAAGTTATTGCCAACAGACTTCAACTGTTCATTGATAAATTAGTGTGCCCGGCTCAAACGGATTTTATCCCCAAGAGAGGAAGTAATGGTACTAGTATAATTGTTCACTAGGCACATCACACTTTCCAGAAAAAAGTGAGGTAACAAGGGATTTATGCTTATAAAGATTTATTTAGATAAGGTCTATGATAGGGTTCATTGGGATTTTCTAGAAAACAATTTCACTTCGGCTGGATTCACCACAATATTATCAGCCTTATCATGCATGGTCTCAAATCGGCTACCCTCTCGGTACTTTGGAACGGTGTTAAATTGGATATGATTGTTCAGGAAAGAGGCCTTAGGCAGGGAGATCCCTTAGATCCCTACTTGTTTGTTCTTTGTATAGAGATTTTTAGCCACCCGATTTCTCACTTATTTTTTGCTGATGACCTGATCCTCTTTGGTGAAGCGTCTGAATCACAAGCTGCCTTCATGGAAGAAGTCCTTGCAGATTTCTGTGGCATCTCGAGACAAAAAATCAGCATTCAAAAGTCTACCTTTCATGTTTCTAAGAATGTGAATGCACAACTCAAAACCTTGTGCGGTTCTTCCACTTCTTCTATATAGCTGATATAGTAGTGGATTCACTGCTTGAAGCAAGGACCAGGGTCTCATCAGAGATTCATGTGTGTGTTGAGGCGGTTCCTTTTGACTTGATCATTTGGAGCATGATATGAAGATAGTCTGAGTCCCCACGGATAGTGATCCGTTCATGCTTAGAGTTGGTTGCGAGTATTGCATGAGATTCATGTGTTTCAACTTAGTCTTGTGTGTATGAGTGATTGGATTTAGGCCAAGTGGGAGATTGTTGAAATAGTGTCCTAAACCCAGTCGGGTTGGACCAGATCCGACCGGGTCGGATCATTTTTACTATTTCTTTTTGTTTATACATATGATAAATGGATTTATGTTATTATATATTTTGTTTATCCATATGAACCAATTTGTGATTGTATATATGATAATGTCCATAGTGTCAAATTGTGAGAGAGAAATCATAATAGTGATTATGGTTGATGAGATCTCGACTCACTTTAAAAGGTTTGATACTTAAATGTCTCTAGTCGTATGTGCTATTAAAAAGGACATTAATAGTACGATTAGACTAGCACGTATTTGATGTCTTCTATCTTCTTGAAGGTAGGGATAGATCTCGTCTATCAAAGTGTTGAGACACTTGAACTATACGTGGACGTGTATTAGAAAATGCGTACGTTAGACTGACCCACTTACTTTATTAAGTGTCGCACTATGTGGCGGTTGTGTAATTATTCTGAGACCTCCGTCTTCATGGCATCACGATGTGGATTGTCATACTTTGAAACTATTGAGGTTTCCCCTAGCCATGGGGTGATCATGCAGTCATGATTGAGTATGATACTGAAGCATTCATAGGATCCATGTTGCTCATCCGGAAATCACATATCCTATGATTAGGAGTAAATATCCGAAAGGGCCTTTTTATAAGGAATGTCGTATTCTCGAAAGTCTTAGCAAAGCGGAAGTAATATGTTACTTCGAGAGAGTAGGATATCCAGATTATAAGATACGGTCGTTGATGTTTGACACTCGACGAAGACAATATAGATATTGTAACAGCGATATGATTTTATTTACACGGTAACCGTTTCGCATGAAATGTAGCAATCATTGCATTTTGACTCTTCTGATGATTGAGGGTCATGGACGTGTTGCTAGACGCTATCCATGATCGTTAGGTGTGAAGGGTATATTTGTAATTGCACTTTGTGCCGATGGCCAACATATTCGGAAGTCTACCGGGTCACACACATAAGGACATCTAGCCGGATTAAAATGCGGTTATAGTGCTAACCAAATAAAGAAAGTTTTATCTCGACTATAAAGTGTTATAGTGATAAATTAATATGGTGGTATTTATTTATTATAAATTATATACAGGATATTAATTATGTTGATTAATTAAATATACGTATAATGTATATGTATGTCGAAATATATTTGTGTATATTGATACACATGTATTTTGCAAATTATATTAATTAAGAATATTCCGGATGCCAATTTATTGGCTAAAGGTGGCACCATTTTAAATGTATTAAGATACACTTGGATTGTGCAATTTAGTTAATAGTATTACCATATATTAATATTAGATATTAATAGATTTACATAAATTGATTTATGGTAATAAAATAAAGATATATTCAATATAAGATATTGTCAATATATATTTTGGAAATATGTTTAATATAGGATATTGAATATTAATGAGATAAATCAAAAAAAAAACTATTTTCTTTATTTTATTGGAAATTGGTTTTCTTTATCCACTATCCAAAATGAAGCTTTTCCCAATCAGATTGGGAATGAGAATATGCTCCACTTTCATTATAAATAGGAGTGGGTGCCAAGATTTTGGTATCACAATTACAAGTCTTATTTTCTACAAGAAATTGAGAGAGTTTCTTGAGAGAGATCTGGGAGAGAAAAAAGGCGCCTAGAAGACTTTTTCTCTGTAGCAATCCATGACGGGATTCCGGCAAAGTCGCTCGTATGGATCAACGGTGAGGCCAAACACTTGGGCGGCTTCGTGCGAAACTACAACCGCTGATAAAGCGACAATCTATTTTAGATCATCCAAGGTATATTCTACGTCTACTTCTTTTATGCTTGTTGTTTAAACGAAGTCGATCTTGGGTTATTAGGAAATAAATTTTAAATTCCATTGCGTTCCCGCGTAGATTTCCTAACTGTGGTATCAGAGCGAGCTTCAAGCTTAAACAATAAGCATGTTAATTTGCGTAGTTCACAAAACGAATAACAAAAAAGGAAGGATCGGTTTTGGGGGCTTGGCCGAAGCGGCGGTCCCCCCATAATACCGCCGGCAGCGTCGGCACCCCTAGGGGTTGCCGGCGTTGGCCGGTTGTGCGTGGTGGAAGTCGATTTGGTGTTTTGTTGTTTTGTGAATTTTTATTGTTCATTGGTATCTCTTAGTTTAGTTAATATCATGTGGCTAACCAATGGTTCAAATAGTTTGGGTCATTGGGATGCCACATGGCACTATAGTACAGAAGAGTTGGTTTGTGGTTCTTAGTTGGGCCTATAATTAACCTAGGTATTTCCAAATTTTGTTTGCAATAGGCCTAGAACATTTTCAAAATACTTGATTATGGAAAAGGCCCAGGCCTAGGCCATTTTCAAAACATTTGATTTTTGAAAGGGCTGGTGGAGTGCTTTTGGTTTTTAAACTAAATCATCCCTTTTATTTACGAATCAAAAGGTAAGGAAACAAAACAAACTTATTTTTATTTTTGATTTTATTTTAGAATAGTTCTAATTAATAAAATTAAAATAGAAATCGATTTTAAAATTAATCGTTAATTTTATTTCGATTAAAATCAATTAATTGATTAAATGTTAATTAGTTGATTTATTAGATAAAATCATTTAATTGATTAAATGTTAATCAATTAATTAAGACAAGTTGGTAATTTTAATATTTATCTTTTTCATAAGATTTTTATTGTATGGATTAGATGTGTTAGATATAATATGATTATATGGACTCGATTGATCATGGACTCTACCAATATGATACATGTGTGTGATTTATAATTTTCATTGGTTTAAAAATTGTCTTAGACCGTTATGAAGAACGTGACCTAGTTTATTTTCTGCATTTTTCTTATTCCCATTAGCTCCCCGTGTGTGATGGGTGTATTAATTTATAGATAGATTATTATGTAACAAAATGGAGCAGAAGATAGAGACCAAAGAACGATAAATAAAGATCCCATTCGAGATGGCGCATTAAAGATCCTATTGATGGTTGCAGCTACCCTAAGATTGTGACCCGCGGTTTCGTCAATTTGTATTCAGAACCGCACCTAGGAAAAGTCCATAATCATATCGGTTACTTTACGGATTTATTTATTTTGTGCTTGTATTTATTTTATATGATACGATAGATGTATGACTAGGCATGATCTGGATGTATGTGTAGGATGTATGTCTATAGAGATAGATGTATTTGATGGGACCATAATTAAAATTAATTAAGTGAATTAATTTACATAAAGACTTCCACAACAAAAATCGAGTCGAAATATTGTCTCTTAATATTATAGCGATGGTGAAGAGCCCTTGTTTGGATCCACCTGATCGGCCCTCATCGGGAGTTGACCTACGTCGGGTATATCATCGTTATTGAGATATGATCGTATGAGATCTCGCGAATATTGGGTTATGACTTGACTAGAATATTGTGGTGATTGGCCCTCATCAGGACCATCTTATTTTAGAGGAAAATGGGTTGACTACAACATAGAGATGTGTAGTGTCAAAGAGTTGACTAGTCAACCACCAAGAGTCACATAGAGATGTGATTGGTAAAGTGTAACCTACCCTTCGAATTATTCCAGTTGATCGGCTCTCGTCGGGAATCGGGGTAACTAGATGAGATCTTGGCCACTAAAGAATATTTGGAAAATTCTATAAAGTCAATTTGGAGTAGTTGACAAGTGGGAGAAAAATCATAATTCAAAAGACCATTTTTGATTTTGCATGAATAAACAACAACACTCTTTTATCTTTATTTCTAGGTTGTAGTATTTTAGCTAACTTTTATTTATGTTTTTCTATTCTCGATTGTTAGAACCAAATTATGAATTTTACCTTTTGAGAAATGTTCTCAAGTGTGGTTAAGCAATTTTAATCCTTTAAAAATAGGCAATGACAAGAGCAACCTCGTTATAGCAGTTAGAGACAAGGAGACTACATATTTGATAAAGTGCTCCAAGGCTTTAATTATTAATGAAAAAAAAGGAAGCTCAGTGATATGATTAAATCACTTGAAATAAGTTTCAACGAATTAATTATATACTGGATATGATCCAATATGATCATTCTCATATACGATGACAATTAATTCAAATATCGATGTGTTGAATTTGAATGACCACAACAAATTTTGGAAATGTTGTTTTCAAAATGTAAGATTTAAGTGTTGACTTAATTCTTTAACCATTGCTTGAAGGTTAATTAGATGGTTCATGTTTTGAATATGATTCAAAAGGTTAATAAACCAATTAACAAACTTCAGATTTTCTTTATGAAAGAAAATCGAAGACGTAGCTCTTGTAATTTCTCTTAAGCCTTATGAAGACTAAATTGAGAAAATTTACAAGTGCTTAAAGGATTAAAAAAAAGGAAACTTAGGGAATATGCTTAAATAGAGAACTTATCAAGTCTCCATTCTAAGAAAGTAAGTGAGGTAAATCCATCTAAGTTCAAGTCAACTCTTAGATATAAGATTTAATATTATGAGTATGATTAAATTAGAATGATTAAATATGGAATGCACTTTGAGATACGAAAGTGAAGCAAGCGTTGTAACATTTTCGTATTGTATTCTAAATCAGTAAAGCTGGTAAAGGAACTAAATAAATGTTATTGTGTTCCTGTTCTTATGAAGAACATGCGTTCAATTGTCTGTTAGGATTTTGTTGGAAATAAAATTTATGTTTTGATGATGATTCATCACTTATTTAGTTATCGTTTTTAGACCCTATTGATGAAGTGTCATAACTAGCTGTTATAGTGCAAAGCAAAAAGATGTCTAGAAATCAATGTATATGATTTAATAGTGTCTGATATTTGTATAAGTTATTCAGACAAGCACTGTAATAGTTCTAGGTTTAGAACTGAGAAACTGGGTAATTAACTAAAAGAAACTGAGATCCTAGAGATACTGGAAAACTGACATAAGAGCACACACCTGGACCACTGAAGAAGGTAAGTTATTTGAGGACACACACTCGATTGACTTATCTAATAATTAGAAGAACTGAGGATCGACTCGATTATTGAAGATTGAAGAACTCGAGAGTTCAAACTCAGCTTATGAAGACTAAAGTCGACTGTAGTTAGACTTCTGTGCAAGATTGTGATGACCTGAACTGACCTTTTGGATCTTATATCAAGGCCTAATAATCACAAGGACAATGATATCTAAGATGATCAATTGGATGGTGTACTCTGATTTAGTCAATTTTAATCATATGAAGAAAAGAGTACTGAGATTTTGAAGAAGAGTAAAAACTCAGTTAATGCTCTTAAAATCGAAATCGACTCGCCATGTTTGAATCAGTTTTTAACTAAAGTAAGGAGAAATTGAAGATAAATCAGACCGTTGTAAGATAAGCAATCTTATTGGTTACGCAGAAATGTCAGGAAGGACACTTACACACAAAAGAAAAGCAGGACCACTAACGGCTATAAGGATTCAAATTCAAATGATCTAACCGTTAGAGAAACCCCTATAAAATAGATCTCTTCTACTACAACAAGAGAGGCGGAATTCCAAGATTTAATCAATTCAAGGAAGTTCATATTGGGGAAGAAAAGCAAATTAATAGAATTCCTGCTAAGCACTAAATTGCAAGATCAAGAAATATCTTCAAGTGATCTTAGGCATTCAAAGAAGATCAAGATCAATCATTTGAAGAAAAACAGAGCTGTGCATAAATTATTTATCTAGAAGAGATAGCTCAAATCACAAGTTGAATCATAGTTATTGATTCAAGTCTCAACTTTGATCTTATCAAAGGTACCAGACTGTGAAACACCAAGAAGGTGTGAAGGAAAGTTGAGCTGCAGTCAGGAAAACTGTGTTTGTGATGAGCTGGTGAAGAGGCAATTTCAACCCTCTAAGGACCAGTGTAGCAAGCTTAGTTCAAACAGCAATCCTACCTGTTGAAGACTGAAGCTGGAAGATTGTGAAACTAGGGATTAGTGAAGGACAATCAAGTGTCTAGAATTTACTTTGTGTCTTGTAACTGTAAACCTCAAGAACATAGTGGATTTGACCTCCGCATCACAGGGTAAGAGAGGACTGACATGATTACACCACCTGGAACCTCTATAATTCTTGTCTATTTACTTTACGCATTTACTTACTGCATCATAGTTATATTCATCTAGTTCATATACTCAACAAACATCAGAAACTGAGTCAGCATATTAATTGATAAATCTTATTTTACAAAGGCTTAATTTTATCCGCTGCCGGTTAACTCAGTTAAGGATAAGTCATCTTTGACTTATACTCAGCTAAGTTAGCTTAACTCCGTACAAGTTTGAGTGGAACTTAATCTAGTTTAAGATTTAGTTTTAAGTTAGGTTTTTGGTGACAAGTTTATTCACCCCCCCTAAATTTGTGTTAGCCTTTTCAAGGGACCATTGCACTGACGCAGGGGTGGTCTTTGCGTCAATTTGACATTAACAATGCATTCCTGCAGGATACTCTCCCCGATGATGTTTATCTTTCTCATCCTACAGGCTTTATGGACTCAGATCGTCCTTATTTTGTTTGCAAGCTCCACAAAGCAATCTATGGTTTAAAACAAGCCCCTCGGGCTTGGTATGACGAGCTTAAAGGATTTTTTTTATCATGTCTCTTTACACAATCACAGGCCGATGCGTCTATTTTTATTTATAGTTCTGGCAGCCTTATTTTATATGTACTCGTATGTCGATGATTTAATTGTTACAGGTAATCAGCCTGCCGTATTGGAGTCATTTATTACTAAACTAAGGGCTCGGTTCGCCCTCAAAGATCTTGGTTCATCCTTATTTTAATTGTTACAGGTAATCAGTCTTATTTTTTGGAAATCGAGGTCGTCCCTAACTCTGCAGGTTATATCCTTTCATAGCGTCGCTATGCTTCTGAGCTTCTTGTAAAATTACATATAGACTGTGCCAATGATGTGGCTACACCTTTACCGGTGATATTTCGACTCTCATGGGTTCTCCCCTACCTGATCCCTCTCATTATCGCATGGTCTTGGGTAGTCTGCAATACCTCACCTTCACTTCCCCTGATATTGCATTCGCTGTCAATAAACTACCTGATCCCTCTCATTATCCTACTTGGCTGGCACTGTCTTCTACGGAATCCAGATTCACCATCAATCGCCTCTTTCTTCATGCATTTTATGATGCTGACTGGGGTGGTAACAAGGATGATTACTCCTCCATGAGCGCCTACGTCATTTATCTTGGTCGCAATGCAATATCCTGGAGTTCTAAAAAGCAAACCAAATTCGCTCGTTCTTCCACATAAGTAGAATACAGATCAGTCACTGCCACTACTGCTGAGATTAATTGGACTACTTTCCTGCTTCGTGATCTTGGCTTACATTGCTCTCATCCTCCGGTCATATATTGTGATAACCTTGGCCCCACTCAATTTTTCTTCAATCCGGTTTTTCACTCACGCATGAAGCATGTCACCATAGACTATCATTTTTTTCGCAATCAAGTACAAAATGGATCCCTCCAAATCGCTCACGTCAATGCACATGATCAGCCAGCCGATTGCTTAACCAAATCACTTCCTCGTCCGGCTTTTCCACAACAACGTACCAAGTTAGGCCTCCTACCTTGTTGGTGCCTTGGAAAGGCTAACACAAGTTTAGAGGGGGGGAGGGGTGAATAAACTTGTCCCTAAAACTGGATTTAAAACAAATTAAGGTTCGGTTAAAACTTGTGTGGAGTTAAGCTGACTGAGCTGAGTTTAAGTCAAACTGACTTAAGCAAAACTGAGCCGACCGGCAGCGGATATAATTCTAGCCTTTTTCTTGATCTTGTTGTTCTATGTGAAAGCTGAGTGTGTTAAACTGAATTCTGGTGAATGTCATTCTGTGAGCTGTGAGTTGTATAACAATCAATTCTCAGAATGCTGTAGATGAATGCTAAGTAAATAAATAAATGCGTAAAGTAAATGAGGCAAATATTATAGAGGTTCCAGGTGGTGTAATCCTGTCAGTCCTCTATTCCCCTGTGGTGTAGGAGGAAAATTCCACTAGAACTTCTTGAGGTGAGCTGTTACAAAAAGTCCTAAACAATAGTCCTTGGCTAATCCCTAGTTTCACTATCTAAACAGTTGTAGAACAGGTAGAATTGCTGCTCTTCAATTGCTTGAACACTGGTCCTTGAAGGGTTACGTATGCCTCTTCACCAGCTACAACAACAAACACAGTCTACCCGACTGCCTGTAACAACTGTCCTTGGCAAAACCTTCCCGGTTTGCTTCACAGTCTAAACCTTTGATGTAGAATCAAAGTTGGGCTGAGAATCAATAAATTGATTTTTGTTTGTGGTTCTTCAAAGTGTCTGAATCTGGATAAATTATGTGTAGCTTAAACACTTGAAGAAATTCTTGATATGATCTTGTTATAGTGCAGAGATGATAGCAATTCGAATAACTAAGACTAGTGCACAAAAATGCTTGTTGATCTTAATAAATCTTCTTTTCGTTATTGGTGCAAAGTCCTCTATTTATAGTGTGAAGTCCAACGTTCATCTTGCATGAATTCGAATTGTATCAACGTCTATCTTGTAACGGCTATATTTTCGGACCGTTTTGATGTGTCAGTATTTCATCCAATAAGATTGCTTCCTTTAAAACGTTCGACTATACTATCAGTTTGTTGGATGGCTGACATATAAAACTGAGTTTACTGATTAGTTTTATACTATCAGTTGTCAGTTTCTTGACTGACTTGGAGCATTAACTGAGATTTTACTCTTCTTCAAATATCAGTACTCCAGTTTACATCTGATTATAATTGACTTAATCAAAGTACACCATAACATTTATCTTCTAAGAATTCATTGTCCTTATGATTCTTAGGTCTCCATACAAGATCCATAAAGTCAGTTCAGGTCACCACAAACTTGCCTGAAGTCTAACTTTATAGTCTCGACTTGTAATCTTCATAACTGAGTTTTAACCCTCGGTTCTTCAATCTTCTATAACTAAGTCTGTGACCCTCAGTTCTTCATCAACTGAGTTTGAAACCTCAGTTATTCAATCTTCTGGATAAGCCAACTGAGTTTGTGTCCCTCAGTGAACTTATCTTCTTCAGTTTCATATTGGTGTATTATGAGTCGGTTTGTTTATCTTAACTATTTCCAGTTTTCTAAATGACTTCCAGTTTTTAGTTTCACGACACACTAACTATTACAGTGCTTGTCTGATGTAACTTATACAAATATCAGACTTTAGTAAAACCTATACATTCACTTCTAGACATCTTTTAGCTTTTCACTATAACAGCTAGCTCCAGCACTTCATCAATGAGGTTAAGATAATATTCTGAGTAAATATGATGAATTATCATCAAAACATAAATTTTATTTCCAACAATTTCCCCCTTTTTGATGATGCCAAAACTCTCCCTAAAAGAAAAGTTTAAAGATCAAAACAATGTAAAACACTGTAAACCTGGAAAACTGGATTTCATTAGAATACGCAAAAACTGGAATAGTTACACTTTGTTCAAATAAATTTGACTAAAGACTAAGCTTCTTTCTGTGCTTTTTGTTTAACTGAGATATACTTCATCTCTTTGTCATGTAGACGATAATCATGTTCTAGTTTTGAGTCTTCCTTAGAAAAGGTCTTGTTATAGTCTACTTGACTTCCTTCTTTCCATTTTCTCCATAAAATTAACTTTGGTAAAGATGAATCATTCAAGTAGTATTTTTCAAATTCTGCTACATTAGCTTTCATTTGTTCAGCTTTGTCTTTAATCTTCAGTTTGTCTTCAATCTTCTTGATCTTCTTATATTGTGCCATTTTCTGATTGTAGAGTTCATCAGATAAGAAGTAGTTCAAGGATTCTTCAATAGTCTTATCCTTGTACTTGGCTTTGATAGGATTATGATCTTTGACAAATTTTAACCACAGATCCTTTGTAAGAGTAGCTCTCCGATCTTCAGGTTGACTATATTTCTCAATGAGCTGCTCGTCAGTTAACTCTTTCTTTAAGAACTTTGGATCTGATTTATATCTTTCCAATTCGTCTTCAAGTTGCTTCTTTTCTTTGAGTAATTTCAGCTTTTCTTCTTCAGCTTCCCCATTTTTGGCATCATACAATTGATCTACCAAAGCATGGGTTGCCTTTTGATCGGCTGAGATACGTTGCTGAGAAGCAAGTACTTCTTTGAGCTGATTCTCTAACCCGTAGATGTGTTGATTCATATGCCAGTGAGCCTGAGCATGTGTTTCCCTATCTACTGCGGTTGAGTCTTCAAGTTTCTGTTTAAGTGACAAAATTTCTGAGGCAGAACTTGAACTTGACTTATGGATCATTTCTAGTCTTGCATGAACTAAGATATCTGTTTTTGTTCTATAATTACTCCTCCATGAGCGCCTACGTCATTTATCTTGGTCGCAATGCAATATCCTGGAGTTCTAAAAAGCACACCACATTCGCTCGTTCTTCCACAAAAGTAGAATACCGATCAGTCGCTGCCACTACTGCTGAGATTAATTGGACTACTTTCCTGCTTCGTGATCTTGGCTTACCTTGCTCTCATCCTCCGGTCATATATTGTGATAACCTTGGCCCCACTCAATTTTTCTCCAATCCGGTTTTTCATTCACGCCTGAAGCATGTCACCATAGACTATCATTTTATTCGCAATCAATTACAAAATGGATCCCTCCAAATCGCTCACGTCAATGCACAAGATGAGCCAGCCGATTGCTTAACCAGATCACTTCCTCGTCCGGCTTTTCCACAACAACGTACCAAGTTAGGCCTCCTACCTCGACCAACTTGAAGGGTGGTAATAGCATGTACAAATGTAACAAATATTATTTATGTATATTTAGATTAATTATATATTATAATTACTAGAGAGACCTAGAAGCTTCCACTAGCCTGTATATATACACAATATAATCTATTGATTTAAGTATGAATATATAAATAATACCAAAATATTCTCTCAATCATTTCTGAGCGTTAGAGTAGCAATCCGGTGAACGACTCCGGATCCTCTTACATATTTTTTTTGTTTTGCCTGCTTCTTGGATTATCAACTCAAATCATACCCAAAATGATAAACTTCTTTATAAGCCTTTCGTTCATTATTTTACTTTATATAAAGCGAAATATTTCTGATATTCCATGGGGGTTGACAAATTCATATCTAATATGAGGACCCATTCTGAGATGACCACAACAAGACGTTAAATTGTGGTCTAACATTGTTGAAGAAGTCTCAAACTGCAAGTTGTACATAATCTACTTCAAGTTGCAGAGCAGTTAATTAGTTGTTAGATATTTTAGTCGGTTAGAAAGTTAGTTAAAGTTAGGAAAGATATTTGTGATCAGCAGTATTATATATACAAGCTGAAGACACAAGTTAAACTGTACTGTGAATTAACATTTTGATTAATAAAAGTTCAAGCTCTTTTTCTTCCTTTTGGTTTCCTTTTTTGCTTTCTGTTTTTCTGCAAGCTTTCATCATGAATTAGATGAAAGTTAACATGGTATCAGAGAGTGTTTGAATCGTTTTTTTTCCGCTTTTCTTCCAGAGTTAATACTCTTGATAGTTTCCTGTTTGATTCTTCATCGAAGAAGAATATCTTTTATTTCATGGCTGCAAATCAAGATTTGGTTCCTGCAGATCTGGTTCTACATCCAAATGAGAATCCAGCGTTGATCTTGGTTCAACCGCCCCTTGATGAGCACAATTATCACAGCTGGAAGGAATCCATGCTCACAGCTTTATCTTCCAAGAACAAACTTGGAATTATTGATGGTTCAATCGAGCCTTTACTTCCCACACATCCAAATTATTCAGCCTGGAGGCAGTGCAACAGTATGGTCAAATCCTGGTTAGTCAATTGTGTTTCTCGATCTCTTGCACAAAGTATTCTGTATTATCGAAATGCCAAGGATATTTGGGATGATTTAGCAGAAAGATATGGGGGTGGGGATACTTATACACTTTCAGATATTGTAGAACAGATCCAGAATACTAAACAAGGTGGTTTATCTGTTTCTCAATATTTTGCAAAATTGAAAACACTTTGGGATCAAGAACTTGTGTTGACACCTCCCCCAGATTGTGATTGTGGTAAAGTTTGGTTCAAGAACTATAGTGAAAGGCAGTATGTCATAAGATTCTTGAAAGGATTGAATGAGAACTTTGCTACAATTCAATCGCAAGTTTTGATGTTAGATCCTTTACCCTCTGTCAAAACTGTTTTTTCTATGGCTATTAAGCAAGAAAAACAGTTGCATTATGGTAATAATGGGGGTAAAGTAGTAGAATCTGCAGCTACAGTCTTTGGCATGAATCAAGATTCGCTGGATCAAAGTTGCTTTGGCTGTGCAAGGGCAACGCAATAATACTTACAAGAAGAATTTTAATGGTGGAAACAACAAACCACAATGTTCACACTGTGGAAAGATTGGTCATACAGTAGATAGATGTTATCAAAAACATGGTTATCCACCTAATCTTCAAGGTGGAGGCAGAGGAAGGGGTGGTAGAGCAGGGTTTCATTCTACTTCAGGTGGTAGAACTGGTTTCAACTCTTCTGCAAACAATGTCATTGCTGAGTATTGGAATCAAGATTCACAGGATGAAGTTAAATCAGATCCTAAAGCTCCTATCACTCAAGAGCAATACCAGCAAATATTGAATGTTCTTGGAGCTGCCTCAGATCATAAAGCCTCTCTTGTCAATTCTGTGGTGATGGCCTCTAATTTTGCAGATAACTTTGCAGATAATGGAGGTATTTCAGAAGGAGCAAGATTATATGAGTGGATTGTTGACTCTGGTGCAACAGATCATATAATCTTCAATCCTTCACTCTTTTGTTCTTATAATGCAGTTTCAAACTCTTCTGTAAGTTTGCCAAATGGAAAAAATGCAAAGATATCACATATAGGGCAAGTTAGAGTTAACAAAAATCTGGTTTTGAATCATGTTTTATGTGTTCCAGATTTTACTTTTAACCTTCTGTCTGTCAGTAAGCTGATCAAGTCTTCTGGTTTTTCTGTTAAATTTCACTCAGATTGTTGTGTGATACAGGATCTAGTGACTATGCAGAAGACTGGTTTAGCTAATTTGGTCAATGGACTTTATATACTTGAAGCAGACAAGTCTTGTTATTCTTTTGCTGTTCCTGATGTGAACCTGAATAAAGAACATGTAAATGAAGATAGCACTGACCTACTTTGGCATTACAGATTAGGACATGCTTCTAATCAGAGATTGCAAGCGTTGCATAAGCATGATCAAGATATTGATGCTCCTAAAGGCTCTATCTGTGAAGTTTGTCCTTTAGCTAGGCAAAAACGTTTATCTTTTCCTTTGAGCACTTCTGTGACTCATGACTTGTTTGAGTTAGTACACTTAGATATATGGGGACCTTATAGAGTTACAGGAGTACATGGTCACAGGTTTTTCCTCACTATAGTAGATGATTTCAGTCGTTTTTGTTGGGTATATCTGTTAAAACATAAAGGAGAAGTCAGGCCTATTGTTCAAATGTTCTGTAATATGGTGTTTACACAATATGATAAAAGGATCAAAATTTTAAGAAGTGACAATGGTCTTGAATTTCAATTACCTGAGTTTTATGCAGAAAAAGGGATCATACATCAAAAAAGTATAGTAAAAACACCACAACAAAATGGTGTGGTTGAGAGAAAACACCAACATATACTCAATGTGGCTAGGAGTCTGTTATTTCAGTCTAATATTCCTGTAGCATCTTTGGACATCTTGTATTCTTCATCTGTGTAAATTTGATTAACATGATCCCTTCTCCACTTATAAACAATAAATCTCCATATGAGTTGCTGTTTGGTGCAAAACCTTTATATAATAAACTGAGAGTATTTGGTTGTCTATCTTATGCTTATAATCTCAATACTAATGGTGATAAATTTGTAGAAAGAAGCATTAAGTCTGTTTATCTAGGAAATGCACCAAATGTGAAAGGTTATTGCATGTTAAATCTGCAGACTAGGCAAATTTTTCTTAGCAGGGATGTTCAATTTCATGAACTAACTTTTCCATATAGGCAAAGTGGTAAAGTTGATCAGAATGGTATGGAGAATTTTTCTCTACCTGTTTCCTTTTTTGAGGAAGATAATACACAGACACAAACACTGAATCCTACACAACAACATGATCATGATCAAACAGATCAATCACATGATCAAGCACAGCAAAATCTGGAAACACCAGGTTTTGATAATGAGAATGATCAGAATCAAAACCAGGAACATATTGTAGTTCCAGTGGTTCCTTCAAATGAAGTTAGGAGATCTACTAGGTCTAGATCAACTCCATCTTACCTTCATAACTATGTTTGTGGCAATACCACATTTAAATCCACACCTCATGACCTAAACAAAGTAGATACATTATCACATTTGTCTTTATCTTACAAAAATTATGTATTGAGTTCTCAGATTATTACTGAACCAAAGACATTCAATGAAGCAGTCAAACATGAGGAATGGAGGAAAGCAATGCAAGCTGAACTTGATGCTTTACAGAATACAGGGACATGGGAAATTGTTTCTCTACCAAAAGACAAGGTTCCAATAGGCAGTAAGTGGGTATATAGGATTAAAAGGCATGCAGATGGCACTATAGAAAGATTCAAAGCAAGACTTGTTGCAAAGGGCTACACTCAGCAACTAGGTCTGGACTATCTTGATACTTTTTCTCCTGTGGCAAAATTAACTACTGTCAGAACTCTATTGGCAATTGCTTCAGCAAGAAAGTGGAATCTACATCAACTAGATGTAAACAATGCTTTTCTTCATGGAGATTTGAATGAAGAAGTCTACATGTCTATACCACAAGGGTTTCAATCTGCACCAGGCACTGTTTGCAAGCTCAAAAAATCTTTGTATGGCTTAAAACAGGCTAGTAGGCAATGGAATATCAAACTAACCCAAGCCTTGCTTGAGAGGGGGTACAGGCAATCAAAGCAAGATTACAGTCTCTTTGTGAAAGGATCAAATGAAGATTTCATTGCAGTTTTGGTTTATGTGGATGATGTTTTAGTAGTTAGTCCAGATATCAAGCAAATTCAGGAACTGAAAGACTGTCTGAACAAGAAATTTGGCATCAAAGACTTAGGAGAACTGAAATACTTCTTAGGGCTGGAAGTAGCAAGATCAAAGAAGGGAATCATGTTGTCTCAAAGGAAATACTGTCTTGAATTGTTAAAAGAATATGGATATTCAGATTGTAAAGCAGCAAAAACTCCCATGGATGCAACAATAAAGTTACACAGCAAAGACTCAAATCCTTTACAGATCAAACAAATACTACAGATCTTTAGTAGGCAAGCTACTTTACCTAGGAATCACTAGACCTGATATTACTCTCACTACACAAAGAATCGAGCCAGCTTGATTCACCAACAGAAATGCAACTTAAGGCTGCACACAGATTACTTAGATACATGAAGAACTCACCAGGACAAGGGATTTTCTTCCCACTCATCGGAAATATGGAACTCAAAGCATTTGTAGATTCAGATTAGGCGGGATGTGAGGATACTAGAAGATCGATGGCGTGATTTTTCTGCTTTCTTAGAGAATCCTTAATCGATTGGAGATCAAAGAAGCAAACTACGACTTTCAAGAGTTCATCCGAAGTCGAGTATAGAGCAATGGCTATGGCCTCTTGTGAATTACAATGGCTATCCTACTGCTTGAATGAATTTAACATCAAACACTCAAGCCAATCCTCTATTCTGTGACAATAAAAGTGCCCTCTACATTGTTGAAAATCCTGTGTTTCATGAAAGGACTAAACATATTGAAATAGATTGTCATGTAATAAGGGATAGATACATTCGGGACTCTTAAAACCATTACCAATAGCATCCAAATTTTCTGATTGGCGATTTGTTTACTAAACCCTTAGATAAAACCAGGTTTTATGACTTACTCTCTGCTATCCTATCTCGCAACATTTATATGCCTGGAAGTACAACTTGAGAGGGGGTGTTGAAGAAGTCTCAAACTGCAAGTTGTACATAATCTACTTCAAGTTGCAGAGCAGTTAATTAGTTGTTAGATATTTTAGTCGGTTAGAAAGTTAGTTAAAGTTAGGAAAGATATTTGTGATCAGCAGTATTATATATACAAGCTGAAGACACAAGTTAAACTGTACTGTGAATTAACATTTTGATTAATAAAAGTTCAAGCTCTTTTTCTTCCTTTTGGTTTCCTTTTTTGCTTTCTGTTTTTCTGCAAGCTTTCATCATGAATTAGATGAAAGTTAACAAACATTATGGTCGTCATCACTATCCATAAATGTAAATTTTGTCATCTTTTCTTTTTTTAAATAGATTTTTGCTGTCATCATTTAATATAGAGCATTTTAGGTTTTTATGACTTCCCAAAGAATAAATTTTCCTATAAATTAATGAAATATTATATTTTTTGTTTTCATTTTAATATCAAATAATGAAATATTATAAGGCATTTTCTAAAAATAATGCAACAATATGTCTTCTTTTTTTCTTCTAAAAATACAATATGTCTTAAAATGTTAAAAATTAAAGTGATTCATTTATGATGCATTTTAAATTGTATGTAAAAACTAAACTCACTAATTTTATGGTGGTACAACATAACCAAACAACTGTTTAGCTAATGATGGATTTCGCGTTGGGCGTATAGAGATGTGGCTTCTTTTACTAAATTTCAATTTTTTCCTTTTGTTATTTTTAGAGATCACCAAATCAGATTTGGTCATGGTTGAAATAAAAGAAGGAGAAGCAGTATGGTCGTCATCACTATCCATGAATGTAAATTTTGTCATCTTTTTTTTTTTTTTTTTAAATAGATTTTTGCTGTCATCATTTAATATAGAGCATTTTAGGTTTTTATGACTTCCCAAAGAATAAATTTTCCTATAAATCAATGAAATATTATATTTTTTTGTTTTCATTTTAATATCAAATAATGCAATATTATAAGGCGTTTTCTAAAAATAATGTAACAATATGTCTTTTTTTTTTCTTCTAAAAATACAATATGTCTTAAAATGTTAAAAATTAAAGTGATTCATTTATGATGCATTTTAAATTGTATGTAAAAACTAAACTCACTAATTTTATGGTGGTACACCATAACCAAACAACTTGTGATGCCCGCCTCGGATACAAGTACTTATCCGTCATCATAACGCTGGCATGCATATATTAACTTTTAATAAATCAAAATTAATATATACATAAGCCTCTCACAATCAATCGTAGTAAAATCGGAATAAATTAAATCTAAAAGCTTACTCGGAAAAAAAAATCAAACGACAATCAAAAGGATCACCAAGTCCCAAAATCTACGTAAGAAAATCAAACGACAAAACAACGAAATAAATGTTGTTTGACTCATTACATCCCAAATGAAACGGAAACGGTACTAAGTATATCTCAAAACCTGAATGATTAAAAGTGCATAAGATAAATATCCAAGTCATCGTAACTTTAGAGCTCAAGCGTCGGCTCTGTCAACTCCGTTGTCATAACCAAAATCAACATCATCCTGTCAATCACCTTATCGGGGTGGGAACAAGAGAGAGAGAAGAGGGGTAAGTACTTACGTACTTAGTAAGGGGTAGAAGAACCGGTTACACACAATATATAACACATCATACATAAAAAGTAAATTCTACAATCTCTACCACATATGTTGTATTAAAATACACTCCCCTCTGCTAGGTCTGTTAGCACCATCATGAGCAATTATCTATGTTACATTGTAATTCAAGGGCACAATTCCCGAATGATGGGTATGCACCGGGACATATTCAGCAACTCATATGCCACGGATGGTTCCGTGTGGAACATTTCTCAAAACCCGAATATTGTCCGTTACGTATGAGAAATGATTCCATGCTGCGAATCATAAATGTGCCTCACCAAGAATTACAACGTTTTAGCTTTTAGACTCATCACATATGTTTACTAGCCTAAATACCCGTGCATCATGCACGGGGTGACATAAAATTGAGAAATCAAAGAGTTTTTATAATACGGCTGTTATAGTAAAATTGTATCAAATGAAATGCATCAAATTCTTTTTTCCTTTTCTTTTCACATAATACACACCTAGTATATAAAATAGACTAAAATAAAATGAGATAAAGAGTATCATTTGATATAATTTTTTTTACGATGGTTGTATTCTAAAAAAAATCACATCAAATAAGTTAGAGGGACTCTCCTTACGAACATAAACCAAATAAATCTTAAAATCAAAAGCTATGACACTTGAATACACCGAAAATTTAAAATGCATTAAAAATTGCGACATCAAATAAATACAATGTCATACAATTCAATATCTCCCGTACGTAGCGAGTGAAAAAGCAATGATATATGGAACTTCATATCACACAATTTATCCACAAATCAATATTTTATGAATATTTGAGATAATACAAACAACTATTTTCTCATGTAATTTGTAGGCTGCTGATGACAATGTGACCAGCTGAAGTTCTAGCACAGTCACCACGTGTGACATCAATCCATTCAAAAAAAAAATCTGCACGAAAGGGTTTTCTTTAATGTTTTTCTTTAAATAAAGTAAATTGAATTCACTCGATTAGAAAATAATTTTATCAGTATCAAGCAAGATAAAATAAATGGGTCCGAAAGACAATGAGATGCATTCAAATTTTATTAGTGTTATTTTTTCGGTCCAATTGGTTGGATCTGCAATAAAACTTTTAGTGGAATAAACAAATGATTGCTTGATCGTAAGAAATTCTTTTTAATGGAATAGATGGGTCCAAATGAATAAATGAAATGCATTCAAATTTTAATTTTTGGAACAATGATTTTTCTATCTCACACATTAAATTGGGATTTTTGGAATAAATAAATGATTGCTTGATCTTAACAATATTTTTTGAATAAATGGGTCAAAATGAATAAATGAAATGCATTCAAATTTTAAAATTTGGAACAATGATTTTGGCAAATCACGCATTAAATTGAAATGCAATAAAATTTTAGTGGAATAAATAAATGATTGTTCGATCTTAAGAATTTTTTTAGTGGAATAAATCGGTCAAAATGAATAAATGAAATGCATTCAAATTTTAATTTTTGGAACAATGATTTTTGTAAATCACGCATTAAATACATTACATCTATATAATGATTTGTGTGAATCACACATTAAATACATTGCATTAATTCTTTTGTTAGTGAAATAAATGGGTCGAAATGAATAATTGAAATGCCGGAATGATTAAATAAGTTGTGTTTTTTTATTTCTTTTTTTTGACCGTGTAATTTTTTTTATGAAGAAATGGTAATCTACATGGTAATAAAAAAATGCAACTGAAGTATATGTACATGTACACTATTGCATTCAAATTTTGATTTTTGGAACAATGATTTTTATAAATCACACATTAAATAATGATATGTATCTGAGGAAATGATAAGTTGTGTTTGTTTTTTATATATTACTTGCCCCAAGAAATGACAATGCACATGGTAATAAAAAATGCAACTGAAGTATGTACATGTACACTATTTGTGTAGTAATTTGAGTTTTGTACTGCTTTGAAGGTTGATGGAATATAAAAATTAGTATCAAAAGCCTCTGCAACCACAATAAAAATGCATAAGTCAATCCAGGTATAGATTAGGATATATAAATGTAATGTGATGTATATAAATTCAAAATATATAATCTATCTATATAATCCTGAATATTTCATTTGTGTAGTAATTTGAGTTTTGTACCTGTTTTGAAGGTTGATGTAATATACAAAATAGTATCCAAACCCTGCAACCACAATAAAAAATGCATAGGTCAATCCAGTATAGAGTAGGATAAATGTAATGTGATGTATATAACTTCAAAATATATAATCTATCTATATAATCCTAAATATTTTTATCTGTTTTGAATGTGTATTACATAGCTCGAAATCTATTGTGTAATAAAATAATCATTCAAATTAGCATATAAATGGTGTGTAGTTGAAAGAATGCAAAACTTACCTGATTGTCACACGGAATTGGTTTTGAAGGCATAAGATTTACGATGAAGATGGAATTGGTGTAGGTGATGGTGTTGTATCTAGGTAGAATCGGTTTCAATTTTAATTTGGCACATTTTTTAAAAGTGTAGGAGAATAAATGCAAATTGCAAATACTTGATTTTAGGAATCAATGTTATGGTTTTAGCCATATTACGTTTATTTCCTTTCCTTTTTAGTTAATAATCAAATAAATTGCATCAGCGTATACAGTGGGTTTGGGTCGGGTTGAATGCGGGTTTGCGGGTAATTGATTTAACATACCTTCGAAAACATATATATATATATATATATAGATTACGTAGTTAATCTAACCACCTAAGTTCATTCCACTTAAAAATGCTTCCTAAGGACATCTAGTGCTAGACAATCTAGATTAACTACGTAACACGTTGTAAAATGCGTCAATGACTACTAAACCAATGACCCTGCAAGGTCTAAACAACCGCCTTCTGGGCTACCACCTTCTCCGCAGAGGGTCTCAGTTGTGGCGATTGATGCTAAGACACCTGAAGTCGGAAGTTAGACTTTGCCACATTCCAATTAATGTCTCAAAAGACATACATTTCAAACCGTAACACATAGAATAATATTTAGGTACATAAGTACCACCGTTGTATTTTATCATTACTATTATTATTATTATTTATCGTTTTCTTTCCTCGAACGAAGCAAAATAGCAGGTGTAGTTTAGTTTAGTTTGGAGACTACCTGCGTAGTCTTTATCATTATTATTATTTCTATTCTACTGCTGCTATGTATCCCTTCTGTTCCAAATTATATATTTATTTATTTATTAATTAACCAAACACAAGGTTCAACACCAAAAGAATTTAAAACATGTTCCCTTTCTTCTTCTTTTCAGACGGCTCACTGCTACAGCAGTACATCAAGCATCATGCATCAAAGTCCAATTTTTTTCTACCATATTTCGGCAATTACCAGCAACAATTATATAAAAATAATTTAAAGAAACAACCCTATAACATATAAAATAACAACAACCATGAATAAATAAACACACACTTAAATATCGTTGAAGCATCGTAAATACGTTAAAACACCCTTACCTCAATTGCGATTAAAACAACTTCCAAAAGAAAATCGAAAGCAAAAGGCTTGAATCCTTCGATTTCACAACCTCTACTACGAAAATCTACGATCCAAAACGATATACTACAATTAAAACAACCCTTAACATAATTAAAGCTCGAACTTTTATCAAGAACGATCAAGATTAATATTTTAGGGCTAAAATGAAAACTTACTGTTTTGCAAACGGTTAGTATGAAAACGATCGTCTCCTCGCGGTGATCAATTTCTTCTACTATGGTCTGTACCGAAAATCAACCGTTAAACCCGAAATTGGAAAACAAATGTCCGCCTTCTTTTTTCCTTTGTACAGCGTTGCCTCTCCAATTTTGCAGAAAGAAATATTGCCGTGTAAAAACTAATGAGTAATTTAGGTAATGTTTCCTTTTTATATCCATTAATTAAAACTCATTAAAATAAATCATTTTAATTAAATCATTTTTAATTAAATAAATAGGTTAAATAATAATTAGGTCATAGTACACATACCTAATTACCATTTTACCGTTTCTGAAAATTCAGGGTGTTACACAACTGTTTAGCTAATGATGGAATTCGCGCTGGTTTTATATTCAAAGATGGATAAAATTGCTTCTTACCTACGGGCCGAGGGACAGTCTCAGGTTGACAGTTTTTATGGGGCGTATAGAGATGTGGCTTCTTTTACTAAATTTCAATTTTTTCTTTTTGGCTATTCTTAGGGATCACCAAATCAGATTTGGTCATGATCGAATTTTAAATTTGTGAAATTAAAAAAACCTTATATTATGGCACGTGGAGAGTGCCGCACTATGTTTTTTTTGGTACACCATGATCGGACAAACATAGAAAAATGTATTGCACCGCTCTTTTTTTTTTACATGTGTTTCACGTTTTAATTGGTCTGCGTAAGTTATGAGATCAAAAGTCTCACGTTTGTGGTTTAATAACGTTTTTAGTTTATATTTATAATATATATGAATGAGGTCTTAGCATTTTTGTATAAGATCTTATCTTTGAGTTATTGTTATTTGAGTTTTAAAATGGGTTGCATTATCCATTACAATGATATTTGTTTTATTTTTCTTGTGTATGTAAGTCTGTTGTAAATTCTAATAGGAGTTATAATATTTACAATAATTATTCTTGTATTAATTGTAAAATATTCTTTCATTGGTTGTAATACCGTGATTGTACCCCTTGGTTGTATAGCCATAATTGTAGATCATTCCGGAATCTCTAAATAGCCACTATATATACTCTTGTGTATACTCTTGACAAAGTGTGAATAATATACGAATTATTTTCCCTAAATCTGATATGGTATCAGAGCCACCGTGCTCTCTCTTGCATTGATTCTCCCAAGTCTTCCTCCCACCTTCTCGCCGAGCAACCCTCCTCCTTCTTCTTCAATGTTCTTGCAGATTCTCTTCACCGAATTTATGGCCTCCCACGCAAACACCAACCTCGCCTCTACTTCCTCCTCTTCTTCCATATTCGGTTCGACATCGCCATCAACCTTATTAGCATGCCGAAAATCAAGATCATGATTTATGTGCTCGGCTCACTACTGGTTTATCAACCCAAACTCGACTCAGAAAACCATACCTTGGTATGTGCCAACTTTGTGCTACACAAGGGCATTCTGCAAAATTTTGTCCCGTGTTTCAGGTACAATCTCTCTCTCCGGCAGTCCCACACCCCCGGCCACTGGTTCACCACACTTCTCCTCAATTAGGTTCGGCCTATTCCCCTCCTTCTACCACATCTTGGTTAGTCGATAGTGGAGCTATGCACCATGTCACTCCAGATTTGCAGAACCTGTCTCTCCACACTCCATATTTAGGCACTGATGATATTATGGTCGTTAATGTATTGGTCTGCCCATCACTTATACCGGTTCTACTTCTCTCCCTGTCTCACCTTCTAATTTTTTAAATTTACGTGATGTATTATGTGTTCCTTGCATGTCCCGCAATTTATTATCCATCTCTAAATTATGCCAGCCGAATAATATTTCCGTTGAATTTTTACCCACTGAATTTCATGTAAAAGACCTCTTAACGAACAACATCCTGCTCCGTGGTCCAGTTAGGAATGGTCTCTATGAATAGCCCTCACAACTTTTGTTGCTTGCTTTTGCTTCCACTAAAGACACCACAGATGTGTGGCATCATCGATTGGGTCGCCCTGCCAGCAATATTTTAAATAATATTCCCAACACTCATAAACTTGATTCTGTTTCTTCCACTTTATTTCATTGTTCTGCCTGTTTAGAAAGCAAAAGTCACAAATTACCGTTTCATGCATCCACTTTACATTCCTCCCGCCTCCTGGAAATCTTATTTAGTGTTGTTGGACCTCTCCTGTTATTTCTCATGATGCCTTTACATATTATCTTATTTTTGTTGACCATTTTACTAGATGTGGTTTTTTTCCTCTTACTCGTAAATCTGATGTGGCTGCTACCTTTATCCGTTTTAAGCTCTATTGTCGAAAAATTCTTTGAGCATCCTATTAAAATTTTATATTCAGAGAATGGTAATGAGTTTATAGCTCTTCGTGATTACTTGTCTAACAATGGAATTTCCTTTTACACAACACCACACACCCCAAACACAATGGTCTATATGAGAGTTGCCCATATGCATATTGTTGAAACGGGACATACCTCTTTCTCATGCCTCCTTCCCACTACTTTTTGGCCCTATGCATTTGCAACTTCATCTATCTTATCAATCATATGCCTACCATGGTGCTCCACCTATGCTCTCCTTATGAAGATATCTTCCACACCCTTAATTATTAAAAAAAGCGCGTCTTTGGGTGCCTATGCTATCCCCTCGCTACGCCTTTATACCGATCACAAACTCCAACCTCGCTCTAAGCCTTGTATCTTCCTAGGCTATGCCTCAACCAACATGCATATTAATGTTTTGACCCGGTGACTCCAGTATGTATGTCTCACGTCATGTAAAATTTGTAGAGTCGGTATTTCTCTTTTTCCCCCGCCTCCATCTCTTCTTCTCTCTCTGACCGATCCCCCTTACCTCTTGTTCCCATACCCTCCTACTTCTTCTCACCTACACCTCCTTCCCCATCGCCTCCTCTTTCCTCCCGCCTTCCCTTCCCCGCCCCCCCGCCTCCTAGTCACCCCATGCGCTTCGGTCTCAAAACAATATCCATAAGCCTATTCGAAAATTGAACTCCGCACACCTCTCTTTCCCTACACTCACTTCTTTGAACTTACCACCGCCGATCAAGCCCTTAAACACCCACAAGGTGAGAAATGCAATGCAAGAGGAATATGATGCCTTGATGCAAAATAATACTTGGGAAATTGTTCGTCCCTAATCCTTTCTAAAATGTTATTGGATCTAAGTGGATTTTTCGGTTAAAGTACAAGCCCGATGGCTCTATTGATCGCCACAAAGTCGGGCTTGTTGATAAGGGGTTTGCCCAACGACCCGGAATTGACTACTATAGAACTTCATCTATGTTGTCAAACCTCCCACTATCCGTATCGTTCTTTCCATTGCACTTACGCAGGGGTGGTCACTGTGATAGCTTGACATTAACAATGCGTTTTTACAGGGTCATTTGTAGGAAGCAGTCTATTTATCGTGCCCCAAATGGATTTGTTGTCGACTGTGTAAAGCTATCTATGGTTTAGAACAAGCCCCACAGGCTTGATATGATGAACTTAAAGGATTTCTGCTCTCTTGTCATTTTAAAAGTTCTCAAGGTGACACTTCTCTTTTTATTTATAATTTTGGTGGCACTGTATTGTATGTACTAATCTATGTGGATGAGTTGATTGTATAGGAAATAATTCTTCTATAGTGGACTCCTTCATTACTGTACTTAGAGCTCAGTTTGCTCTCAAAGATCATGGCACTCTCTCTTATTTTCTTGGTATTGAAGTTGTCCCTAAATCGACGAGGTTTATTCTCTCTCAACGTCGTTATGCTTTTGACTTGCTTGCCAAACTCCAAATGGATCGTGCCAATGCAGTTTCCACACCGTTAACTGTGACATCTCTACTTTGACTGCTAATTCCGGCCATTCTTAGGATAATCCTACACAATATCGGATGGTTGTTGGCAGCCTGCAGTATCTAATTTTCACTCGGCCTGATCTTGCCTTTGCTGTCAATAAGTTGTCCCAATTCATGCATTTTCCGACAGATGTTCAGTAGGCCCATGTCAAACGCTTATTATGTTATCTTGCTGGCACAATTGACTATGATATTCAGTTACATCGTCATTCTCTCGCTCACATTACATGTCTTCTCTGATGCCTATTTATTTTGTATAGGCATCTATGGGTTGATCACAAGTCGAAATATGGTTAGGGCCCTTATGTGTCTTGAACTTATATTGAATGCAGTTAATATGAATTTTGTAACATTTTCTGATTTTTTGATAATCGTCAATTAAAGGGAGAAATATTATCAATTTTTGTTATAGCTATTGCAGCCGCTAATAATAGGTTGATGTCTCTAGTAAACCAAAGTCCCCATGAATCGTATGCTTATAACAATACGGACAGAACTTTCTCAATTCTAATCGATTGGGTGGAAATAAGGATGATTACCCATCCACTAGGGCCTATGTCGTCTACCTGGGTCGCAATACTATCTCTTGGAGCTCAAAGAAACAAACTACCATTGCTCGCTCCACCACTGAAGCAGAATACAGATCGGTTGCCGTTGCTACTGCTGAACTTAACTGGATCACTTTTCTCCTCACCGATCTTGGTTTACCCACTTCCCAGCCTCTGGTTATCTATTTTGACATTCTTGGAACAACTCAATTCTGCTCCAACCCGGTGTTTCACTCCCGTATGAAACATGTTACAATAGATTATCACTTCATTCGCAACCAAGTACAACGTGGTACTCTTCGTATTGCTCATGTGAATGCCCAGGACCAGCTTGTTGATTGCCTCACTAAGTCTCTTCCTCGCCGGGATTTTCAACATCAACGTACCAAGTTAGGCTTCCTCCGTCGACCAACTTGAGGGGTGGTAATAGGAGTTATAATATTTATTATAATTATTCTTGTATTTTTATTGTAAAATATTCTTTCAATGATTGTAATCCCGTGATTGTATCCCCTTGATTGTATCCCCATAATTGTAGACATTTCGAATATCTCAGTATAGCCACTATATATACTCTTGTGTCTACTCTTGACAATGTGTGAATAATATACAAATTATTTTCCTAAATCTGATCAATTCCGGTGCTTCGTCTCAATTTTATTTTCCTCTGATTACCTTTGTTTTATATTATTGTTGTTTAGGTTATATCTCGGAATTTATTTATATGGATCTGATCCATGTACAATATATTTAGTGTAAGGAAGAAACATATTTTCATTGATGATTTTAGAATTACAATGAGTAGTCAACATATAGGATGCAAGTAACTTAACGAAGAACAATTAAACTTGACGAGCAAGAAAGGAATGCGAGCTACACTAAACGAGCCGAGCTCGTACCAAGTTAGGCTTCCTCCGTCGACTTGTATTCAGCCTCAGTGCTGCTCTTGACAATGGTAAATTGTTGTTTGCAAGACCAACTGAGAAGATTAGAGCCAAGAATGACACATTAACCACCAATGGAGCGACGTTCATATATGGATTAGAATCCCAACCAGAATCAGAGAAGGCATAAAGCCAAGTGGGTGAACAAGCCGAAAGGTATAGCCCATCTGAAAAATTACCCTGAAGATACGGAAGGATGGGCTTGACGGCTTGCATGTGATCAACTGAGGGAGCATGCATATATTTACTAAATTTGTGCCCGGCAAAAGAAATATCCGGGCGTGTGTGGGCCAAGTACTGAAGACCCATAATCATACGGTAAAGCTGAGGGTGCTCAAAGGGAAGGCCCTTGTACCGGGAGAGAAGCAGAGAAACAGCCATAGGCGTAGGGCACGGCTGGGAATCTTGCATCCCGGCCTTTAATAGCAGTTCAAAGATATATTTGTGCTGGGATAAAAAAATACATGTATCTATCCAACAAGCTTCAATACCCAAGAAATTAGAGAGCGGACCTAAATCATTGACAGAAAAAGCAGTAGATAGTGCGCGAACCAAATCAGACACAACCTGGGAAGAAGAGCCAGTAATAATGATGTCGTCAACGTAAATAAGCATAGATGAGTCAGCAGAGCTAGCACGAAAGCCCAGATGAAGCACATGTTGGGTGAGCTGAGAGAACCAAACACAAGGGACGTGCCATAAACCATATGATCTGCGGTTCAATTTACAAATATATGTGGGAGAGTCCGAGTGAGCATAACCCAGTGGTTGGGCCATATAAACTGTCTCATCAAGAAGCCATGTAAAAATGCGTTTTGTATGTCCAACTGCCGTGTGGGCCAATGCTGAGTAAGAGATAATGTGAGAAAAATACGAATAATTACAAGCTTAACCTCCGGGCTGAAAGTGTCATGAAAATCCATGCCTTCAGTTTGATTAAAGCCTTTGGCAACAAGTTGAGCTTCATACCGCTCAATATGTCCTTACGAATTAGATTTGATACGATACTCCCATTACACCCAATAATATTAGCACAAGACGGTGGATAGGCAAGCATCCATGTTTTATTGTTTATAAGGGCTAAAAATTCACCCCTCATGGTTGCACGCCATTCGGGATAACGAGAGGCCTTAGAGTAACTTGTGGGTTCAGTTGTAGGTGAGGAGGTGGTAGTGTTGTGAGCGCAGGGTGGTGGTGAGGAGATGAAGTCGTTGGGTAAGTGTTTGGGCATGAGAGAGTGGGTGCGGGATCGGGTAGTCATCGGGTGAGGAGGTGGTTCAGGTTCGGTTATAGCAACTAAGTATCGAGATATAATAAAAGCGCCCAAAGTCACATACACGATCATATGAAACCAAAAAGGGGAACCGACTCGGGGCACATGCAATGCAATAACAATCAAACAAGTAAAACAAAATCCATGCAAAAAGATACGAGCCAACAACGGATCGAAGAAGAACCACTCAAAAAGGTACCCATACCCCCAAAGTATCACCATAGACCACTCCTAGCACAAAAACTAAAGCAAAAACAGAGAAATTGTGGGTTGTCTCCCCCAAACGCCTTTGTTTTGCGTCATTGGCTTGACTTATTAAGAAACTAAAGGAAAAGCAACAAATCACGAGTGGAATGAAAGAAAAAAATTGCACATCTTTTACTCAATAGCATCAAGAACATGGAAATTAAAAAAAAAACTTTCATCCACTTTTATTTTTTAACAAAAATAAAAACATCTATCTAAAACATTCTAAGTTTAAAGTCCTTAGTTCGACTTTCTACCCCCAACAATGCTAAGGATAGTTGTACTAAAGGAGAGCAAACCGTTGCGTCTCCCTGCACACATCATAAGAATTGAGCACACCTCTAAAATAGAGCAGGAAAACCAAGGGACTCAATCCCCACCATCATGATTGGTTCAAGAAATTCAGTGCATAAATCAATGAATTCAACCTCCCCGAATAAGAGCATATGCCAAGTAACAAAGATTCAAACACCAAACAATAAAATTTTGGCTCAACTACAACATCAACATATTCAATGTGATCCACCACCACAATTCTTTCAATAAGGTTCAAAGGAGAAGGAATAAATGATTCACTAGTAGGATGATTCATACCTTCTCCATAACACTCGTGATGGGTGATTATCTCAAAAGTTGACGGTGGAGCAAATAGAATATCATCATTTTTAGCACTCATCGCAACGCGTTCCTCTTCACAATCAATTGCTCTACCGGTTCACCAAACTCTTTATTGCCGGCTGAAGAGTGGTGGTAGTGTTGTTGGCATTTGTTCTAATGTCCCTCAATTCCCGACTATGCTTTTGCAAAGTCCGGCCTTGCTCTTGCAAAATCTCATTGATTTGCTCCAAGAGGATGTCGGTTGAGCTCTTTTATGGAGGAAGAGGTATTTGTGGATGTTGAGCATATTGCAAATATGCACCGGGGTGTTGAAACTGAGAATTTGAATGACTCTCCCACTCATTGTTGTATGGTAATGTGTATGAGTTGAACTGATAATATGGTTGGAATCCAAAACCCATAGCACTGAAATTAAAGCCTCCAAAAGAGTAGGGAGAAGAGCCCTCATGACCATACGGATCCATACACCGCAATTCAACGGAAAACAAGAACACAATCAAGGTATCTAGTCACCACCACTACCGCAGTAGATGGTGTGACTTTTCAACAAAAATTCAACATCAAGAAAAAAAAAAAAAAAGAAATAAAACAACCTAAGCCTAAGTCTTCCAATGACTTAAGAGATATCGATTAATTCCCCGGCAACGGCGCCAGAAAAACTTGATGACCAAAATAGTAACGACCAACCTTAACCGGCAGAGTACCGGGTCGGAAGCACTATAGTGGAGAGCAAGGTCGTATCCCACGAGGAATCAATCGAATACCAAAGTCATTCTCATACTTAGTTTAGGCTAATCAAGTTTGTTCAAGTTTTGATTATGCTAAAACGATATTTAAACTAGAGATAAAGAGAGATAGATGCATAGCCAAATCACGATCCAATTGAATACTTTCACCCCTCTAATCGATTATTTGGGAATGGAAACTACCAACCAACCATCCTAATGCTTATATCAACTCGTTTATGAGTGCAAACTCCTAAGATAGTACTAGACGCCATGCAACAACCTAATACCCTATGCCCGGTTCAACAGTCCGCCTTTAAGGATTTAACTGACCGAAACAAGATAAACGCTCTAGAGCCGCTCGATTTACACCGACAAACCTCGTTACCCAATCGATCTAAGAAACTCAGTCAATTGTAGATAACGATCTTCAAACCCCCTTTCCCACACCCCTTCGCAACATACGTTTATAAAAGTGGTGTGTGACTTCATGAACTAGGTGATCAAACTAATTCACGTATTAAGAACAAGTTTTAAGACATGAATTCATCGATATAACAACAATTAAACACTACCCAACCCCAATTAATCAACTAGAGGGTGATTTCTTCAACTATCACATGATTTAGCTATGTAGTAATTAGCTACTCATTACAACTACAAAAGCAAGAATCAAACAAGAAATTAAACCCATGAAATGAGAGGAAAACGAAATCAATTACCCAAAAAAAACGCAGAGAGTTGATGTTCTCCAAGCTTCAACAACACCCATGTCACTTTGGGGAAGAAGAAGATCCAAAACACACCAAAATTCAAGAGTTGAGCTAAGAATCTAAGCTAATTTGAGCTTAATCTAAGTAAATTAGGTGTATAAATTAATCTAAGGGTGAAGGGGAAGAAGAGAATGGTGACTAAGGGTTTTGGGAAAAAGGGGAGAATGAGAGTTCAGCAGGATATCCCGTTTTTGTGGTGAAAAACGCATAACGAGCCGAGTTGCTCGAAGCTCGGCTCGACAGGTGGTTCGGTAATAGATTGTCTTCAGTAAATTGACCATAACTTTGCGTGTAGCCCTCTGATTTGAGTGATTCAAAGGGCGTTGGAAATCTCATTGAATTTTCTACAACTTTCATGAAGACCACGAGTCCATAAATTGCTTGTATCTTGGATCAAATAATGAAGTGAACATATGGTGAATGCACCAACCACTTTTGATCCATTTCCATTCCCGGGCTTCGGTTTCGTCTTTCTAAGCCTCGTTCCTTAACTTCCGGGTTCACGAGTCACCTATTTCCTGTATCACAACATTCGGACACATACTGAGCATAATTCCACAAGATAAATAGGTCTCGATAAGGGTAAAAAACATTGTAAAATGCCGAGGTTTTCCATCAATGTGATGGTTCACCTATAAGTGAGTGTGCAATGTGATTTTACCCTATAATGGATCTAAAACTACCCAGAATGAGCCAAAAGAGTTGTAAACGGGGGTTAAAACATGCACCAAAACATAGTAAAGTTGACTCTCATCAGTGTGCACATGCAAGTTGGTAAGTAATACGAGTACGAGAAAAATAACCATGCAACCTTTGAAATTCACCGCCCCGATCAGTTTGAACTGTCTTGATTTTAGTGTCAAAGAGGCGTTCAACAAGCGCTTGAAAAATATAAAATACATGCTCCGCACAAAACTTTAACGTAATACGATAGAACCAAATATATTTAGCGCAATCATCCAAAAATTAAACGTAATATCGTGAGCCATAATTTGAAGCATCGGCACAGGGTCCCCAAACATCTTCATAAATCAAATCCAAAGGGTTACTAGAGGTAAATGATGTGGAGGATAAACATGTATTTATGACATTTAGCTAATAGACAATCCGAACAAACAGAATATGGGGAATCACTGGAAGAGGGAACATTTAATTGACGCTATACAACCGAAATGACCTCAAAGGTCAACGTATATAAACCATCATGTAAGAATATTATCCAAAAATATTTACATATCACTAGCATTCATGGTCAATGCATCTGAATCAAAAAGCTTCACTTTTGTTATTCCATTGACTTTTAACATTTGAACCACCACTTTAGGTGGTAACTTGTGGGTTGCCTGAGTACCCCAATTTATACCAAGCCCTTAAATGCACAGATTATTACTCCAAAACCCATTAAGAATATTAAACAATAAAAAGCTAAACCAAAATCTGCTACTCCTTGACATTACAGGAATCAACTGTAAACCCCACCAGTAAAAATCAAATCTTTTTAGCTTAAATGGTAAAGATATCTTCATGTTTCCTCAGGAAAGCTGGAAAAAAACAGAGCCCACAAAAAAATCCAATCTTTGTAGTTGATAAGGCAAAGTTTTTCTAAAAACTGAAACAGGGTTCTTCCTAATTTCCAGAAATTGGAAATATAAATAAATGGGAGTGGTGAGTTTTGTCAGGTGACTGGCTGAACTTCCAAACAAAAATAAAAGGAAACGTGAGAACTGCAGAAATTATAGTCTACGGAGGAACATTTTGTTCTGATTCGAGGCGGTAAGATTTTATGTATCAATCAAGCAAAAAGCACTTATCCACAGTTTCAATTTCATGAAGAACAAAAAGCTTTCAATACTCACAGAGTAACCATTTACCCATCGGAGCACTGCACACCGAAAGGCATGCAAAACGGAATGGCCAGCAAGAGCGGAAACGATCTAATCAGGGCTAAATGATCAACACAGCAGGACCTGCGATCAACACAAACTGATAAGGGAAACCATACATAATAACTCCAGAATGAACTTGCACTCTAGCTACTCCAAAATCAGCAAACTTAATTAGCTAACAAAGCCACATAGATACAGAGAACACAGAAAGCTCCAAGACCAACTTTTCAGAATTAGCAAATGTTACTCTACATACAGCAATTAAGGTAGCAGTAATCTCAGGGATTGTTTATCTGTAACGCCCCATTCCCGGACACCGAGTCCTTATCCGGAAAGAGCACTCGGCACATATATTATCAAATAAATTCAATAATATATGTAAGCCTTACGTCATACATCAGAACCAAACGACGCGGAAGATAAAACGACTCGGGGAAAACCAAAAGATCGAACACACGGTAATCAATGCTGTGAAAAACTAAATCCAATAAAGAGAACTAATCATCCAACATCCAAATCCCAAAAGATCTCAAAAGAACTCAACCAGAACTAATCCAAAAGAAAGACAACATTGTTTGAAACTAAGTCAACAACATTATTGAAAGAGTCAAAAGTAAAAGAACTAAGTCTTCACGAGCTCCATCTCACACGTCCTCGTCAAAGAACTCATTAACCGTAGCAACCTGTTCATCTTCTTTGGGGAAAGGGAAAGACAAACACAACGTAACGGGGTAAGTACAAAAGTACTTAGTAACGCATAGAAGATCGTATAACTATGATCTCATAAAGAAATAAAAGCAACGCCGTCTTTTATTAATTCATTTCCGTTATTAACCCTAGCTAACTATCATATTATGTTCATAGCATAACATGAGGTTCCAAGGGGTATCTAGCTTAGCTCAAGTTTGTTACATCATGAATAACAAGGGCACTACGCCTAGTAATAGGATGTACTAGGACAATCTGGTGCAACCTACTTGAGACACGCTCTAGTAGCCCCGGGAATATCTCGAGTCCCGATAGTGTGATAACCAAAGCAGAATGCACCAGACGCTTTATCTAGCCAATCGATTGACCGGCGTGGAGTGCAATCTACTTTTGTCAGGTCGAGAGAACACATCGCGATATTGTACTATGCCTTACCAAGCATTGCATGATGTTTAAGATTATTAATCTAGCACATACGCTTGATTAGATGTTTAACTAGCCACCTAAGTGTTTTCAAGTAAGCTCCTCACATCTCCTACTCTCGTACTTAGACCACTGTAGACACGGACTAGCCCTAGCAATTACACGTAAATCGATAAACTCTAGCTTATCGAAGCACAAGGCAAATCCAAAGCTTTCGACGGTCCCACACTTCATCTTTTTAGGGAATCCATGTGGTGCCGGAACTAAACGCATCAAAAGCTAATTCAGGGCTTTGTCACGTAAGGTTATGCAGTAAATACGCTATTATGGAGTTTTAAACACATAACAAAAAGGAAAACAAGATCAAATAATCCCTCGTCCGGACGGAAAAACTTTCTCATCCGATCATCGAAAATAGCCAGACGGATACACAACTCATCCGTACGGATGGACCAACACTCGGTCGACCGAATGGATAGGCTCGGTCGACCGAGCCTCCTCTTGCACCTGTTACGCGTTTTCCTTTCCTGCACTACAGAGGACAGTTTTCTGCGTTCTGCGTTTTCTTCTCAAATTCAACCCAAACTCGACTTAAACGAATTAAAACCATGAAAAACAATCATACAAATTGCTCTACAACTTCACGAAACCTTAATCATACGATAAGAAAACCACGTTACCTTAATTGCGTGGTACAACGAACCAAAGCTTCAACCCGTCAAAAATTTAACCTTTAAATCCAAACGTTAATGGATTTAAGGATTGTTGATATCAAAACGATCCTCGTCTCGCGGTGATCCTTTCTCTCTTGATGAGTCTGATGAAAAGAGCAACGGATTAGCCTCGAAAATCGAAAGCTTCTTCTCCCTTTTTTTTTCAAACTTGCGGCCTCTCTCCCTGCGCCTCTCTCTTTTTTTGTGTAAAAAAAATAACTAGGTTATAATTAGGATTAGTCTTCCTTTTATAATCCCAATTACCTAATTATTTTCCTTAAAAGATAAGTCCTTGTTTATCCCTTTTTCTTTTCCTTTTTTTTTTTCGAAAATCCTATAAAAAAAATAACATAATATTCTGATTTTTGCTAAAAGACCGAATTGCCCTTTTTAAAAAATCGGGATATTACATTCCTCCCCCCTTAAGAGGAGTTTCGTCCTCGAAACTAGAACATACCTGGAAGATGAGGGAACTCTGGGAACTCGTCGAACATGTCCGCTTCCACTTCCCAAGTGGCTTCCGTCGGTGCATGATTGCTCCATTGCACTAATACTAACGGGATCACTCGTCTCTTTATCGTCTTCTCTTTCCTATCCAGAATCCTTATCGGCTTCTCCACGTAGGAGAGATTATCTTGCAACACTTCCGGATCAATCTCGATTCCACATCCACTTTAGATAGACACTTCCTAAGCATCGATACATGGAAAACATTGTGGACTCTAGACATTGACTCTCAGTAACCAAGTCTATAAGCCAACTTCCCAACTCTTTCGATGACATCAAAAGGTCCTACATACCTTGGACTTAGCTTTCCTTTCTCATCCGAACCTCTTGATACCCTTCATTGGAGACACTCGAAGGTAAACTTTATCCCCGACCTCAAACTCTAGCGGTCTTCTTCTAACATCGGCCCAACTCTTCCGACGATCTTGAGCGACTTTTCAGATTTTTCCTTATCAACTCGATTTTCTCCTTGTCTTGCTTTGAACCATCTCCGCCCTGTGATGTGCTTCTCTCCCACTTCATCCCAATAAAGTGGAGTTCTACACTTCCTACCGTATAAAGGCCTTAAAGGTGGCATTCCCAAACTTGCATGATAACTATTGTTGTAAGCAAACTCAGCCAAGTTGAGGTAATCTATCCATGATCCCCGGCATCCAAAACACAAGCTCTAAGCATATCCTCGAGAGTATGAATTGTTCTTCGGATCGCCCATCCGTCTCATGGATGAAACGCTGTACTCAAATCGATCTTCGTCCCAAAAGCTTTCAAAACCCTTCCAAGCGATCGATAAATCTACTATCCCCTCGCCGATACAATAGATAAAGGCACACCATGAAGCTTCACTATATTGTCGATATACATAGTAACGAACTTCTTTATAGGCATGTCCACTTTACACGGCAAGAAATGGGCTGATTTTGTGAGTCTATCCACAATCACCCAAATCATGTCATGACCGCCCTTAGTCTTAGGCAAACCGGTGATGAAATCCATCGTGATATTCTCCCATTTCCATTCCGGTACCTCCAAGGGTTTCAACAAACCTCCTGGCCTTCTGTGTTCTGCTTTCACTCTCTGGCATGTATCACATCTTGCCACAAACTCTGCGATCCCTAACTTCATACCAGGCCACCAATACCTTTCCTTGAGATCTCTATACATCTTAATGGCTCCTGGATGTACCACAAAAGCAATCTTATGAGCTTCATCCATAACCTTCTCTCTTAGGCCATCCACATCGGGCACACACAAACGGTCTCCGTACCAAAGATGACCACTATTGTCCAACTGATAACCCACTATAGGCTTCTCTCGAGCTACTCGCTTCAAATTAATCAACACAGGGTCTTTATCCTGCTTAGCCCGAATCTCATCTAGCAAATCTGACCTTGCCATCAATGGCGCCAAATTATGAGCTTCACCCTTCCTTTCAATCACTTGAATTTGCATCCTATCCAATTGATCTACGACTTCTTGCAAGGTAGTGATAGCATTAACTGCTCTCCGGCTAAGTGCATCAGCTACAACATTAGCTTTACCCGGGTGGTATTGAATGTCCAAGTCGTAATCTTTCACGAACTCCAACCATCTTCTTTGTCTCATGTTCAGATTTTCCTGAGTAAAGAATAACTTAAGACTCTTATGATCCGTGAAGATCCTTGCCTTGACACCATACAAATAGTGTCTCCAAAGCTTCAGGGCAAATACCACTGCTGCCAACTCTAAGTCGTGTGTAGGGTAATTCTTCTCATGCACCTTTAACTGCCTAGATGCATAAGCAATCACCTTTCCTGATTGCATCAAAACACAACCCAAACCTTGACCCGATGCGCCTCAGATATACATCATAGTTATCAAAAACTTCCGGTAATGCTAACACACAGTCTTTGTGGTCAACTTTTCTTCAAAGTCCGAAAAGCTTCCTCACATTCACCGGTCCACTCATACTTAACGTTCTTTTGAGTAAGCCTCGTGAGAGGTGTAGCTATCTTAGAGAAATCCTTTACAAACTTCCGGTAGTACCCGCTAAACCCAAGAAACTTCTTATCTCCGTTCTCGATGTCGGTCTAGGCCACTTAGAAACGGCTTCTATCTTCATTGGATCCACCTTAATGCCTTCTCCGTAAATTATATGCCCAAGAAAACTCACTTGGTCCAACCAAAACTCACACTTAGAAAACTTGGCATACAATTTGTTCTCCTTTAAGGTCCAGAGAACTATCCTTAGGTGTTCATCATACTCTTCCTCATCCTTAGAGTACACCAAGATATCGTCTATGAAAACTATCACAAACTTATCGAGATAAGGCATGAAAACTCTTTGCATCAAGTCCATGAATTTCGATGGAGCATTAGTGAGTTCAAACGGCATGACCAAAAACTCATAATGTCCATATCTCGCTTCAAGGTTGTCTTAGGTATATCTCGACACCTTGATCTTCAATCGATGATAACCGGACCTAAGATCAATCTTAGAGAACACCTTCTTACCTTGCAACCTGATCGAATGTATCATCAACCCTTGGTAAAGGATACTTATTCTTGATTGTCGGTTTATTCAACTCTCTCGTAGTCGATGCACAAACGCATACTCCCATCTTTCTTCTTCACAAACAAGACCGGTGCTCCCCACGGTGATGTACTTGGTGGATGATGTTTTTCTCTAGCATCTCCTTCACCGAGTTTTCAACTCTTTCAACTCCTCTGGTGCCATCCTATAAGGTGCTTTAGCCACTCGGGTGATGCTCCCGCAATCAATTCGATCTCGAACTCTATGGCCCTATCGTGCATATGTCCCGGCAAATCTTCCGGGAAAACTTCAGAAAGTCCTTAACTACACGAGTCTCTCCTAACTCGGGCCTATGCTTTTCCTTATCTAATGCATAAACAACGAAACCACGCAACTCCTCTTCAAAGCTTTTAAGGCTTTAATCACGAGATAATCGGATAACGACCTTTGCTAGGCTTGCATCGTTACCCGTAAATGTCTTAGCTGATTTTCCTGGGGCCTTAAAGATCACCCTCTTACCTCTACAATCCAAGTAGACGTAATTCTTGGACAACCACCCATACCGTGATAACATCGAAATCCGAAAAATCCAACACCGTCAAAGCATATTGGCACTTGTAAGTCCCAACTCTAATGTCAACTTGGGGTGTGACTTGAGCACATCTAGTGACTCGCCCAAAGGTGTGGTTATACTCAAAGGTCTCTCCAATTCCTTAAGGGGTAGGTTCAACTTCTTAGCTATCTTAGAGGAAACAAAAGTCCTCAAGCTCCAGATCAAACAGAGTCGAAATCGCTAGATTATCTATGATTACGGTACCTAACAAGTGAATCAATTTAAGTATAAATATGTAATATCATATGCGCTTATATCATATTAAATATCTATAATAAACACAAACAACTGAAAGTACTGTCACCACAAGGTCATCTAACTCTTCCAGTTCTCAGATCTCTGCTGCGAAGACACGAATCGATGCACGCTACCAGTAGTATGATTACCTGTTTGGTTACCTCGCCCTCCTACTGATTACCTTGAGAGAGCTTCTTAGACACGCCTCTCGTAATGTCCCACTTCCCCACAAAGTGGAAACAACTCACGCTACCGCCATGCACTCTCTGTGTGTGTCTTGTTACACTTAGCACAAACCACATGGCGTTCCACTTGCTTTGAACTCTTCGTAAATCGGATTTCTGTCCTCTTAACATTCTCTCTGCGGTGCTCTCTATTGCTTCCTTGAAAATTTGAGAAAGACCTCTTATCTCCAACTACAACCGTCTCATCTCATCGGCAAATCTCTCCAGATCAAAGCTCTATCCATGACGCTTGCCATGCTCGTAGGTCTATCTCCTAGCATGCCCTTTGCCACCTCGTGCGACAATCCTTCCATGAATTTATCAATCTTTTCTCTTCACTTTTCATGATCTCAGGGTAGAATCTGCCCAACTCATGGAACTTCTCGAATCTTGAGTTATCAGTAGTATATCTCCATTGTTTCAAACTCAGAAACTCATTAGCCTTTGCATTCTGAGCTGTTCTAGGAAAGTATTCCTTGTAGAACAGATCTTTGAACACCGCCCAATCCGTGATCTTTGGATTAACTTGCTCATATGCTTCCATCCAACTTTCTGCATTTCCTGCCAACAAGGATATGGCTAAATGAGCCCACTCAGATTCTGGAGCTTTCATATTTCTGGAGCTTTCATATTTCTGCACGCCTTCTTGAACCCACGAATCCATAAGTCTGCTGCTGTTGGTTCGACATTGCCAAAGAACTCTGGCACCCTGTGTTTCTTCATCTTCTCATACCAATCAATCAATCATCATAACCCCCAAACCGATGATGTTGTACCGGCACTTTGCCTTTGGTGGGGCATTCTCGATCTTGATAGTTCTGTTGGGGATGGGTGTAGCCAGTGCTACAAAAGAATCCGACCTAGGTGGCGGTGGAGGTAGAACCGTCGATTCGGTGTAAAACTCGGCCGTGCGAAGAAGAAACGTCGATACTGTGGATAATCGAAAAAAGCGACTAGCGGGTGGATGAGAAAGTCCCAACCCGGTCTAACTCGTGGTCCTTGAGCCGGGTAGTAACCGGTATGCGGGTGTTAAACCGTGAAGGACCCCCTTGTTCCACTCTACCTCTGGTGACAATGTCTGGTCCCTGATTCACCCCACGCATGATGTTGTTCATAGACGGGGTGTTCACTTGAGACACTGTAGGGCCCTGAGTAGCGGGTCCACTTCTTCTCCTTCTCGGAATCACAACCTCGGTAAATCCTGCCTCAGCGTTACCCGTCTGGGTGTTAGCTGCCTCGGTGTTACTCGTATTAGTTCCACCTCTAGTAAGCACCATTCTGTAACTAAGAAAAGAGAAGGGGTTGCTAAAGCTCTAAAACTTATCTTAAAGAAGAAATCAAGTCCTACACAGCAAGGAAAACCTCTCTCTCTGATACCAACTGTAACGCCCCATTCCCGGACACCGAGTCCTTATCCGGAAAGAGCGCTCGGCATATATATTATCAAATAAATTCAATAATATATGTAAGCCTTACGTCATACATCAGAACCAAACGACGCGGAAGATAAAACGACTCGGGGAAAACCAAAAGATCGAACACACGGTAATCAATGCTGTGAAAAACTAAATCCAATAAAGAGAACTAATCATCCAACATCCAAATCCCAAAAGATCTCAAAAGAACTCAACCAGAACTAATCCAAAAGAAAGACAACATTGTTTGAAACTAAGTCAACAACATTATTGAAAGAGTCAAAAGTAAAAGAACTAAGTCTTCACGAGCTCCATCTCACACGTCCTCGTCAAAGAACTCATCAACCGTAGCAACCTGTTCATCTTCTTTGGGGAAAGGGAAAGACAAACACAACGTAACGGGGTAAGTACAAAAGTACTTAGTAACGCGCAGAAGATCGTATAACTATGATCTCATAAAGAAATAAAAGCAACGCCGTCTTTTATTAATTCATTTCCGTTATTAACCCTAGCTAACTATCATATTATGTTCATAGCATAACATGAGGTTCCAAGGGGTATCTAGCTTAGCTCAAGTTTGTTACATCATGAATAACAAGGGCACTACGCCTAGTAATAGGATGTACTAGGACAATCTGGTGCAACCTACTTAGAGACACGCTCTAGTAGCCCGGGAATATCTCGAGTCCCGATAGTGTGATAACCGGCGAGAATGCACCAGGCGCTTTATCTAGCCAATCGATTGACCGGCGTGGAGTGCGATCTACTTTGTCTCAGTCGAGAACACATCGCGATATTGTACTATGCCTTACCAAGCATTGCATGATGTTTAAGATTATTAATCTAGCACATACGTTTGATTAGATGTTTAACTAGCCACCTAAGTGTTTTCAAGTAAGCTCCCTCACATCTCCTACTCTCGTACTTAGACCACTAGACACGGACTAGCCCTAGCAATTACACAGACATCGATAAACTCTAGCTTATCGAAGCACAAGGCAAATCCAAAGCTTTCGACGGTCCCACACTTCATCTTTTTAGGGAATCCATGTGGTGCCGGAACTAAACGCATCAAAAGCTAATTCGAGGCTTTGTCACGTAAGGTTATGCAAGAAATACGCTATTATGGAGCTTTAAACACATAACAAAAAGAAAACAAGATCAAATAAAAGCCCCTGTCCGGACGGATAAACTTTCTCGTCCGATCTCGAAAATAGCCAGACGGATACACAACTCATCCGTACGGATGGACCAACACTCCGGTCGACCGAATGGATAGGCTCGGTCGACCGAGCCTCCTCTTGCACTGTTACGCGTTTTCCTTTCCTGCACTACAGAGGACAGTTTTCTGCGTTCTGCGTTTTCTTCTCAAATTCAACCCAAACTCGACTTAAACGAATTAAAACCATGAAAAACAATCATACAAATTGCTCTACCACTTTACGAAACCTTAATCATACGATAAGAAAACCACGTTACCTTAATTGCGTGGTACAACGAACCAAAGCTTCAACCCGTCAAAAATTTAACCTTTAAATCCAAACGTTAATGGATTTAAGGATTGTTGATATCAAAACGATCCTCGTCTCGCGGTGATCCTTTCTCTCTTGATGAGTCTGATGAAAAGAGCAACGGATTAGCCTCGAAAATCGAAAGTTTCTTCTCCCTTTTTTTTTTCAAACTTGCGGCCTCTCTCCCTGCGCCTCTCTCTTTTTTTGTGTAAAAAAAATAACTAGGTTATAATTAGGATTAGTCTTCTTTTTATAATCCCAATTACCTAATTATTTTCCTTAAAAGATAAGTCCTTGTTTATCCCTTTTTCTTTTTCTTTTTTTTTTTCGAAAATCCTTTAAAAAAAATAACATAATATTCGATTTTCTTCAAAAGCATCAATCGCTCTTTTTCAAAAATCGGGATATTACATTATCACTTTCAGATTGTGATCTGGAGCCATAGCATTGTGGTTAACCGGAAGCTTAGCACAATCCCTGTTCACCAAAAAAACCACAACCCCAATTAATGAACTGTCTATCACTAATACACTTCACCTATAAATTGTAGTAGTACAAGAGATAATAATCTGTCTACTCACATAATTTGTGATTCCGAGAAACCCGTGTGAAACTTCAACGTGTCATTCCAGTAAGGGCTCAAAACAGCACATTTCTTCAATACTAAAGAAGTGAATACATCAATATGCTCCCCAGTTATAATCCAAAACAGGGGAGCCATCATCAAGGACAATAAATTGTTGTACAACACAAAACCCCATGTGTTCAACTTAAGATTAGTCACTATATGCTCAATTCAAACCATCTCAATAGTTATAGTCACTAAATATGCAAAAGCCCGGGAATAAGCTGTCTAAGTAACAGCATGGGCTTCTAGTCCTTGCAAAGGAGTTACGTACTGACATGGAATGCCTGCAAAAGAAGGTGAAAATAAGTCTATAGGATTAGGTCTCGGTGCTTAAAACATGGAGAAAAGGGATGATCGTGTGTTAAGATTTTTCTGTGTTCATTGAGTAAATTAATGAAATAAGCAGCATCTACCCTTTTGTATGAAATCTACTTAATCTACTTAATGAAATAAGCAGCATCTACCCTTTTCTTTAGGGATGACAAAGTCGTCCCTGTTTTTAATTTTTTTTCCCACCTAAAATTTCATGAAATAATTTGAATTTTTATTTATTTAATAGGGACGACAAATGTCGTCCCTACAAATGAAATTTTTATTAAAAATGATTTTTTTTATTAAAAATTATATTTAATATTTAAAATTCAAATTTTTAACCTAAAAATTTTATTTAATATTTAATAATTATATTTTTGTATCTAAAAATTATATTTAATATTTTAAATTCACTACTCGTTAATCAATATCGAGTTTGAAATCAACATTTGACTTGTAAATACTTGAGATTGAGTTTTAATTTACTACTTATTAATCAATCTCGATGTTGAATTCAACATTTGACTTAAAAGTAACGAGCATCGGGTTTGAAAATCACTACTCGTTAATGAATCTCGAGTTTGAAATCAACATTTGACTTATAAGTAACGAGTCTCGAGTTTGACTTATAAGTAACGAGCCTAAAGGTTTTGAAAATCACTAATCATTAATCAATCTCGAGTTTGAAATCAACATTTGATATATAAGTAACGATCCTCGGGATTGAACACCAGTACTCGTTAATCAATCTCGAGGTTGAAATGAACAATGGACTTATAAGTAACGAGCATTGAGTTTGAATTTACAACTTATTAATCAATATCGAGTTTGAAATCAACATTTGACTTATAAGTAACGAGCATTGAGTTTGAATTTACTACTTATTAATCAATATCGAGTTTGAAATCAACATTTGACTTATTATTATCGAGCATAAGGGTTTGAAAATCAATATTGATTAATCAATCTCGAGTTTGAAATCAACATTTGACTTATAAGTACCGAGCCTAAGGGTTTTGAAAATCAGTAATCATTAATCAATCTCGAGTTTGAAATCAACATTTGACATATAAGCTAGTAACGATCCTCGGGATTGAAGACCGATGCTACTCGTTAATCAATCTCGAGGTTGAAATGAACAATGGACTTATAAGTAACGAGCCACGATTTGAAAATCACTAATCGTTAATCAATCTCGATGTTGAAATCAACATTTGTCTTAAAAATAACGAGCTTTGGGTTTGAAAATCATTACTCATTAATCAATCTCGAGTTTGAAATCAACATTTGACTTAAAATTAACGAGCCTAAGGTTTGAAAAGCACTACTCGTTAATTCAATACTGATCAATCAATCTTGAGTTTGAAATCAACAATTGCCTAAGTAACGAGCCTCGGGCTTGAATTCAATAATGATCAATCAATCTCGTGTTTGAAATCAACATTTGACTAAGTAACGAGCATCAGACTTGAATTAAATACTAATCAATCAATCTCGAGTTTGAAATCAACAATTGCCTAAGTAACGAGCATCGGGTTTGAATTCAATAATGATCAATCAATCTTGAGTTTGAAATCAATAATTTCCTAAGTAACGAGTCTCGGGCTTGAATTCAATAATGATCAATCAATCCCGAGTTTGAAATCAACATTTCACTAAGTAACGAGCATCGGGCTTGAATTCAATACTGATCAATCAATATCAAGTTTGAAATCAACAATTGCCTAAGTAACGAGCATCGGACTTGAATTCAATACTAGTCAATCAATATCGTGTTTGAAATCAACATTTTTCTAAGTAACGAGTCTCGGGCTTGAATTCACGAATGGATCAATATAAATTGATCAATATAAAATTATTATAAATTTATCAATATATAATTATTATAAATTTTATTATTATTATTTAATTATTTAATGGGACGACATTGTCGTCCCTAAAAAGACATGTCGTCCCTTTAAAGCTTTCGACCTAAATTAAATCAGGTCTCTTCTTCTCTTCTTCTTCATTCGACTTTAAACAATTGCAGGCCGCTCCTCCCCTCGATCTCCTCCTCTCCTCCGATCCTCCTCTCCTCTTCTCTTCTTCCCAGCTCTTAAATTAAACACCCCTCAGCTCCACCAACACTTGCTTCAACCACAGACGTACCTCTACTCCACCACCGGCCTCAACCACAGCCGCACCTCCACTCAGCCGGCCGCAGCTCCACCTACTTCAACCGCCGCTCCACTCAGCTCAACAGCACCTCCACTCGATTCCAGGTAACTCCAAAGCATTTTCAATTTGTAAACTTTTTTTATTTTGCAATGTATAGACGCACCTCCACAGCCGCACCTCCACTCGATTTTTTTTTCAATGTATAGCCATTGGCTTTGTTCTTTAAGTGTCTTAAAAGTGTATGAATAGAGAAGGGAATTTTCTCTGGCAAAGCTTTTAGGTTAGATGGTAATTTATCAACTTTCATATGAACAATTGATGATGGGGATCTGGTTTTCACCTGAAATGTTTGCTTACAGTTGTCTCTTTTCATTCTGCTTGCAACATTGTATAGATTGGGAGAATTTATTTACACCTTACCCTATCACGGCACCACACACAACCAACTTTTCATGACGTTGATTATATGGTTTAGAATTGACTTTGAAAATGTCCATCCTTACGAATGACTTTTGGAAAGTTGATTCTTGACCCACATAATCCACATTGTTCATTCATTATGGTTCTGCTGTCTTCGTTTCTTGTTTTTCATAAAAAGGGCTTGGAAACCATATATTTTGGTTTATGATGTGAATTTGATGCATATGATTGTAGAAATGTTTATAATATGTGTTTAGTAGATACTTGATGGGTTGACAGGTTGTCTAATGTTGGACTTAGTTAATGTCTTTTACTTGATAGTCTTAAGTTTATGATATGGAGTTTGAGGCAAACATGGACTATCTAGCTTGTAGCTATAGTTTGTATATGTCCACCTTTAGAGGAGGTGCTGTCCGTTTGGATACTGTTTATGAATGATTTATGTATTTTACTTGTTGTTTTAAGTTAATAATGTCTAGAGGCTTACATGCTTTGAGGTGGAACAACAATGTAGTCAATCATAAGACTACGGGATTTATGATCATCATTTTGGTATCACTTTATCTTAGCTTAGTTTCACCTTTGGAATCTCAAGTGCATCTACTTTATCTTAGCTTAGTTTCACCTTTAGATTCCTGCCACCTTTGTTTGATTGACATATGATACTCGGTGTGCGGCTATACTTACCTAACTTATTTTTTTTGGGAGGTCCACTTACTTTGCTGCACTTTTTTACAGTTTCCGAAGAAGGTGTTGTAGTTACTCGGCTTAGCAAACAAAGAAATTGCTTGAGGTCAGTGTAGTTAGAGGTGCTCTTTGCAAATCTCAATAGTTAGGGGATCTATTGCAAACCCGTGTAGTTACTGAGATCTCTGAGAAAATCTCGCTTTCCTTGCACATGTAGAATCTATGCAATACTTTGCCTTATAGTTGATAGCTTGTATTTAAATTGTCTATTAACACTTAAAACGTATGAAACTAGACATGACCTTGTGCCTAAAAATGAGACTAACTTTTTCTTGTGCCTTAATGAAATCTTGTATACTAATGAAACTAATTTTCTTTGAAAATACAAAAAATATGGTGAAATTTCAATTTATATATATGGTATAGTTTGGTGATTTTTGCTTGAAATGTTTGATGATTTAGGCTAGAAACCGGAGTTTGGGTTATTGTTCGTTGATTTTGGATTGAAATTGATTGTTATTTTAGGCTAGAAACAGGAGTTTGGGTTATAGTTTGTTGATTTTGGATTAAAATGAATTGTTATTTTAGGCTAGAAACCGGAGTTTGGTTTATAGTTTGTTGATTTTGGATTGAAATGGTTTACAAACGTGTTGAAAATTAAGGTTAATGTGTTGATGATTTTAGTGTAGAAAATCGGAGTTTAGGCTAGTTATTTGATTTGGGATTGAAATGGTTTACAAGTATGTGCTTATTGATAAGCATAACATACAAAAGGTCCTCAAAGGGTCTTTGTTCTACCCAAATGGAAAAATGGTAGTGGGTGGTCTTTGTGATCAAAGACCATCGATTAGTTATTATGAGCGTTGACCTTTTGACCCTGTGTTTCATAGTGCGTTGATAAACCTTGTGCATGGTGCAATTTTTTAGATGGACAAGTCATGGCTATATATCGATAGAGTAAAACCTAAGTTTGCAAAAGGGTTGACAGCCTTCAAAGAATATGCAAATGAGATAGAATCGCATGAACATGATGACAATTACGATGATGATGTTGATAACAACATCGATCTTTGACAAATATGCTTCGGATGATGAAGATGTTGATAACGACATCGATGATGACGTGACATACGACCGAACACACCAAATGATGGTGAATGATTTGAAGCTATGTAAACCTATCAAACGAGTCATTTTGTGATGAATGTTGTCTCTTGAATAACTTATTTGTAATGAAACACTTTGCTTGTTTAGTTTACGATTTGGATATGTAAACCTATCAAAACTAGTCATTTTTAATGAATGTTGTCTCTTGTATTTCTTATTTGCAAATCTAAACACTTTGCTTGTTAGTTTAAGATTTGGATATGTAAACCTATCAAACTATTCATTTTTTTAATGAATGTTGTCTATTGTATTTTTTATTCACAACGAAACACTTTGTTGTAATATTTGGATATGTAAACACTAGGCCTAACTTGATTGTTTTATTCAAAAGTTATTTACATGGCTTGTCTTTGGAGTGCGCGGTGGTTCGCGTCCACCACATCAAAATCGAATAGGATACCAAATGATTGTGAGAACAAGTATGTAATAATCTTTTTTTCATTCTATTCAAATTTTATAATTACCGTTGTACATTTTTCATTCTATTCACATTTTATTGCGGATGAGTATCTTGACCAATTCATCGTTGATGATCTTTGAATTGGAGGCCTTGGAAAGCCGTAAGAAGAGAGGGCAACGCGGCACTGCCAAGGGGCTTTCCGTCGAGAAAGAAAAAAAGAAACAGGGGGTAAACAAACTCCCAATAGTATGGCATCCACGATTTCCTAAAATGCGGAATGATGTTGGAAAATACCACGGAAAACTATCATCCGCTTTAGGAAAGGCAATAAGATGCCATATTAGACCTTATTTTCCAACTTGGCGGGATGTTGATGAACAATCGAAGAATTTACTCTTGAGGAGATGAGGTGCGTATTTTTATAATTAACACTTTCAAGTTGTAAATATATATATATATATATATATATATATATATATATATATATATTGTTTTTCAGGCACATTTTGATAATATTGAACCTGAACATCGGCACGCCGTGCTTGAGAACGCCGGCGTTTTGTACAAAAGATGGAAAGGAAGGTTAAGCACGCATGTAAAAGAATGGGAACGAGATCATGGGGACAAGGAAGTGCCTTGCCCACGACATCGAGATGTCCTATTGGATGAGGATTGGGACAAGTATTTAGATTATTTCTATTCACCTGAGTTTCAGGTAAATCAATAATCGATAGGTCTATATAAATTATCTATCTTGTGTATATGACTTTTGTTCTTCCTTTTAAATAGGAGAAATCAGAAGTGAATACCCAAAATGCTCGTGGAAACAAGAAAGGCACACACGGGCGAAAGACTATCGACCAACGCCGTTATCAAGGCATACAAGATGTAAGTAACGTAAACACACGAAAACAAAAAATACTTTGATAACTAATAACATTTATATCTTTATATTTTTTATATTTTAATTTTAATAACTAATAATATGTATTCTTATTTGAAAGAATGATACGGTTATCGGCGAGAATGTCATTGAGCGTGATCCCATAGATCTATGGGCGGAAGTGCGTCGACATGCGGATGGGTCATGTGTTGATGCTCAAGCCGAAGATGACCATGTAAGTGATCGATATTTTTTTTCTATATATATATATACATACATACACAAGCTATACATATAAGTGATATTTTATATATATATATATATATATATATATATATATATATATATATATATATATATATATATACATATAGCTTTTGACATACTTTTATTATTTGTGGTATAAATGTAGAGAATGTTGGAGTATTATCGCTCCATCATCGCTCCAGACCCGAAGAAAGCGACTCAAGATGAAGAAGATTTGATTTTTAGTAGTGCGTTGGGAGGCAGTAGCGACTACTATATTGGGCGCTTGGCCTCGGATGGCCATTTCACGAGCATCGAGGATCGTCCATACCATCCTCATCCAATTGTGCCACTTCATCATACCGTGATCTTTGAAGTAGATGGATGAAGAAGGAGTTGGCAAAGTTGAAAAAAGCCAAAATGAAACAAAAGACTATGCTAGACTTCTTCTTCGCCCACTACAACAAAACAAATAATACAACGTTTGGCATAGATGATGATGATGATGATGATGATGGTGATGAGGATGGTGATGAGGATCAGGGCGATGGTACACACGATGGATCACAAACATAACTTATAACTTTGTTTTAAATATTTTGTTGGTTAACCGTACGTTACGATGGAATTTACGATTTTCATATTATTATTATGTTTATTCATCCCTAGCTAGTAGTTTTGGTTCATTTGGATGATTTTTATTCATGTTAATGTTGCGTTTGATTTTTCGGCATGCGAGGGCATGCAAAAACAAATCTTGCCTAAAAAAGCAGGGGCGACATTTGTCGTCCCTAATTTCAGAAAATTATAGCCGATCATTAGGGACGACATTTGTCGTCCCTAATTTAATTTTTAATAGTTCATTTTGGAAATTAAATTAAATTTATTGTAAAGTTTTTAGGGACGACAATGTCGTCCCTAATAAAAATTAAAATATTTAATTTGTTTTTGTGAAATAATATAAATTAATTTTGGAATTTTACATTAGGGACGACATGTCATCCCAAAAAATGCACGCCACGTTAGCGTTGAATAAAAAATTTGCCACGTCAGCGATGGATCTTTAGGGGCGACATGTCGTCCCAAAAAAAAAATCCTCCTATTTTTTGAGACGAACCTTTAGAGACGACACATTAGGGACGACATGTCGTCCCTAAACGTAAAAACGGGACGACTTTTGATTATTAGGGACGACATTTTGTCATCCCAAAAGAGTGTAATTGTAGTAGTGATATGGGATCGGGGACAAGGGGGCCCTTACGGTTAGGGTTTAACCGTTTTTTCATGCTCATTTATTGAGGACAATACAAACCATACCATAATGTCAAACTCCATAATATAGATGAGGACTGATTGAAGTTGACCCGAATATCTCCACGTGGCGCGTATCTCATGGATAAATTAGATGACCAGGGCAGGTCCTTGGGCAGACAAAAGACTAGGACCAGGATATGAGCTAAACATCAGGTCAGGTCCCTGGTCAAGACGACCAGTCAGTCCACTGGTCAAGGCGACCGAGTCAGTCCCTATTAATTCGACGACCGGTCACGAGTCCCTCGGTCAGAGAGAATAGATCGAAGATCTGTATGTACATAGTGGAGCGGTTAATTACAGACGTGAGACGTGATGATAATACATAACTACCCACTAACTCCACTTAAAAAGATAACCGCATGAACTACGGTTGAACTTGATTCCAAATATATATATTTGGATACGTAGGCAGCTTTATGTAAGTTCAGTCCACAATAATAGCTACTCTATCTTTTGATCCTAGAGCAAGAAGGCCCATATAGTTTTTCAGTACTTTTCATCTTAAGCTCGATCATTGGCGCTAGAAGGAGGGCATTTTTCTTGTTTCTAGTAGCAGATTTGCAGAGTAGTTAAATATGCCACCTAAGAAAAATCAACAGGAAAAGGATCTAGCAAGTACAACCCAGAATTTGAAGAATTTGCAGGAGGTTCATCATGAATACGATCCTGAAAAACAACCGGAAAATCAATCAGATGCTCAAGATCCGGCTAGGCAGGTCCTAGTGGATGCTTTTAAAGCGATGGGGGCTGCTGAATTCCAGGCTCTTTTCGAAAGTGTGAGAAAAGGAAAAGAAATTGCAAGAAATCCTGAGGAAAATGAACTGCCTGCATTAGAAGGACCATCCCCACCAGTAAAAGAAAAAGACGGTTATAAAGATGTGGCTGAATCCAGTTGCCGAATTATCAAGAGTAGAGCTCGTCAAGCGAATGAGGCAGCTAGGGATGAGTTAGAGGCCATGTTGGAGGATGAAGAGGACGAATTCAATTTGGCCTCACCTTTTGCAGAGTATATTGATGTCTATCCTTGTCCCAGAGGATTTAAGATACCAAAAATCAATTCATACGATGGTACAAAGGACCCTTATGATCATATGCATCAATACATAGCGCATATGCACTTGTACAATGCTCCAGACGAGATGAAATGTAAGGCGTTCCCAGCACTCTTATTTGGAAAGGCTAGAGATTGGTTCAACAATTTACCAGCCAGATCTATAACCAGTTTTGCTATTTTAACCAAAAAATTTATGAGTATGTTCATTGCTGCAAGACCCTTTCAATGGAACAACACTCATTTGCTCACTATTAAGTAGAAATCTGATGAAACCGTTTTGCAGTTTATTAAAAGATTCAATACAGAATCAACCCAGGTGGCCGACATGGGTGATCGTTTCTTAATAGCTTCGTTCGTAGCAGGACTACGGGAAGGGAGGTTACATGCTAAGTTAAATGGGAAAAATCCCAGAACCATGGAGGAGTGTTTAGCAATCGCCTTTAAGTACTGTCAAGGTGAAGAAGCCAACCGTGCCAAGCGTGAGTTAGAGAAAGGGGATCACAGGAGGACTGATCAGAAGGATAAGCAAACAGTGGATTCCATGAGTAAAGATCAGATTCTAGTAAGCGGCAAAAAGTTGCAGGAGCTGGAACACAGTTAATCTAAAACAAAAATAAAACAAAAATTGTTTAAGGCAAGTATTTATCGTTTTGTTATTTCTCAAGTTTTCCATCCACTGTGATATTATGTTGAACGGTTTATGTTGTGATTAAATGCAAATGGTGTATGCGGTAATATTACTCAATTGTATCATTAACTCTTACAAAAAGAGAAAACTTTATCAAGTCTGAAACAACATACCGGTTCAAGACCTCAGGTCAGGTCTTAAATGCAACAGACCTCAGGTCAGGTCATTAACTTTTACAAAAAGAGAAAACTTTATCAAGTCTGAAACATCAGACCGGTTTAAGACCTCAGGTCAGGTCTTAAATGCAACAGACCTCAGGTCAGGTCGTTAACTCTTACAAAAAGAGAAAACTTTATCAAGTCTGAAACATCAGACCGGTTTAAGACCTCGGGTCAGGTCTTAAATGCAACAGACCTCAGGTCAGGTCAATAACTTTTACAAAAAGAGAAACTTTATCAAGTCTGAAACATCATACCAGTTTAAGACCTCAGGTCAGGTCTTAAATGCAACAGACCTCAGGTCAGGTCATTAACTCTTAAAAAAAGAGAAAACTTTATCAAGTCTGAAACATCAGACTAGTTTAAGACCTCAGGTCAGGTCTTAAATGCAACGGACCTTAGGTCAGTCGTTAACTCTTACAAAAGAAAAAGCGTGTATCAAGGCGAAACATCAGACCGGTTTAAGACCTCTGGTCAGGTCTTAAATGCAACAGACCTCAGGTCAGGTCATTAACTCTTACAAAAAGAGAAAACTTTATCAAGTATGAAACATCAGACCGGTTTAAGACCTCAGGTCAGGTCTTAAATGCAACAGACCTTAGGTCAGGTCGTTAACTCTTACAAAAAGAGAAAATTTTATCAAGTCTGAAACATCAGACCGGTTTAAGACCTCAGGTCAGGTCTTAAATGCAACAGACCTCCGGTTAGGTCATTAACTCTTACAAAAAGAGAAAACTTTATCAAGTCTGAAACATCAGACCAATTTAAGACTTCAGGCAGGTCTTAAATTCAACAGGTCACAGACCTGATCATTAAATTCTTACAAATAGAATGATTTGTTAAGTCTGAAAACTTCAGACCAATTCAAGACTTCAGGTCAGGTCTTAAATCCAACAGGTCTCAGACCTGGTCATTAAACTCTTACAGAGAGAATGATTTGTTAAGTGTGAAAACTCAGACCTCAGGTCAGGTTTTAAAGTTCAACAGGTCTCGGACCTGATCATTTAATAGCCTTTAGTCAAAAGGTATGATGTTTCGACTAGGCGTCGCTTGAAAAGATTACAACAGGTAATTATGGTGGCTTTTGAGATAACCGAGGCAACGGTGGTTACACCACCTACATAGTACACGTAAAGAATTTTTAAACTTCAGATCTTAATCCGCTTGTAAAATAAGATATCATCGATTAAGATCTGGGGGGCTTTGGTTGAGGTTGACCTGAATATCTCCGCGTGGCGCGTATCTCATGGATAAATTAGATGACCAGGGCAGGTCCTTGGGCAGACAAAAGACTAGGACCAGGATATGAGCTAAACATCAGGTCAGGTCCCTGGTCAAGACGACCAGGTCAGGTCCCTGGTCAAGACGACCAGGTCAGGTACGTGGTGATAATACATAACTACCCACTAACTCCACTTAAAAAGATAACCGCATGAACTACGGTTGGACTTGATTCCAAATATATATATTTGGATACGTAGGCAGCTTTATGTAAGTTCAGTCCACAATAATAGCTACTCTATCTTTTGATCCTAGAGCAAGAAGGCCCGTATAGTTTTCCAGTACTTTTCATCTTAAGCTCGATCAAGGACTAACTAGCTACCTGTCACGCTTATCTTTAATGGAACATTTATTTTATTTATTAAGGGGTAGTTGGTACATGACTAGGAAACAATAAAACATTTGATAATACTGTACTAGTGAATAGTGATTGGCCTATATACAGTTCACTCTCGATAAATAAATATTCGATAAAGTAATATCCTCATTAAGATAATAATTTATTCTGGTCCCGACTTGGGCATGTGTACTAAAGTAATAATTTCGCTAAATTCATTAAATAATAAAAAGAAATTGAATACAGTAAAGCCTAATAAAAATATAAAATAAGAAATGCATAATTCCAGTTAGAAATTTATATATTAAACTTACATACTTTTGAAATTTCACATTCCACTTCATATTTTCTGAAAATATGCATCTAGAGTAACTTGTTTCTTCTTAGTGGCTAAACCAAATTCGACCTCATCTTTAACTTTTTGTAGAGTATACACAACTTCAGGAATATTTTGTTCATGTTGTAGCAAGTAGTTCTGTAAGGTGATAGTTGCTTGAAAGGCTTCTTTCGATGAAACATTGGGTAAAACCAAACTATCGTCCGGATCAGGATCATTCACATCATCATTAGACGTATTCATCACAGCTTGAATAATTTCATCATTTGTAGGTGATTCCATCACAGCATCATTCTCACTAGGATAGTTCAAAAGATGTTCTACCTCCATAACATTTCTATAGCCTAAACGAGAAATGACTTATTGTAGGATCTCTTCATCTTGGCAAACTTAGGGTTCAAGAACAAAATTTTCCTATGATCGAATCTTGCAATGTTGAAAACAATTTGCAATCGTTGTTGTTTTCACATCAAATTTCCAAGCTGCATTGACAAAATTCATAGCATTCAAAACATGAATTTTCTCTGGATTTAAGCTCAAAACCCTCCAAGATGCTAGGACGTCGATAATGAAGTTTAAGAGACCGAATTATCCCAGCGTCACATGGTTGAATCTTTGATGTTGTATTTGGAGGCAAAAAAATAATTCTACATTTTGCAATCATTCAATAACCTTTGGATGACCTGGACAATTGTCTACTATCAAGAGAACTTTTATGCCATTCATTCTCTTGTTAAACCAACCAACAAATTCTTGAAAAAGCAAGCCAGTCATCCAAGCTTTTCTGTTAGATCGATACACACAATCAAGATTGTTCGTGTTCACATTTTGAAACATCTTGGATTTGTATATTTGCCAATAACCCAAAGAGGTATCTTATCAATAGAGATGGAAATAATTGTTAGAATTGAATAAGGATAGGAAATTTTATTTAACCCTAAAATATTAAAAAACAAAAAGGTACAGTACATTGTCAGAACCATCACCATTGCAACAAATAGCAACAACAATTCTTTCTTTGTCTTTCTTTCGTCCTTCTAATTGCTTTGTAGCAAGAGAATGGTCGGCATCCAATCGAAAAAATAATCCAGTTTCATCCATATTGTAGATATCCTTCAACTGAAATTGGTCTAGTTTAGCTCGTATTTGAGGTAAAGCATTTTCAATGTTCTCCATTACAACTGAACCACTTTCACCAAATCGTCGGTAAGATCTGATTCCAAATCTTGCCTTAAAACGTTCTACCCAACTAGTAGAGAAGTTAAAGTTTGGATCAATTTCACCAGGCATTTTTTGCGACAACTCTTTTGCTTTGGCCTGGATCATTTCCCCAGACATATTAACCTTCTCTTGCCATTGAAGAAACCACTCGTACAAAACATTCTCTAGCTCAGGATATTTTGCAGATTTGTGCCTTTTGACATTACTATTTTTCATATCATTTGACAAATAGTTTGCTGGCCTTTTGAGAGTGTTTGATACTGTTGATTGACTAATGGAAACATCAAACTTTTGTTGAACCCATCCTTGCAATTTTTTTGACTAAAAGAAGGATTTTCCTTCTTATGCTCACCAATGTTCTAAAAGTCGGTAGCTGCTAGTCGGGCGGCCGGGTGGGGAGTTGGGACTAGTCGGCTAGGCAGGGGACTAGTCGGGGACTAAGCGGTTTTGGATTTTTTTAATTAATAATAATAATAATAATAATAATAATAATAATAATAATAATAATAATAATAATAATAATAATAATAATAATGGAATTGACAAACAACAATAACAAAATATTACTAAACCCCCCCAAAAATAATGATACTACTACTCTAGTAATATTTTGTACTAACATAACATAAGTCAAAAAATTCATTTCACAAAATAAACACATAAAAACATACGTGATACGTCCAAAATAAAAACATTCAAAGTCAAGCAGTCAAGTTTCAAACAAAAATCATAATACAGACCGCCTAGGCCGAGTTTCCCGAGTTGAGCCCGACTTTCCCGCCTAGAGGGCGAGTAGTCCCCGACTAGAGACCAGCCCGCCAAGACAGGTCCGACTAGTGTGTACTCGGGTCGGTGGAGGGCCGACTAGCGCCTAGGCGGCGCCTAGTCGGCCGACTTGACCGACTTTTAGAACACTGATGCTCACATAATGCTCTCCTTTGCTCATCTGTTAGAGTTGTTTTCTTAACTCCTTTCAAATGATGAGAAGCCATTGGGAAAACAAGATCGTCTGATATGTGGTTGTAAATTATGTTCTACTGTATACTTATTTATAAAGAACTGAAACCTTTTCATTTTTGATTTCGATAATAATCCAAGAGCACAAATTCTTATAATCTTTCTAGCTTCCCAAGTATTTTAATTTATATTTGTCTCTTCATTTCTGATTGGATGCATAATATTAATTATTTCTTTGTAAAGTAATAAATATTAATTTATCGATAAATGAATAAATTATTCATTTATTGATAAACAAATAAACTTCGTTAAAGTAATAATTTTGGTCGGCCCCAAAGATATGCATTTATCGAGAGTTCTTTATCTGAAAATAAATTGATTGTGTACAAGTTAAATATACATAACTAATGTAATTTATATTATATTTATAATCGATTGTTTTTCGATTGATGAATCACTTTTGAATTAAGTTCGATGATCATCTACATGACTTATTTTATTTTTTTCCCTTCTTTATTGCTCCTTTTCAATGTGCTTTTTTTTTTCCCGGGAAACAAAAATACATTAAATGACCATACTCGTGTAGGAAAAAACAAAAGGGTCAGAAACCATGTGCATGGACCATCGGCTTAATTAAAAATGGTTAAACCTTAACCACAATGAGTCCCCACACCCTATTGGAGTTAATACACAACTTTTACAGTCATTGGAGATGATCAAGTGCTCTTGTGGAGACTTCATGAAACACCTTATTTAAAATTTAGTTGGTAGTTAGTTGGTAGGTAGTTAGGGTGGTTATTAGCGATTGTAAGTGCAAATTGTAGCACATTGTACTCCTATATGTACTCTTCTAGGATATAGGAATGTTAAGTATCCAGTTTATTAGTAAATCGGAGTGAATTGCTGTTGCAATCTTCATGTTTCCAGATTTTCGTCATTATTGATGCTTTTCCCCTCATTAAAGAAGATTGTTCTCTAGTTAATGCGTTTTCTCTCATTTCTTGAGCTTTCTGCGTTTCTTTTTGTTCAAATTAGTTAAATTCTTCATGGTATCAGAGCATTTTCTACTTCTAAAGCGTTATTCTGGTTTCAGTTGACAGAATTACTTGTTTTGTTTTTTTAATTTCTTGAAGGACCTTTTGTGCTATTTTGCTGTGTTCCTGCATTATGTTTTCTTGGTTTACCATGGATCCTGCAGCTCCAAATCAAGCAATCTTGCCAGGAAACCCTCTTTACTTGTACCCTAATGAAAATCCAACGTTGGTTTTGGTGCAACCTTTGTTGAATAACAAAAACTATCATCCTTGGAGCCATTATATGAAGATGGCTTTCATCACCAAGAATAAGATTGGTTTGTAGATGGTTCAATCACTCCACCTGCTGTGACATCTCTAGATTTACAGGTTTGGTTACAATGTAATACCTTCGTTAAGACTTGGATATTAAATTTTGTTATGCCTTCAATTGAACAAAGTGTAATGTACACAGAAATATCAAGAAAAATATGGTTAGATTTGCAAGAAATACTTTCCAGATTAGATGTCTTTTGTTTATGAAATTTGTTGGAGTAGGTTTGGTAAACATGTTAAAACTATAAGATCAGATAATGGTCTTTGAGTTTGATATTCACAGTATTATCTTTGAAAAAGGGATCCTACATCAAGCATCTTGTGTGGATACTCTACAACAGAATGGAATATTAAAAAGGAAACACCAACATATTTTGAATGTTGCTAGGGCCCTAAAGCTTCAATCTAGCATGCCATTGACATATTGGGGATACTGTGTAATGCATGTTGTTTTCTTGATCATTCTAATTCCCTCACCAATAATTCATAATAAGACACCTTATTCTCTGTTATATGATAAGCAATTTGATTATTCTGATATTGGAGTTTTGGTTCTCTTGTATATGCTTGTACTCCATCACATAATAGATCAAAGTTTGATCTAGGCCAAGATAGTGTGTTTATCTTGGGGTGCCTAAGTTCACCAAGGGACACATTTTCTTTGGACACGCAAACTAGGGACATCTTTGTATCTAGAGATGTGAGGTTTTATGAAACATTATTTCCTTAAAACTTAGAAATCTGAGATACACATCACAATGTTCCTCTACCTATTCCATATGATAATACCAGAGATGAGGTGTTACAACACTTTCCAGTTCCTGAGGTTGCACATGAGGATCCTCCCATAGTTCTAGGTGCTCCAAGTCAACCTAATCTTATTTAGACAAAGAGATCAAATAAACAAAGACAAGTTCCGGAGTATCTAAAGGAATATGTAGTTCCTAACAGAAGATCACCACATTCTATCAACAATGTGATCACCTATGACAACCTGACAAACAATTATCAGAAATTTGTGTGTGCAACAGACATCATTCAAGAACCTAAGACCTATAATCAGGCCGTTAAGCATGAATGTTAAAAAAGGGCCATGAAAAAGGAGTTGGATGCATTGCAAGCAACAAAAACATGGGAAGTTGTTACTTTTCCACCTGTACAGTCTACTATTGGCTGTATATGGGTGTATAAGGTTACGTATCATGCAGACGGTTTTACAGAGATGTATAAGGCTAGATTAGTGGCAAAAGGCTACACACAAACTATGGTATTCATTACCTCAAAACCTTTTCTCCTATAGCCAAAGTCACCACTATCAGATCTCCGTTAGCCCTAGCAACTTCTAAAAAATTGCATATACATCAAATGGATGTCAACAATACCTTTATATATGGTGAACTAGATGAAGAAAGCTATATGGATCTACCCCTTGGCTTCCAAACAGAGAAAACTTAACATGTGTGCAGACTTACCAAGTCTTTATATGGCCAAAATCAGGCTAGTAGACGGTGGATTCCAAATTAACCGAAGCATTAATAGAAATGGGATTTGTTCAGTCACCTCATTATCACAGTCTATTTACAAGAGGTGAAGGTAAAGATTTCATAGCACTAATTTTCTATGTGGATGATATAATAGCAACTAGCTCATCCATGTACCTCAATTGATGAAGTTAAACAAGTATTGCACAAGAAATTTCAAATCAAGCATATTGGAGATCACAGATAATTCCTAGGGGTTGAGGTTGCCAGAACTTGTAAGGGCGTCTACATCAATCAAAGAAAGTACACTTTGAATCTGTTAGAGGAATTTCGTTTCCTAGAAGCAAAACCTGTCAGCAAACCTATGCATTCCAAACAGAAACTATCTTCTGGTGATTCTGAATTGTTAGCAGATAATACACTATATAAAACAATTGTTGGGAAGTTAATATGTTTGTCCTTTTCCAGGCCCGACATAGCCTATGCAGTACATCAACTCAGTCAGTTCTTATCTCATCCCACAGTGAACCATATATAGGCTGCACATAGGGTTCTGAGATACTTAAAAACTAATCCTAGCCATGGCATTCTAACTGAAACTGATAATGATCTGGTGCTCAAGGGATACACAGACTCAGATTGGGCAGGATGTGAGGATTCAAGGAAATCCATTTCAGGGTACATCATGTTCCTTGGCACTACACTAGTCTCATGGAAATTAAAGAAACAAAGCATCATAGCCAAAAATTCTTCTGAACTAGAATATAGGACAATTCCAAATGCTACATGTGAATTGCAATGGTTAGTATACATCATGAAAGACTTGCAGATACCTATTCCACTACCTATTTTGCTGTTTGTGACAATGCAAGTGCAATTCACATAACAAATAATCCATTTTTCCATGAGAGGACTAAACACATTGAACTTGATTGCTATATCACAAGGGCAAAAGTTCATGCAGGATTCTTGATGTAAGTCAACTAGATGATAATTTTTACGATGTTTTATCCCCATTTCTCATGCATTAATTGATGTTTTCTTATCAAGTCGAGTCATTATTTTCTTAGTTTCATCCATATGTGTAGATAGTAATTATTATATAAAATATCACATTTTGATAGGTTTTGTACCGGTTATAGTAACCGGAGTGTCGTGTCGGGTTTACGCTTGGTATTTTGGTGATTCATTGTAGTATTATAGGTTGACCAAGACCCCGAGTGACGACATGTGTTGAGCCTAAACACGTCTTTTGAGGGCTAGGAGAGTATGCCGGAAGCTATCAAAGTCAAACAGATCATTTGTCCTTAGTGCTTCTACCGTAGCCTATCTTCAACGGACACTTGACCCAAATTAGAGGCATTTTCTGGAGAAGACTTCTTCATGAGAGTTTTAGATTAGGAAACGAGCTTTCCACCCCACTTTTAATCATATCAATCGGAGGTTTACAACTCAAATTATGGCCATTTTACCAAACTGCTGTGAAGAACCGGCCTATTACGGCACGCGCCGAGCGTCACAAAAGAAGTTGTCAGAGATATTTTTACCGGCGTGTGCCGGTCCTTTTGTGGTGCACGCCGGAACATCGCAAAAAGCATATTTTCAGCATTTAAAAGTCAAATTTTGTATCTATTTTTTCAACGACTGAACCCCCCCCATCTTCTTCCCGAACTTCTTCTTCTTCCCTTGGAGGCAAAACCGCCCCTAGGGGCTCTCCTAGCCAAATTTACCACCAATTTAGCATTTCATCATAAGTGTAATTCCTAGGATGCTTAACTTAGCTTTTGGATAGTTAATTTGGAGTAAGGTGAACAACTTTTGGGTGCCAAGCTCCATTGAAACCTTTTGAAGGTGGATGAAGGTCTCCAACCGCAAATTCAACACTTGTGATTGGTAAAATTCTAGTTTTATCTTGTTTTGTTTGTTCTTCTTATTATGAATGCTAATCTTGATATGTTAGTGTTTGTAGTAATGAGTAGCTAAATTGTAACTAGCCAAGATGATGTTGTAGAATTAGTTTAATCTCTTATGTTGATTGTGAATGATTGTTGATGTTGTTTAGTTTAAATTGTTGTAAATCTTTTCCTATTTGCAATGTACTTCTTGTTGGTGTTGGATTGATCACCTAGCACTAGCACACACATACTTAGTTGAGACCGAAAAGAGATATTAGGTGTGGGAGAAGGAATAGGAGAACCGGAAGGTAAAATTGACCTTAATTGGAATTCGATTTCTTATCCGGGGGTTTTCGACATTGTCATTGCATTCAAGTGCTTATCTTGTCAATTCATTAGGTTTAAGGCAGTTAGAACAAGGAGGAGACAAATAGTGGTTTCATTCACTCGTATGAGGGGAAACCACTTGCTTAGGAATGCACTGGTAACACACTCTTGAACACTAATGGAAGGTTGGTAGGTAGTTCATTCCCATGATACTAGTAGAGATATACTTGATCATTGCATTCTTGGCTAGGCCTTTTATCATTTTATCACCCCTTGTAGTAGTAGATTTTAGATACATTTACCTTCTTATGTTATTGCGACTTAGATCAAGATAATAATAGCTTTTTGGTGTTCAACCTCACAATCCTCGTGGATACGACGTTCACCACTAGACTAGACTAAAATTGCTCCGGTACACTGCCGGTAAGATTGGACATCTAGAAAAGTCTGATCAAGTTTTTTTGGCACCGTTGCCGAGGATTGTGTAACGGTTGATACTGATACTAGCTTAAAATTCTTGAGAATAAGTCAATCTTTTCTAATCTTTTCTATTTTCTTTCTTTGGTGCTTACCTCTTTGGTAAGTCACCAAGTGCTTTTAATTGTGTTCTTGTTGTTTTCTATCTTGTAGTTGATGAACCATTCTCTACGTGGTAAGGCCCCCGATACTCCTTACATGCCAGATATCAACACTTATATTAGGGATCGTTTATTTGAGAGAAAGGTTGTCCAAGCTCGTAGTAAAATGGATCTTGGTGAAGCATCTTCACAAGAGTCATTAAACCAAGAAGAGGGAATGGACAAGGTGAAAGGAAATGCACAAGGATGGCATAACCCTGAAAATGCCCTTTTTGAACAAAATCCCTTAAATCCAAATGACTATCTCCCACCACCACCACAAGAACCATATCCAAAAATTCCACCACCTCCGCTCGAACCACCACCACCAATTCCTTCACCACCCAAGAACCATATCCATATGATCCACCCCAAATCCACCTACCAATATAGACCGCTTTGTGAGCAAGCCACTCAAAGAAAACATCAAGTTCATAATCCTATTCGGCTACCTCACATTGATGCTAAAAACTTTTCAATCAAGTCTCATATGTTCGGTCTAGTGGAGAGTAGAGCTCAATTCCATAGAAAGGCCCATGATGACCCGCATTCACATCTTTATAACCTTGAAGAAATATGCAATACATGATTCCAAAATAGTGCTTGTCAAGAATTAACCCGTCTTGCATTATTTCCTTTTTCTTTGAAGGGTCAAGCAAAGGAATGTCACTTCCCCACCATCACTTGCAATCATGGGATGATATACAAACCGAGTTTTTGAAGCATTACTTTCCACCGGGAAGATATTTGGAGTTGAAGGTAAAAGTTGCTAATTTCAAGCAAGATTTAATTGAATCTTTGGAAAATGCTTGGGACCGTTTTAAGAAGCTTTTGAGGGCGTGTCCAAACCATGAATATAATTTGGACATGCAGCTCCAATTATTTTGTAGAGGCTTGCATAAATTGTCAAGAAAAAAATGATTCGGCATGCCATGGATCACTTATGATGAGCACGGCCCAAGATGTTTATAAGGCTATTGAAATAGTGACAAGAAATGAGAAATTATGGGATCCCAGTCCAAGTGAAACGGAAGTTGCCATGAGAAGATTTCGAATGAGGAAGAAATTTTGAGAGAAATGACGGTGATAAATAAGAAGATGGATGAATTACAAGCAGGGAAGAGAGAGTTGAAGCGTAGAAAATGTGATGATGTGACATTTGGTGTTTTTCATATCGAAAAATTATCAAAATCTGATGTATCTACACAAGAAGAAATGAGTTTATTGAGACAACATCGGGATTTGAACAACACTCACACCAATGTTTTTGAACCACATCCTTTTTACCAACAAGTTCCTACTCAACAAGCCCATGTTCAACAAAGTTCTCAATCCACGGAGGATGTCTCCCATTTGAAAATTTTGATGGAAAACTTGATGGGAGTTGTGTCTACTCAAGCCGCCAATATGCAAACAATGATGACTTCTATTGGTATGATGTCTCAAGAGGTTGGTACTTTGAAAACATCTATGAGTGGGCACGAAATAAGAATGAGAACGATGGATGCATCAATAAGAGTTATTGAAGATCTTTTGACTAGGGAAGGCGAGAGACATAGTAGTATACCACCGGATGATTTACCAAGCAACAACGAGAGAAACCTGAGGGAAGTCAAAGCCATTATCACTCGAAGTAGGACAGTTTGTGGAAGTAATGGAGTGTCAATTCATGGAAACAATAAAGTTGAAGATGACTTGGACAAGGAATTTGAAGTCCAAGAGTTGACTGAGGAAGAAGAAGAAATTGTTGATGTTTCTTGGGAAATGATGACTATGTTGAGGTGGAGAAAGAAGAAGAAAAAGTGAAGGTGCCAAGAATATTGAAGAACCCAAGGGCTAGTGATCTAAGAACTCTATTCAATGAACATATGAGAGAAGATCATGTTGAAGAAAACAAGGTTTCTAAGGAGCCTTTGGCGGTTCCTATCCAACAAGCTCAAAGGGAACCAATGCAAAAGTCAAGGAAAGAAAAGCAAAATGACATCAATTGGCGGCCAACCAATGCACAAACATTCAAGGAAGCTCCACCATCTTCATCAAACGACAAAGGTAAGCGAGGTATACATTCTAACCCTACTTTAATTGATCTTGAGTCACTTCCCTACCCCCCGAGAGAGCAACTAAAAAGATGAAGTTGGATAAGAAATACGCACATTTTCTCGACACTTTTCGGCACTTAACCATTAATATCCACATGTCATCGAAGCACTCACTAATATGCGGCATATGGTAAGTTTCTTAAGGACATACTATCCAAAAAGAAACGGTTGTAACAGTATGAGACGGTGTGTCTAAGTGAGGAGTGTTCCGCCGTGCTTCAACAGAAGCTTCCTCCTAAACTTAAAGACCCCGGGAGTTTACTATCCCATATGATATTGGGGGACTTTTGTTTGAGAATGCGCTATATGATCTCGGTGTGAGCATAAACCTCATGGCCTACGATGATTTTATGAAACTTGGTATAGGTAAGATTAAGCGTACGGAGATGACTCTCCAACTTGCGGATCGGTCCATTAAACGTCCAAAGGGAGTCATTGAGGATGTACTAGTGAAAGTTGATAAATTTTACCTCCCCGTAGATTTTGTTGTCATGGATATGGAGGAAGGGTACACTACACCCCTTATCCTCGGTAGGCTATTTTTAGCAACAGGAGAAGCCGAGATCGATGTTTGTTAGGGAGGGCTTAGTTTGGGAGTTAATGATGAGCGCGTTGTCTTCAACATCTACACTTCATTGAAATATCCACACACTACACTAGAATCTTGTTCTTTTGTGGACACTTCGTGTCCCCTTGTAGTGGATCGTACTAACACGCAGGTAGTTGAAGAATACGTGAGCAATAAAGTGAAGGCTCGCAAACAAAAAAACTCGAAAATCAAAGGAAAAGGTCAAGAATCGTTGGGATAGGTGGCTTCGTCTACATTATGTTGGAGACCAGTTTTGATGAAAAAGACGGATGTGGTGCATAAGAATGACCCACCACCGGTGCATTGAAAGATGAAGAAATCTAGCTATAGACTTTAAATTTAGCAACTACGGCTACTATATTTCTTATTATTCCTTAAGATTATCTTCCGGTGAGCTTTTGTGCTTGAAATTGCATGCTTATGTGAGTAGTTGTTAGTATTATCTATGCCACGATAATCTGATAATTTCCATCATTTCTACCGTATAATCACGTCGAGAAAACGACGTTAAACAAAAGCGCTACCGGGAGGCAGCCCAAAAAAGTTTGGTATAGTATTTTGCTCTTACTGTGAGGCCCGGTGTGGCTAAGAATCATTTGTGTCTACATTTTGGTTGACACTTTGCTGTAATACTTAGGTATGCTTGCTTATTTCATTGGTTGTCTTTCATGTTCATACCCACCCACCCACCTTTTATAGCATCCAGGTAATTGGTTTGACTTATCTTGATTCCCTTTTGTTTCCCCAACTACTTTCTTACCACTCACTTTACATTGGGGACAATGCAAGTTCGTATGTGGGGAGTGGGAATGTAGTTAGTCCAACAAAAGGCAACAAAAGGTAATGTCACTAAATGTTTGAGAAACACTTACTTTTGTGAATTTTGAGCAATTTAAAGTTGAAAAAACCACCTTTTGTGAAAAGATATGATTTTTGCAATTGATAGAGTGAGTACCTCAATGAAGTGAGTAACCTTGGTGACATGTAAGTGCATTTTAATCGTGAATCTTTGATTGTAGTGTGAAATTTTTGAGTACGTATATTCCGATCTTTTGTAAACATGCAAACATTTATGCAAGCATGCTTCCAAAGCAACTAGAACTTAGGCTTGATATCCTTTCGAGGCGAAATAGAAAGGTGTTTGGAGTTGGAGTTAGGGATGACGGTCATGGCATTTCTTTGACTCAACCATAGCCAAATGCTCTTCCCGAACGTATTTTCCATCTGTCCCCATCTCAACCTTTGTAGAGTGGTGAGACCCCACTCGAAACTATCCATTCGTGATTAGCCTCATTATAATCCGACCCTTAGCCTAATTTTGGTCTACATTCCCTTGATGTCCCGTAAGTTTAGCAAGTTTCTATGTATTGTTGTGGCGACGACATTAGAAGTTCGGCAAGAGTTGGATGACATTATTGGCACAAAGTTGAGATGGTATCTATCAATTTCGGAGTCCATTGGTGTTAGTAAAAAAAATCAAAAAATCCAAAATCCAAAAAAAGTTTCCAAAATCAAATGAAGTTCAATAAAGTTGTAAACAAAGTTCAATAAATGGTTAGTCAAGAAGAGCCATTTGAAGACTAGTTTATCAAATTCAAGTAACTCAAGCTTTGGGAAATTGTGTTGATTTGAAGCGGTGTTTCTTATTTCTTTGAAACTTTGTGGAATTGGCCACCTCGACAATTTTGCAAAGAAGAAGAAGAGATACCAATTTGACATTTTGGAAGTGAAGGTGTAGAGTCTTGCTATCTTGCTTGTTCTCTTTGATATATCATTTTACCACTTTGCTTAGCCAACTACCGGGTCTAACGTTACAAGCTTTCAAGTTCTACCCGATCTAACTTCTTGACTCGAATGCATCGATTAGTGGAGATTGGTATCATTCTTAAGCATCACAGATTGCACTAATAAGTCTTGCATGCATGATTTCATAATTGGTAAACTTGGTAACAAATGTGAGGAGTATTCACACACACACTCCACTACTTTCTTAGAATACGGTTAACATGTGGTTATATGTGAAGGATGCATGTTCTTAGATCTAAACGAATTAGATCTACGCGCAGCGGATGGATCACGACTTATACATCACAATACATAATTAAAGGACTTAAACTACTACAAGGGGGTTAAGATTATTTTACCAATATCGGGAAGAGAAGCCTTGATCTTCCGATGTGTTCTCCAAACGGCGGTTGGTGGACACCCTTCTTGATAAACGAACCTCCTTGATATGCAACACCAAGAAAAACTCCAAGTTTTTCTTCAACCAGAAACCCAAGACAAGAAACAAATTTTTCTTCTCTCTTTTTTAGTGTATAGGTCGAAATTTTTCTTTGTCCTTATGATTTGGAAGAACTCTCTTTATATAGGAGAGTAAATCCTTGGCCTCCAAGTTTCTAATCAATTAAATAATTAATTAAAAAGAAATCACAATAAAGGATAATTCCATTTATAAAAGATTGTGATTAATCAATCAATCAATTACAAATAAATCATCTTTTATTAATCATTAATCACACAAGAAAATCAAATCTTGCATTTAATGAAGCATGAGGCGCCATATACACTAGGTTTTAGGCCCACAGAAAATGTCTTTTACGTGTATTATATTATTTAGCCCAACTAAATAATATCCATGCATATCAATTAATTAGCCCAGCCAATTAATTATCACTGAGGCCCAAATAACAAGATTATTAGTCCGAATTACAGAAGCCACATCGGGGACCATAGACCTATAACGATAGCTCAATAATTAATTATTCATCGAACAAAATAAGTACATTAATTATTAATTCCGGGATTACATACCATAAACCCAGGCCCGAACTCTACCGATTATAGATGTATACTTATACTCAACCCGTAGAGTGAATAAGCGTCCATTGATATAATCACTACATACGGATTAACCCTCCATAGGCTGTCCATTCAGAGGGGAAGTCTCCGTGAACCCGACTCGAGAATATCTTATCCTTATTTACCATTAACCCACGATGATCAATTAGTACACATATCTAACTAGTAGCTAATTAGTCAAATGTGAACTCCGGGATCGATCACTTTCTTAGGGCCACCAAATAAGGGGATTTGTCTCTCTACTTCCCGTAGGAAGGAATGGATTCCATGTCTGTGAAAATCGAACTACTCACTCAAATCCGGAGATAGTGCCAATGAGAAGTGGCTTGGAACACATATTTAAGTGAACCGTAACTAACACATCAAACACTACCCGGGACAAGCGGCACCACAGTGATTACCTCGAGGATTAAGGTTGATCCATATATGATCATCTAATGATTTAATAAGATTCCTCGATTACGGAATTATATCGAGAAAAAGCAGATTAAATCGGTCGATCCTATATGAATGCCATCATATAAATGCCCCACGTAGGTACCCTCTACCGGCAGTCCGGATAAGACTATCACACCTAAGGTGTTACAGGCGCATTATTGGTGTTTTAATCAAGAGACCTAAACTCGATTAAGTTCACCACGGACTAACGATTTAAGTATATCACCACTAACTCAATCCTCACGTGCATGCCATACACTGAGTTAAGCGGTTACATACAGATATACTTAGGGTTTGCAGCAGTGTATTACTTTACAAGCACCAAGCAAGTAACTAAGATGAGATAAATTATGTCATCTATTATTAAAAACAATTACACAAATTGTCTTTCGGGCACTACACCTAACAATATGTACAATTGGTTGCATCATCTAGTTGAGCTCTTACTTCTTGATGTTGTATGATCATATCTCTTGACTTGAGTTGTTTTATCGCTTTATTTGCTCGAGGACGAGCAAAAGCTAAGTCGGGAGTGGTTGATGTAAGTCAACTAAATGATACTTTTTACGATGTTTTATCTCCATTTCTCATGCATTTATTGATGTCTTCGTATCAAGTTGAGTCATTATTTTCTTAGTTTCATCCATATGTGTGGATAGTAATTATTATATAAAATATCACATTTTGATAGGTTTTGTAAACCAGAGTGTCGTATCGGGTTTACGCTTGGTATTTTGGTGATTCATTGCGAGTATTATAGGTTGACCAAGACCCGGTGGCGACACGTATTGAGCCTAAACACATATTTTGAGGGCTAGGAGAGTATGCGGAAGCTATCAAAGTCAACGGATCATTTGTCCTTAGTGCTTCTACCGTAGCCTATCTTCAACGGATATATGACCCAAATTAGACGCATTTTATGGAGACAACTTCTTCATGAGAGTTTTAGATCAAAAAAGCGAGCTTTCCAACGCACTTTGATTAACATCAATCGGAGGTCTACAACTCAAGTTATGGCCATTTTACCAACTGCTATGAAGAACCTGCCTATTACAGCGCGCCGAGCATCACAAAAGAAGTTGTCTGAGATATTTTTACCGGTGCGCCCCGGACCTTTTGTGGCGCACGCCGGAACATCGCAAAAATCAGATTTTCAGCATTTAAATGTCTAATTTTGGATCTATTTTTTCAGCGATTGAACCCCATCTTCTTCCCGAACATCTTCTTCTTCCCTTGGAGACAAACTACCCCTAAGGGCTCTCCTAACCAAATTTACCATGAATTTAGCATTTCATCATAAGTGTAATTCCTAGGATGCTTAACTTAGCTTTTCGATAGTTAATTTTGAGTAAGGTGAACAACTTTTGGGTGCCAGGCTCTATTGAAACCGTTTGAAGGTGGATGAAGGTCTCCAACCGCAAATTCAACACTTATGATTGGTAAAATTCTAGTTTTATCTTGTTTTGTTTGTTCTTCTTATTATGAATACTAATCTTGATATGTTAGTGTTTGTAGTAATGAATAGCTAAATTGTAACTAGCCAAGATGATGTTGTAGAATTAGTTTAATCTCTTATGTTGATTGTGATGATTGTTGATGTTGTTTAGTTTCAATTGCTGTGAAACTTTTCCTATTTGCAATGTATTGCTTGTTGGTGTTGGATTGATCACCTAGCACACACACACACACTTAGTTGAGACCGAAAGGGGATATTAGGTGTGGGAGAAGGAATAGGAGAACCGGAAGGTAAAATTGACCTTAATTGGAATTCGATTTCTTATCCAGGGGGTTTTTGACATTGTCATTTCATTCAAGTGCTTATCTTGTCAATTCATTAGGTTTAAGGCACTTAGTCCAAGGAGGAGACAAATAGTGTTTTCATTCACTCGTATGAGGGGAAACCACTTGCTTAAGAATGCACCGGTAACACACACTTGAACACTAATGGAAGGTTGGTAGGTAGTTCATTCCCATGATACTAGTAGGGATATACTTGATCATTGCATTGTCTTGGCTAGGCATTTTATCATTTTATCACCCCTTGTAGTAGTAGATTTTAGATAAATTTACCTTCTTGTGTTATTGCGACTTAGATCAAGATAATAATAACTTTTTGATGTTCAACCTCACAATCCTCGTGGATATGACCTTGACCACTAGACTAGACTACAATTGATCCGGTACACTGCCGGTAAGATTGGACATCTAGAAAAGTCTGATCAATTCTTAAGATTAATGCCTGTCAGAACTACCAACTAGCTAGAAGACATTCTTGAAAAACCATTAGATGCTCCAATTTTTACCTACTTGGTGTCAAACTTGGGGATCTATTCTGTTTTCACACCATCACACAAGTAAGTGCAGCTTTACGGTCATTGGAGATGATCAAGTGGTAGCTTCACATGACTTTTCGACTTGAGGGGTATTGGAGTTAATACACGGCCACATAGTCATTGGAGATGATCAAGTTCTCTTGTGAACACTTCATCAAATACCTTATTTAAAAGTTAGTTGGTATTTAGTTGGTAGGTTGTTAGGGTGGTTATTAGCGGTTGTAAGTGCAAATTGTAGCACTCTCTACTAGGATATAGGAATGTTAAGTATCTAGTTTATTAGAAAATCAGAGTGAATTGCTGATGCAATCTTCATTTTTCCAGATTTTTGTCATTAATGATGCTTTTCCCCTCATTAAAGATGATTGTTCTCTCATTAATACGTTTTCTCTCATTTCTTGAGCTTTCTGTGTTTCTTTTTGTTCAAATTCAATAAAATTTCCACACCCTATGTTCCACAGGATAAGTGTAGATGTTAATCAAGTAACTGGTTCAAAGTCATTAGTTGATTATTAAAACAATGGCCATAGCCAGAAGATTTTGGAGGTGGGGGTGACTACTTTATATTCAAAATTTTATTTTAAAGCCTTTATTAAGGTGACTTACACTATAGTTCAATCTATCACACCTCAAATAAGGAGAGAATAAGATGGGTCGTATTCTTTTGGGGGGATTGTATTAAGTTTTAGAAGAAAAGTTTGTTTGAAAATAATTAAAAATAATAAAAATACCTAGGCTTTTGCACCCTGGATATGGATGTGGAGAGGACTGTACCACCTTCCTTTCCACAGTATAACCCCACAAAGTCCTTGCAATGGCGATTGTGAATAATACTTTTGATTGTCAAACATTTTTGTACCACAAAAGGTTAAAATGAAGTCATTGTTACAATATGTAATATGGATAAATAAATGTTGGATGCAAGTAGGATGTGCATACACTTTTGATGTCATATTAAATCTTGAATCGGTCAATTGAACATAAGCAGATGAGAAGACTTGACTAAGAAGACTTGGTGAAGACTCGTGATTATGTTTCACATTTAGCACACAAAATTGAAATGTATTCATGCGAGTTTTATTGTAACCATTTATAGCTTGCTTTTAGTGACTTATGAAGAGCATCATCTCTTAATATTATCATCAACATCATATAACTAAACTCGATCATTTCATGGATTAATGAGAATTCCGATTTTATTTTGTCTTATATTTTTTTGAGAAATTCTTTGTCTTATATTTTCAATATCATCAATTTCAACATGGTATCAGAGCTTTTCTTGCTCAGTTTGTGCTAACTTTGATTTTTAGCAGAAGAAACTTGAGAGTTTTCTTCGGGATTTCGATTGTTTTCATAGAAATTTGAGAGTTTTCTGTGATTTTTCTCTCTCTTTGATCTGGAGTTAAAATCCATTTCTTAATCAATTCTTCATCATTTTTTTCCTAGTTTTTCTGTAATTTTGTGTGGATACAATACTTTTTAGCCATGGCTGCAAAGAAACAAGAGTTGAGTCCCTCTATTCTCTTTAATCTTCATCCCAATTAAAATCCTTCATTGGTGTTAGTGCAACCATTGATGGATGGTAACAATTATCATCCATGGAAGATGTCCATGGAAAAGACATTAATCACAAGAAAAAGTATGGGTTCATTGATGGTACCACAGGTGAATTCAGCTGACTTATATGCTTGGAGACAATGTGAAACGATGGTGAGGACCTGGATCGTGAACTCAGTGGAAATTATCATTTCATAGAGTTTGATGTATTTCAAGAGTGCCCAGGCTGTGTGGTAGAATCTTGCTGATCATTTTTCAAATGTTGATGCTTTCAGGCTTCCAATCTTCTTGAAGCTTTATCCCATAGCGATAAGGAATATACATCCCAAATCGCCCGGTAGCACGGAGAAGAACTAAACATAGAAGGATTATACGGGTTCTTGAGTCTAACGGAGGGCCTGAGATCCACATGGGTACCCACGAAACCGAGATTCATAGGAATCTCGAAGCAAGAGGATATACCTCTCGGCAAGCGTGACACACAGACTACGGAACTCAACTAAGATAAGAGTTCAGTAGGGAATTCATTGAAACATGGGGCTGATTCTGTGAATTAGTACCTTAAAAAATTGATCATTATTTGAGATGAAGTCAAGCTTATAAGGCCTAATCCTTCATGTATTTGAGAACCCCAATGTCATTGTGATGCCATTAAAAACTCTATTGGATCATATGGAAACAAAACATGTGATGAATTTTTTGAATGGTCTTTGGGAGGAATTTGAGCCATGGGTGTCTCAAGACATGCTTAAGGTGCCTTTTCAGAGAGATTCAAGATGCCTTTGCAATGGAAAATTTGAAAGATAGAAAACTTGTGCTTTAACAAGGAAAGGAATAATGGTTCTACAATCTTGATGGCTAGAAGACTATACAAAGCGAGAATGATATAGCTCATCGGTTTGGGGCTAAATTCAGTCAATTCAGTAGAGTAGATCAGTCAAGGAGTTTTCCTACAAAATTTTCCAAGACTAAGAACAGCAAGCTGATTCAGTTCACATTTTGTGGGTTTAATGGCCATACTGAAGATAATTGTTACAAGAAACATGGCTATCCACCTGGTTTCAAGTCTAAAATCGAGCAAACATGGTGGACCGAGAGATATTCGAGATCGATCTGCTTTGGTGGGGCGTTGAGCATTTGGACAAGCTAGAGTGCAGGCTTGAGGTCTCACTTCACAACAATTTGAGAGATTGATAATCCCCTAAATTCTTATTCATCCAGTCATGCAGTAAACCAGATCCATGAACAAAACACTCATTCTCACCTACTCAAGGATCAAATGACCTTTGGTTCATTAAGACACATCTGAGGATCTTGAACTCTGAGCCACAAATCCCATTATGCGTTCTTTTTCTAGATTAAGTAATCCTAAACCCATTGTTAACATGAAAGTAGGATTACACAATGGCTGCAGATGTACATGTGACTCACCTTTGGGAAAGTTGTGATCGATACGATCGACTTTGCATAAAGTCTTATACATTCTTGGCTTGATTTAATTTGTTGTATTCACCCGCATTAACCAGAGATTCAAACCGTGCAGCTATTTTTATTGCTAAGAAATGTGTTTTGTAGGACAACAAGAAGAAAGCACTGATTGGTTTAGCTGAGTTGCATAAATTCCTTTACATTCTGATTCAGAAAACTGTTACCATCACAATGATTTCCAAATTTGTTTGTAATTTAGTAGAAAGTTGATGCCTATATGATATTGTAGATGAAAACTGCTTGGGCATTATAGATTAGGCCATCAACCAGACAAAATTTTACAAGTCATTAGTTCTGAAGCATCTAATGTATAATACTGTAAACATGACTTGTGTTTTGTGTTTCCTATGACAAAGTTAAAGAAAAAAACATTTTCCATTGAGCACTCTTGTTGTTGATTCTGTTTTGATATTGTGCATAGATATCACAGGGACCTTTGAGGCATCCCACCATGAATGGTCAGCGATTGCTTCCTAAATGTTGTTAATGATCATTCTAAATTTACTTGGAATTTTTATGAGATAGAAATCACGAAGCTTACATTTTGGTTAAATCCTTTGTTAAGTTTTTCTACTCAGATTCATAAAATTATAAGAGTTTTTAGATTTGTTAATGGTGCTGAGTTTTAGATGACATCGTTTTATGAACAACATGGCATTAAAAATGGAATTGTTGAGAGAAAACATCAGCATCTGCTGAATGTAGCCAGAGGCTTGAGTTTTAGAGTAATCTACCCATTAAGTATTGGGGTTATTTTTGTTGCATGTTGTTAAACTTATCAATGCTACTCAAAAACCCTTGTTGAAGGAAGCACTCCTTATGAAGTGTTGTATGGCTCAAAGCAGTTATTCGGTGTTTAAAGTTTTAGTTGTTTGGTCTTTTCCGCACTCTTCAGCAATTCAGAGAAAAATTTGATTATAGATGCATAACTTGTGTTTCTCTTGGAAATTTAAACACTTCTAATGGAGATATTCTCTTGGACATCACCAAAAAAGATATATTCGTTGTTAGAGATACTCAATTTCATGAGGCTTATTTTCCTTTGTTCATACATGTTCTAAACAAAGCTAAGTGCACCACTGATATGTAACTACAGTTGTCTGTTTGCACAGCTTTGAGGATAAGCGTAGTAGTTCAACTTAGGAATCCGGCGAGGAGGAATAAATTCATTTGAGAGTCAATAGAGGATCGATCCACGGTGATCGGGCACCTGCACCCTCAATTCAGCTGAGGAGATCTACCAAGACTAGAAAGACACCACATTTATCAAGATGGTGCTAATGTTGTGAAGATCCCTCATCTACAAAATCAAGTCATGAGACTGGATAGACTCTCTACTGAATATGTCAAATATGTTTGTGTCATTGATGCAGTCACTAAGGCAATGACTTACAATTAGACGATCAAACATGATGAATGGAAGGAAGCAATGCAGAAGGAAATTTAAGCATTACATAAGAGCAACACATGTGAAATTGTTACTTTGCCACCTGAGAAGAAGCATATTGGATACTTATGGGTGTATAAGATAAAACACAACCCTGCTGGATCAGTAGAGAGGTATAAGTCCATAGTAGCTAAGGGTTACACCAGACCTATAGCATTGATTTTCAAGAGACATTCTCTCCAGTTGTGAAGATCACATCAGTTAGAACACTAGTAGCAGCTGCAACAACCAACAATTGGCATCTTCATTAGATGTATGTTAACACTGCATTTTTACATGAAAATTTCATGAAGAGGTCTACATGCACCTTCCTCAAGGGTTTAAGTCTGACAAGCCCAATCAGGGTTGCAAATTAATCAAGCCATTATATGGGTTGAAATAAGCTAGCAAACAATGGAATTGCAAGCTGATATAGTTTGGAAATTCAATAATTTTCCCACTCTAAACATTATTACATATTGTTTACAAGAGGTACAGACAAGTCCTTCATTGTCTTATTGGTTTATGTTGATGACATTATGGCAGCAAGGCCTGATCTGCATCAGATTCAACAAGTCAAAGACAATCTCCACAAGCAATTTACCATCAAGGATCCTGGTAAACTTAGTTATTTCTTAGGGACTGAAGTTGTTAGAACACCTAATGGCATTTCAATTTCACAAAGCAAATATACCTTGAATCTTTTGCAATATGAGTTTTTGGGTGCTAAACCAGCTAAAACTTTAATAGAATCTAAAAAACATTGCAGCGTGGGGATTCACCTTTAATAGATGACAATATTGCCTACAGACCATTGGTTGGAAAATTGATTTACCTCACTTTTATCAGACCAGACATTGCTTTTACGGTTCAACAACTGAGTCAGTTTCTAGATACCCCAACTGAAAATCACATGAAAGAAGCTCATAAGCTCCTGAGATATTTTAATGACAATCTAAGTTGTCTTCTTTCCATCTAACAACAATCTAACCTTGAAAGGCTGTACTGACAGTGATTGGGCATGCTTCCCTGAAACATGAGGTTTATCTCAGGGTATATGATGTTCTAAAGATATTATCCTATATCTTGGAAATCCATAAAGCAAACACATTGCTAGAAGCTCTTCTGAAGCTGAATACAGAGCAATGGCCAGTGCCATCTGTAAAATTCAGTGGCTTATCTACATTTTGTAGGATATAAAGATTCTAGTCTAGCTTCCTGATGTTCTATAATGTGAAAATGCTAGTGCTCTACACATTGCTCATAACCATATTTTCTATGAAAGATCCAAGCATATTGATAATGATTTTCATGTTGTCAAAGATAAAGTTAAATCGGCTTGATCAAGGCATTTGTATGTTCATATCGGGAACAACTTGATAATATCCTCACAAAGGCTTTGGATGCATGTGTTTTGCTATTTGTTGGTCAAACTTGGCGTTTCAAGATATTCCAACCTAGTTGAAGTGGATAAAGGAGTGTTAGATGCAATGTAAGATGTTCAAGTTGATTCCTTCACCACTCTCAGCTTAAAGGGGTGTCAAGATATATTATATGGATAAATGAGTGTTGGATGCAAGTAGGATGCGCATACACTTCTGATATCATATTAAGCGTTGAATCGGTCAGCTGAGCATAATCATGCAAGAAGACTTCACCTGAGAAGACATTAGAGTGATGACTCGGCGAGCATGTTTATTTGTGAGTACACAAAGTTGAAGTGTATTCATGCGATGTCTGGTGTAACCACTTATAAGCTGCTTTTAAGCGACTTATGAGGTATCATCTATAAATACTCCATCATCGACATCATGTAACTTAACTTGATCATTCCATTAATTAATGAAAATTCCAATCTCATCAATTTCAACTGTCATAGTCATTGCTCTAAAGCCTAAACAACAAACAAAACAAGAAGAAAACCTATAAAACAACAAAGACCAAAACAACTAATCCTAAAACAACTAAAAATAACTACCAAAGACAAAGAACTTCAAGGAATAAGCATTGACAAAGAGATGATGATGAGAAAATACTGCAAATAAAACATCATTCACAACTAGCTGAAACCATAGGGAAAACATGTATCTTGCAAAAGGAGCCACCATCACTCTCAACCTGGTACTACCAACCGTTGTAACCATACGACATAAAAAATCATGTAAGTTGAAACAACTTCCAAAAGCGTTGCTAGAGCACCGGGTTCCTGAGGAACCAAGAAATCCTGCACCATCACATTCACATCTTTCAATTTCATTTGAGTTTCGATCATGTGTTATCAAAGGTTTCGTCACATAGACAACGGAGAGTAGCAAATAATTGACATGAGCTTTAATATTTAAAAAGCTGAATATTTTTCATGTTGGCAGTGCTCGTTTACCTAATAACAGGGAAACAAAGATGAAATATAATGTCCAAAGAAGAAAAGAAAAGTTGTGTAATATTTCACTAGTATCAAGGGGTATTTATAGTATAGATTATAATGTTAACACAATATAATAGATAAACCAGAAAATCTTGTAAATCAATTTGAATAATAGATAAACATATTTTTTATCTTTTATAACACTCCCCCTTGAATATCTATTATTCAACAAACAATAGATATGATATGCCTTATTAAAAACCTTTACTAAGAAAAAACCCGGTGGGAAAAACTCTTAGTTAAGGAAAAAAAAGTACATATTTATCTATGTTTTTTTACTCCCCTTGAACCAAGTATCAATTAAGGTCTTTCAAACGTTGCATCACAATGCTGTTCACCAGTCTCATAAATGTTGCAGTCGGCAATGTCTTAGTAAATAAATCTGCTAGGTTGTCAGATGATCGGATCTGTTGCACATCAATTCCCCCATTCTTTTTCAAGTCTATTATATAGCTGAATTAATTTCTCGAACTGATTCGTACAACGTATATGTCATGTACTATTAAATTTGCAAGAAAAAACCCAGTGAATAACCAAGTTTATTGGTAATCTTATAATAATATAGTAATTCTAATGGCTAATATTTAAGTTCACTAATTCAAGACACTCTACGATAAATTCATTTCGGGAGTTTCATTATTGCAGCAGACTTTGACATTTAGGTTCCGTTTGCTTTGGGTTTGAGTTTATTTTGAAGGTTTTTTATATGCTAGTGGATAATAAAATATAATAAAAATAATTGATGTAATGATTAGAAAGTTAAAATGTTTTTTTTTAAATTTGTGTAAATGAAGAAATGATTGGTGAGAGAAATTAAAATAAAGTAGTATAATAAATAAAATAATGGTAAAAAAATTAATAAAGTAGATAAAGTGAAATGGTAAAAGATAATTTAATAATTTTTATTTGAAGTTAAAATAATGATTGGTGAGAGAATTGTAAGAAATGATTGATGTAGTGATATAAAAAAAAACTCCAGAAAAAACATCAACGAAACAAACACAAGCTTAAATTTGCAATCAAAGTGTAAAACTAATTAACAAATACAAAATCAATGGAGTAAACGAAAGGTCAGATCACAAGCTTAATTATAATATGGAGACAAAAAAACCTCAAATTGTCAGATTATGAAATTACCAGATAAAAACAGTCAGACCAACGAACACTATTATTCAAGAGTATATGTGTCCAAGCAGATGGTTATTTAAACAAACAAAATGAATCATAATTATATCAGATTCGAGAGATATGAAGAGTTCTCAGATACAGATTAAGCAAAATACTAAATAAGCAAACTCAAAAATAGTCAAAGAATATCAATTATACAACAATCAAAGTGCCAACAGATCTAATGAATTATCCTGGTTCTAAGTTCATGAATTCGAATAACCTAATACGCAAGCACACTAGATTTTAAATTCCAATTTCAAAATATCACTTAAACAATTTAAGTTCCCTAGTATAACTTCTTGTTGTAGTTTTGAGGTTTTGATTGATCACCAATACTATAAAAAACACGCAAATTTTGTGAAGAAGCGGATCCTCATGATCAGCGCGTATATCGCTGTCCTTCTTAAATTTATTCGACCCCTAACTTGTCCGGAGTATCACGAATAATTTAAGTGAGATACAGACTGAGAGCCTTATGTAATATCCCGATTTTTTAAAAAAGGGCAATTCGGTCTTTTAGCAAAAATCAGAATATTATGCTATTTTTAATTAAAGTTTTTGGAAAAAAAGAAAAAGGATAAACAAGGATTTTCTTTTAAGGAAATAATTAAATAATTAGGTAATTGGGATTATAAAGGAAAACTAATCCTAATTTTAACTAGTTGTTTTGACAAAAAGAGGGGGCCGAAGAGAGAGCGCGGGAGAGAAAAAAAAAAGAGAGAAGAGGCTTTCGATTTTCAAGGCTAATCCGTTGCTCTTTTCAGCAGAGCGTCTCAAGAGAAAAGGATCACCTTGAGGCGAGGATCGTTTTGACACCGACAATCCACTAGATCCGTTGGCGTTGGAGGTTAAAGGTTTAACCTTTTTCAAAGCTTTGGTAGTTTGGATCGTTATACCACACAAATTAAGGTAACGTGGTTTTCTTATCGTATGATTAAGGTTTCGTAAAGTGATAGAGCAATTTGTATGATTGTTTTCCATGGTTTTAATTCGTTTAAGTCGAGGTTGGGTTGTATTTGAGTAAAAGCGAGTCGCGAGCACATCCTCTGTGGTGCAAGAAAAAAAAGCGTGTAGCAGTGCAAGAGGAGGCTCGGTCGGCCGAGCCTATCCTTCGATCGACCAAGTGTTGGTCCATCCATACGGATGAGTTGTGTATCCGTCTGGCTATTTCTCGATGCTCGGACGAAAAGTTTATCCGTCCGGACGAGGGGTATTTTGATCTTGTTTTCCTTTTTGTTATGTGTTTAAAGCTCCATAATAAGCGTATTTCTTGCATAACCTTATGTGACAAAGCTACGAATTAGCTTTTGATGCGTTTAGTTCCGGCACCACATGGATTCCCTAAAAGGCGAAGTGTGGGACCGTCAAAGCTTTGGATTTGCCTTGTGCTTGATAAACTAGAGTTTATCGATGTACGTGTAATTGCTAGGGCTTGTCCGTGTCTAGTGGTCTAAAATGCAGTAGGAGATGTGAGAGAGCTTACTTGAAAAGACTTAGGTGGCTAGTTAAACATCTAATCAAGCGTATGTGCTAGGTTAATAATCTTAAACATCATGCAATGCTTGGTAAGGCATAGTACAATATCGCGATGTGTTCTCGACCGGACAAAGTAAATGTGTACCGCGCCGGTCAATCGATTGGCTAGATAAAGCGTCACAGTACGTTACGCGGTTATCACACTATCGGGACTCGAGATATTCCCGGGGCTACTAGGCGTGTCTCAAGTAGGTTGCACCGATTGTCTAGTACATCCTATTACTAGGCGTAGTGCCCTTGTTATTCATGATGTAACAAACTTGAGCTAAGTTAGATACCTTTTGGAACCTCGTATTATGCTATGAACATAATATGATAGTTAGCTAGGGTTAACAACGAAAATGAATTAATAAAAGGCGGCGTTGCTTTTATTTCTTTATGAGATCATAGTTATACGATATTCTACAGCGTTCTTGAGTACTTTTGTACTTACCCGTTACGTTGTGTTTGTCTTCCCTTTCCCCAAAGAAGATGAGCAGGTTGCTCTGATTGTGAGTTCTTTGATGATGAAGTTTGAGATGAAGCTTTTGAAGACTTAGTTCTTTTAGTTGTTTCTTTCTTAAAGCGGTTGTTTCACGTTTGAACAATGTTGTCCTTCTTTTTGGTTTAGCTTCTTTTGAGATCTTTTGGGATTTGGATGTTGGATGATTAGTTCTCTTTATTGGATTTAGTTTTCCACGGCATTGATTACCGTGTGTTCGATCTTTTGGTTTCCCGAGTTTTGAGTTGTTTTATCTTCCGGCGTCGCTTGGTTACGATGTATGGCGTAAGGCTTACATATATTATTGAATTTATTTGATAATATATGTGCGGCGCTCTTTCGGATAAGGGCTCGGTGTCGGGAATGGGGCGTTCTGATTGGTATCGAGAGAGAAGGTTTTCACTTCTTTGTGTAGGACTTGATTTCTTCTTTAAGATAAGTTTTAGAGCTTTAGTAACCCTTCTCTTTTCTTGAATTCTGAGAATGGTTCTTACTAGAGGAGGAGCTAATCTGAGTAACACCGAGGCGGCTAACACCCAGGCGGGTATGCAGCGAGGCGGGATTTACCGAGGTTGTGATTCCGAGAAGGAGAAAAGTGGACCCGCTGCTCGGGGCCCTACGATTGTCTCAAGTGAACACCCGTCTATGAACAACATCATGCGTGGGGTGAATCGGGGACCGGAACATTGTCACGGAGTAGAGTGGAACAAGGGGTCCTTCACGGTTTAACACCAGCGTGCGGTTACTACTTGGCTCAAGGACCACGAGTTGGACGGGTTGGGACTTTCTCATCCACCGGCTAGTCGATTTTGATTATCCCGCAGTATCGGCGTTTCCATACGCACGGCCCGAGTTTTACACCCCACCCAGCGGTTCTATCTCCACCACCGCCTAGGTCGGATTAGTTCGTAGCTTTGGCTACACTCATCCCCAACAGAACTATCGATGTCGAGAATGCCCCACGGTCGGCGCCGATGCAGCATCATCGGTTTGGGGGTTATGTGAGACCATTGATTGGTATGAGAAGATGAAGAAACATAGGGTGTCATAGTTCTTTGGCAATGTCGAACCAAGCTGCGGCCAGACTTATGGATTCGTGGGTTCGAAAGTGTGCGAGAAATATAAAGCTCGAATCTGAGTGGGCTCGTTTAGCCATATCCTTGTTGGCGAGGAAATGCCGAAAGTTGGATGGAAGCGTATGGCGAGTTAATCCGAGGATCACGGATTGGGCGGTGTTCAAAGACACATTCTACAAGGAATACTTTCCTAGAAACATTTCGAGAATGCAAAGGCTAATGAATTTACGAGTTTGAAACAAGGGAGATATACTCTGGTGACTCAGTACTCCCGAAAGTTCCATGAGTTGGGCGAGATTCTACCACGAGATCATGAAAAGTGAAGAGAAAAAAGATTGATAAATTAATGGAAGGATTGTCACACGAGGTGGCGAAGGGCATGCTAGGAGATAGACCTCTACGAGCATGGCAGCGTCATGGATAGAGCTTTGGCTGCGGAGAGATTTTCCAGTGAGGCAGGCGGTTGTAGTTGGAGATAAGAGGTCTTTCTCAAATTTTCAAGGAATTAATAGAGAGCACCACAAGAGAATGTTAAGAGGCGGGAAATCCGGCTCTGAAGAGTTCGACAAGTGGAGCATGGTTTTTGTGCTAAGTGTAACAAGACACACACGAGGAGAGTGCATGGCGAGTAGCGTGAGTTGTTTCCCTTTGTGGGGAAGTGGGACATTACTCGAGAGTGTGTCTAAGAAGCTCTCTCAAGGTAATCGGGTAGGAGGGCGAGGTAAGCTGTAGGTGTAGTGCCGAAAGACAATTGTATAATTGTTTTAGGGCGAAATTAATAATTCATCTTATTATATGCATGTATGCTTATAATTAAGACAACTCTTGAAAACCTAAAGTACCTCGTTTATGTAATCACATAACTTTCGGTGTATGGCTATACACAAGAGGATTGAGTTAGTGAGATGTACTTAAAATTAACTTAGTCCGTAGCGTTTATTAATGCGAGTATGGGTCTCATGATTAATTTGCTATTAATCGCCCGAAACACTTTAGATGTGGCGATCTTATCTGATTTGTCGGTAATAGGAGTACTAGTGGGGCATTTATATATGATGATAATCATATAAATTTGGACCGATTTGATTTGAGTTCTCGATATAATTCCGTGTCGAGAAGTCTTATCGAATCACAAGATGATCATGTATGGATTAATCTTAATCTGAGGTGATCCTGAGGCATTTGCTTAGACTAGGGTAGAGTTTGATGTGTTAGTAAGGATCACTTGAAGTATGTGGTCCAACACTTCTCGTTGTCTCTGATGCGGAATGAGTGAGTGGTGCGTGCTATCACGAATATGGAATCCATTCCTTCCCTCGGGAAGTAGAGAGCCGATTCCACTTATTTGTTGACCACAGAAAGCGATCGATCGGCCGAGTTCATATTATATTGAATATGAACTAATTGATCACTAGGGGTTAATGGTAAATAAGGATAATATGTTTGAGAAGGGTTTACGGAAATATCGAATCGAAATGAGCGATCTATGGAGGATTTATCCGTATGTAATGATTATATCGATGGGCGCTTTGACTCATAAATTGAGTGTAAGTTATCTATATTCGATAGAGTTCGATTTGGGTTTATGGTGGTGTAATCCCGGAATTAATAGGTTGGATATAATTATTACATGCGATGAATAATTTTATTCGATTTATTGTAACTCTTGAATATGGGTCCATGGTCCCGGCGTGGCTCTCAATATAGCATATAGGTTTCTCGTCGTTGCACCTCAATTATAATTAAATAGTGGATTGGGCTATTTAATTGATATGTGGATTAATTGTTTAGTTGGACTAAATAATTAAATACACGGAAAAGACATTTTTCGTGGACTCGGCCCAAATTGGTGTGTTGACCTTTTGACTGGTTGGTCAAATATAGAAATATCGCATGACTTATTTGACTAAGTGTTGGGGCGCATATTTGCATTAATATATTATTAAGAAATTAGTTTTCTTGGATAATTATTTAATGTGTGATTTATCTTTTATTTGTTAAATGATAATTCATGAAATATTAGATAATAATATGATTTATCCTAATTTGTTTGGGATAATTTATTTTATTTATCTTTTATTTGGAAAAAGGATTAATGTAATAATTATCTCTTAATTATTTAATCCTTGGAGGTTAAGTTTTTACTCTCACATATAAAGAGAGTTCTTCCAAGCCTTTTGAAATACACTATTCACGTCACTATTCACAAGAGAAATTGGCTGAAAATTTGGCCTCTATTCTTAGGGTTCGAGTTGGAAAAATCTTGGGATTTTTCGGTAGCATATCAAGGAGGTCGGCGGCGGAAACACCATCCACAGGTGTTCTTTGGGAGACACTACGTTGGAAGGCGTGGCTTCTCAAATCGTGTTCTTGGAGATCTATCGTTCTTGGAGTTAAGCACCATAAAAGGTAGGCTCTAAACCCCGCTTGTAGTTTAGATCTTAAATTTATGTTCTTTGTTTCGTTTAGATCTAGATCGATGCATTCGGCTAATGTAATCGGGTCAATCCATGATTGATCCGGCGATATTAAATCTAACGGATAACCAGCGAGGTAATCGTACCACGCAGTAGAGACCGATTCGTGTCTTGCGGCGGATGCGAGAACCGGAAGAGTTAGATGACCTTGTGGTGACGGTACTTTTCGGTGTTTGTGTTTATTATAAATATTTAATATGATATAAGCGCGCATATGATATTACATATTTATCGTAAATTGATTCACTTGTTAGGTACCATAATCATAGATAATCTAGCGATTTCGCTCTGTTTGATCTTTGGAGCATCGAGGACTTTGTTTCCTCTAAGATAGCTAAGTTGAACCTACCTCTTAAGGAATTGGAGAGACCTTTGAGTATAACCACACCTTTGGGCGAGTTACTAGATGTGCTCAAGTCACACCCCAAGTTGATATTAGAGTCGGGGCGTGCCGGTGCCAACATGCTTTGATGGTGTTGGATTTCTCGGACTTGATGTTATCTAGGAATGGGTGGTTGTCTAAGAATTTAAATCTACTTGGATTGTAGAGGAAAAGGGTGATCTTTAAGGCTCTAGGAAAATCGGCTAAGGCGTTTGAGGGTAATGCGTACAAGTCTAGCAAGAAACGTTATCCTATCATCTCAGCAGTTAAAGCCCTAAAAGATTTGAAGAGGAGTTGCCAGGGTTTCGTGGTGTATGCATTAGATAAGGAAAAGCATAGGCCCGAGTTAGGAGAGACTCGTGTAGCTAAGGACTTTCCCGAAGTTTTCGGAAGATTTGCCAGGACATATGCACGATAGGGCCATAGAGTTCGAGATCGAATTGATTGCGGAGCATCACGGTGGCTAAAGCACCTTATAGGATGGCACCAGTGAGTTGAAAGAGTTGAAAACTTCGGCAAGGAGATGCTAGAGAAAAACATCATCCGACCAAGTACATCACCGTGGGAGCACGGTCTTGTTTGTGAAGAAGAAAGATGGGAGTATGCGTTTGTGCATCGACTCTGAATTGAATAAGCGACAATCAAGAATAAGTATCCTTTACCAAGGATTGATGATCTGTTCGATCGATTGCAAGGTAAGAAGGTGTTCTCTAAGATTGATCTTAGGTCCGGTTATCATCGATTTGAAGATCAAGGTGTCGAGATATACCTAAAACGACCTTGATCACGAGATATGGACATTATGAGTTTTTGGTCATGCCGTTTGGACTCACTAATGCTCCATCGAAATTCATGGACTTGATGCAAAGAGTTTTCATGCCTTATCTCGATAAGTTTGTGATAGTTTTCATAGGCGATATCTTGGTGTACTCTAAGGATGAGGAAGAGCATGAAGAACACCTAAGGATAGTTCTCAGGACCTTAAAGGAGAACAAATTGTATGCCAAGTTTTCTAAGTGTGAGTTTTGGTTGGACCAAGTGAGTTTTCTTGGGCATATAATTTACTGGAGAAGGCATTAAGGTGGATCCAGTGAAGATAGAAGCCGTTTCTAAGTGGCCTGGACCGACATCGATGGAGATAAGAAGTTTCTTGGGTTTAGTGGGTACTACGGAAGTTTGTAAAGGATTTCTCTAAGATAGCTACACCTCTCACGAGGCTTACTCAAAAGAGCGTTAAGTATGAGTGGACGGTGAATGTGAGGCTTTTTTTCGGACTTTGAAAGAAAAGTTGACCCACGGCACCCGTGTTAGCATTACGGAAGTTTTTATAACTATGATGTATATCTGAGGCGCATCGGGTCAAGGTTTGGGTTGTGTTTTGATGCAATCGGAAAGGTGATTGCTTATGCATCTAAGCGATTAAAGGTGCATGAGAAGAATTACCTACACACGACTTGGAGTTGGCGGCGATGGTTTTGCTCTGAAGCTTTGGAGACACTATATGTATGGTGTCAAGGCAAGGATCTTCACGGATCATAAGAGTCTTAAGTTCTTCTTTACTCGGGAGAATCTGAACATGAGACAAAGAAGATGGTTGGAGTTAAGTGAAAGATTACGACTTGGACATTCAATACCACTCGGGTAAGCGAATGTTGTAGTAGATGCACTTAGCGGAGGCGGTTAATGCTATCACTACCTTGCAAGAAGTCGTGAGATCGAGTTGGATAGGATGCGATTCAAGTGATTGAAAGGAAGGGTGAAGCTTCGAATTTGGCGCCATTGATGGCAAGGTCGATTGCTAGATGAGATTCGGGCTAAGCGGGATAAAGACCGGTGTTGATTAATTTGAAGCGAGTAGCTCGAGAGAAGCCGACATTGGGTTATCGGTTGGACAAGTGGTCATCTTTGGTACGAGAGACCGTTTGTGTGTGCCCGATGTGGATGGCCTAAGAGAGAAAGTTATGGATGAAGCCTATAAGATTGCTTTTGCGGTACATCCGAGGAGCCACTAAGATGTATAGAGATCTCAAGGAAAGGTATTGGTGGCACAGGTATGAAGTTAGGGATCGCGAGTTTGTGGCAAGATGTGATACATGCCGGAGAGTGAAAGCGAACATAGAAGACCAGGAGGTTTGTTGAAACCCTTGGAGGTACGGAATGGAAATGGGAGAATATTACGATGGAATTCATCACGGTTTGCCTAAGACTAAGGCGGTCATGACATGATTTGGGTGATTGTGGATAGACTCACAAAATCAGCCCATTTCTTGCCGTGTAAAGTGGACATGCCTATAAAGAAGTTAAGCTACAATGTATATCGACAATATAGTGAAGCTTCATGGTGTGCCTCTATCCATTGTATCGGCGAGGGATAGTAGATTTATCGATCGCTTACACGGAAGGGTTTGCGAAAAGCTTTTGGGGCGAAGGCGATTTGAGTCTGACGTTTCATCCATGAGCGGATGGGCGGTCGAGAGAGAACAATTCGGACTCTCGAGGATATGCTTAGAGCTTGTGTTTTGGATGCCGAGGGGATCATGGATAGATTACCTCAACTTGGCTGAGTTTGCTTACAACAATAGTTACCATGCAAGTTTGGGAATGCCACCTTTTGAGGCCTTATGCGGTAGGAAGTGTAGAACTCCACTTTCTTGGGATGAAGTGGGAGAGAAACATATCACGAGGGCGGAGATGGTTCGACAAGCCAAGGAGAAAATTGAGTTGATAAGGAAAAATCAGAAAATTGCTCAAGATCGTCGGAAGAGTTGGGCGATGTTAGAAGACCACTTTAGAGTTTGAGGTCGGGGATAGAGTTTACCTTGGCGTCTCCGATGAAGGGTATCAAGAGGTTCGGACGACGAAAGAAAAGCTAAGTCCAAGGTATGTAGGACCTTTTGATGTCATCGAAAGAGTTGGGAAGTTGGCTTATAGACTTGGTTGCAGTCGATGTCTAGAGTCCACAATGTTTTCCATGTATCGATGCTTAGGAAGTGTCTATCTAAAGTGGACGTGGAATCGAGATTGACCGGAAGTGTTGCAAGATAATCTCTCCTACGTGGAGAAGCCGATAAGGATTACGGATAGGAAAGAAAGATGATAAAGAGGCGAGTGATCCCGTTAGTGTTAGTGCAATGGAGCAATCAAGCACCGGCGGAAGCCACTTGGGAAGTGGAAGCGGACATGTTCGACGAGTTCCCGAGTTCCCTCATCTACTAGAGTGCGATCTAGTTTCGAGGGCGAAACTCCTCTTAAGGGGAGGAATGTAATATCGATTTTTTTAAAAGGGCAATTCGGTCTTTTAGCAAAAATCGAGAATATTATGTTATTTTTAATTAAAGGATTTTGGGAAAAGAAAAGAAAAAGGATAAACAAGGATTTTCTTTTTAAGGAAATAATTAAATAATTAGGTAATTGGGATTATAAAAGAAAACTAATCCTAATTTTAACCTAGTTGTTTTGACAAAAAAGAGGGGGCCTTGAAGAGAGCGCGGAGAGAAAAAAAAAGAGAGAAGAGGCTTTTCGATTTTCAAGGCTAATTCGTTGCTCTTTTCAGCAGGCGTCTCAAGAGAAAAGGATCACCGCGAGGCGAGGATCGTTTTGACACCCGACAATCCTAGATCCGTTCCGTTGGAGGTTAAAGGTTTAACCTTTTTCAAAGCTTTGGTAGTTTGGATCGTTGTACCACGCAAATTAAGGTAACGTGGTTTTCTTATCGTATGATTAAGGTTTAAGTAAAGTGGTAGAGCAATTTGTATGATTGTTTTCCATGGTTTTAATTCGTTTAAGTCGAGGTTGGGTTGTATTTTAGTAAAAGCGAGTGCGGCGTCCTCTGGTGGTGCAAGAAAAAAAGCGTGTAACAGGTGCAAGAGGAGGCTCGGTCGACCGAGCCTATCCTTTCTCGTCGACCGAGTGTTGGTCCATCCGTGCGGATGAGTTGTGTATCCGTCTGACTATTTCTCGATGTCGGACGAAAAGTTTATCCGTCCGGACGAGGGATTTATTTGATACTTTTTCCTTTTTGTTATGTGTTTAAAGCTCCATAATAGCGTATTTACTGCATAACCTTATGTGACAAAGCTACGAATTAGCTTTTGATGCGTTTAGTTCCGGCACCACATGGATTCCCTAAAAAAGCGAAGTGTGGGACCGTCGAAAGCTTTGGATTTGCCTTGTGCTTGATAAGCTAGAGTTTATCGATGTGCATAATAATTGCTAGGGCTTGTCCGTGTCTAGTGGTCTAAATGCGAGTGCGAGATGTGAGGAGCTTACTTGAAAACACTTAGGTGGCTAGTTAAACATCTAATCAAGCGTATGTGCTAGGTTAATAATCTTAAACATCATGCAATGCTTGGTAAGGCATAGTACAATATCGCGATGTGTTCTCGACCGAGACAAAGTAGATTTGTACCCCGCGCCGGTCAATCGATTGGCTAGATAAAGCGTCTGGTACATTCTGCGGTTATCACACTATCGGGACTCGGATATTCCCGGGCTACTAGGCGTGTCTCTAAGTAGGTTGCACCCAGATTGTCCTAGTACATCCTATTACTAGGCGTAGTGCCCTTGTTATTCATGATGTAACAAACTTGAGCTAAGTTAGATACCTTTTGGAACCTCGTATTATGCTATGAACATAATATGATAGTTAGCTAGGGTTAACAACGGAAATGAATTAATAAAAGGCGGCGTTGCTTTTATTTCTTTATGAGATCATAGTTATCACGATCTTCTACAGCGTTCACGAGTACTTTTGTACTTACCCGTTACGTTGTGTTTGTCTTCCCTCTTCCCAAAGAATATGAGCAGGTTGCTACGGTTGTGAGTTCTTTGATGATGAAGTTTGAGATGAAGCTTTTGAAGACTAAGTTCTTTTCGTTGTTTCTTTCTTAAAACGGTTGTTTCACGTTTGAACAATGTTGTCCTTCTTTTTGGTTTAGCTTCTTTTGAGATCTTTTGGGATTTGGATGTTTGATGATTAGTTCTCTTTATTGGATTTAGTTTTTCACAGCATTGATTACCGTGTGTTCGATCTTTTGGTTTCCCCGAGTTTTTGAGTTGTTTAATCTTCCGCGTCGCTTGGTTCTGATGTATGACGTAAGGCTTACATATATTATTGAATTTATTTGATAATATATGTGCCGAGCGCTCTTTCCGGATAAGGGCTCGGTGTCCGGGAATGGGGCGTTACACCTTGCCTTTTGTCTAGGACAAAATAGATCAAAAGATTACTTGAAGTGTTTAGATGTTTAAGACTTTATCAAGGATGCATACAATTGTTGTGTGTTTGTTCAACAATGTAAAAAAGCCTTTTATGGTACTTGGATTGCGAGAGAAATAAGTTACAAGTTAAGTAACTTAAGGTTGCAACCTAAGTGAAAAGGTATCACTTAGTTATAACCACTTAAAAGACCAAGAGGTACCTAAAAATCGATTTTAGACCCACAGTAGCGCTGTGGCGACCTGTGATCAGCAAAAATCGCAAAACTCTCTGTTCAACATTTAGGCATCTTTGAATCACCACAGCGTGCGCTGTCGATCCTGACGTCTTTGTCACTCTGTTTCACCAAAAGCTGATTTTGGTCCTTTAACTAGTTTTCCGGTCCTTTAAGTGATTTTCTCGAACTATACTTGCTTATTTTCCATCCGTATACTCATATACACTTATATAGCGTGCACTCCGCACCTCAAACTTATTATTAAGTGTTACGAGTATATCCACCCTTATACTAAGCCCGATTACCTCAGCGGCTTGTGATTATACTTAAATCACCAACATTCCTCCCGAATTTAAGTGTAATCCTTGGTTTAGTAAAACAAAGCGAGTCATAAAACAAACCAACTCATGATTCAATGAAAATGTCACGAAGATTGAATTTCCATCTAGTATTATTACACGCAAATATTCGAGTATTGGGGTGTGACTAAGCATTGAACCCCTTACACATTTTGAATACATGTACATAACAATACACATAAATTGAAACTACTTCAAAGTATTATACTTGGCACCATTCTTGAAAACCGGCCTTGTGTCCATATCCATTCTTGAGCATTTAGAAAGCCAACCCAACTTTCCTTGAAGCGGCCATACTTCATACTCATATAGGTGAATCTTTAGTTTACCGTGCACTTGCACTAGCACTTTATAAGATTCATTAAGAAGATAACACTTCAACCTAATCTCACAGGTAAACAGCACATACCTTCGGGATTAATACATGTGCTCAAGTTTTCAAAAACAGGCTTACCACATTGAATTTAGCCTAAGGCATTGTACCAAAAGGAAATTGGGCGTCCCATTATCAGAAACTTATACAGGTTGTAAACCCATCCCGACAACCGACTTTTGTAACAAGTTCTTAGCCAATCCTTTCGTCAAATGATCAGCCAAATTTCTTTGAGATCTCACATACACAACCGATATCACCCCGTGAGAGATCAACTCACGTGCGCGCTATGTCTAACGCCTAAGTGTCATGACTTACCATTATACACTTGACTATATGCTTTAGAAACGATGTAGATGAGCTATCACAATGGATAGATATTGGTGATATTGGTTTAGGCCATAAAGGAATTTCATGAATCAAATTACTAAGCCATTACGCCTCTAACAGGCTCTGCTTTGCCAGGCAATAAACTCCGACTCCATAGTCGAGCTAGATATACATATCTGTTTCTTAGAAGCCCAAGAAATGGCACCTCCACCTAAAACAAACACCCATCCACTTTAGTAGAAGAATGATCTTCTACATTAGATATCCAACTAGCATCTGAATATCCTTCAATCACCGAAGGATATGCAACATAAGTCAAACCAAAATCTTTGGTAGACTTTAGATATCTCAATACCACGAACAACCGCTCTCCAATGGCGATTTACACAGGTTATTAGTATATCTACTTAGTTTCCCATTTGCATAGGCGATATCCGATTAGTGTACTAGTCATTGCATACATCAAACAACCAATGACTCGTGAATATTCAAGTTGATTCACTATTTCACCTTTATTAGGTCCAAGCTTCTCATGAGGCTCCATGGGAGAATTTGCGGAGTACAATTTTCACAATTAAACTTTTTCAACACTTTCTCAATATAATGAGATTTGTGTTAGTGAAAATCCTCCCTGATTTCTCTTGATTTTAATACCAAGAATTACATATGCCTCCCCCATGTCTTTCATAGAGAATCTAGAAGATAAGAGTTCTTTACACTTATCAACATGATTTTGGTTCGTACCAAAAATCAACATGTCATCGACATATAGACAGATTATCACACCGTTACCGGTTTCATCAAATCTACTATAAATACACTTGTCCGACTGATTGAGTTTAAACCCACTAGCCAAGACAACCTCATCAAACTTTTGATGCCATTGTTTAGGAGCTTGTTTGAGTCCATACAATGATTTAACAAGTTCACAAACCTTATGCTCGTTACCGGGCATAATAAATCCTTCCGGTTGCTTCATGTATATTTCCTCATCCAAATCTCCATTTAGAAACGTTGTTTTAACATCCATTTGATGGATCACCAAGTTATGAATTGCGGCTAAGGCAATCAATAACCTGATTGAGGAGATTCTAGCAACGGGAGCATAAGTATCGAAATAATCGATACCTTCCTTTTGCCTAAAGCCTTGTATAACTAACCGGGCTTTATATCGATCAACAGTACCGTCGACTCTCATTTTCCTTTTGAAAATCCATTTGCAACCTAATGGTTTGCAACCACGTGGTAAATCCGTAAGAATCCACGTATTGTTACCCATTATGGAATCCATCTAAATCATTGATGGCTTCTTTCCAAAATGATACATCCACGAGATCCCATCGCCTCGAGAAAATGTTCTTGGATCATCCTCAATATTGTAGCAATATGAGTATTGATATCCAACTTCATTTCTCTAACCTTCTACCAAATAAGTAACAAAATCCGGTGGAAATGTTTTCGCTATTCTAGACCTCTTACTTCTTCGAAGTTCAGAAGGCTCAACTTGAGAATCATTATTCTCCAAATTCTCCACTCCAACTATTGTAGGAGCAATATCCTTTGGTCTAGGAATAAAGTAAATCTATTCTCATCAAAGATAGCATCACGTGATTCTATAACCGAATGTGCGAGGCACGGAATCACTAGGTTCTAAAACATAAAACCTATATGCCTTTGAATGACTTGCATATCAATGAATATGCAATCGATGCCTCTTTCTCCTAAAGTTTTAATTTTAGGATCGGAAGTCTAACAACCGCCTGCAGCCCCAAACTTTCAAGTAATTCAAGTTTGGTTTCTTTTTTGAACCAAAGTTCATACGGGGTAGCGAAATTCCTTTTATTAGGAATTACTTTTAGTAGATAACAGGCGTTAACATGGCCTCACCCCAAAATCCACTTGCTCAATCCCGAGTAGGATAACATGGAATTTACCATCTCTTTTAGAAATGCGGTTTTCCTCTCTGCAATGCCATTTTGTTGTGGCGTATATGGTGCGATAACCTCGTGTATTATACCACACGACCAAGTAGATTGGATCATAGAATTCACCACCTCTATCGGTGCAAAAGCGTTTAATACTTGAATTTAATTGCAATTCAACTTCACTTTTATAAACTTTAAACTTATCAAGTGCTTCGTCTTTTGTATTAAGTAAATATACATGACAAAAGCGAGTATGATCATCTATAAAAGTAACAACATATTTCTTATTTCCCAAAGAAGGTGTGGCATAAAGATCACACAAATCACTATGGATAAGTTCCAAAATTGTAGACGACCTTTCAACACCATGAAAAGGTTGTCTTACAATCTTAGTAAGCATACAATTAGTACACTTATCCATATTGATATCAAAGGGGAATCAAAGCATTCTTACACATAACATGCATACGTTTGTAATGTCGTGTCCTAATCGTGCATGCCACAACTTTGAAATATTAACATCAGAAATATGCATAACTTGATTAACTTTATTATTAACAACATTAAGCATAAACATGTTATTACACAAATAACCAAAACCAACAAATACACCATGTTTTGACAAAATAAACCTATCGGACTCATAAACTTGTTTGTTGCCCGATTTACATAACAAAGCACCCGAAACAAGGTTTTTTCGAATGCATGGCACAAATAAAACATTAAATAGTTTCTGATTTTCCAGAATCGAAATTTAAAGTAATAGTTCCTACACCACTTATTCTGACCTTGACTCGTTTCCCGTCTTTAAGATAGATCTATTATTCACTGGTTCAAAGTCTTCAAACCAGCGTCGATCTTTGCATACATGTCTTGTTGCTCCCGAGTCGATCCACCACGTAACATCATCATCCTCGCATATAAAAGCTTGAGAAATAAATGGCACATAATTCATAACCGAATTAATACCATAATTAACATTCGACCTTGATGATGTGGTGGTCCTTGGTCTTCGACCCTTGATCTGGACCACTTGCCTTTACCATTCTTTCCGAACTCGGCAATCAGCCTTGTAGTGTCTGTCTTACCACAAATCCAACAGGCCCCTTTTGGCCTTTTTCGATTCTTTGTCATTTGACTTTTCTTTTCTTGCCATGGTATTTCCTTTTGTTAGTTTTAGAACTCTCCCACCTCCATCACATGAATGGATGTGGATTCATCAATTTCCTTGCCCTTGGTTTTAACCCCTCCTGCGCCCGAGGATTCCTCAATGCGTGAGATGGCTACCAAGTTCAACCAAGGAGAGTTCTTCTTTTGTATTTCAACATATGCTTAAAATCCTTCCATGATGGTGGTAGTTTGTCAATGATACTAAAGCAGAAATGGCTTCATCCATTTCCATTTTGTGTTGTGCAAATTGGCCTAAAATGCGTTGTAGTTCATTGAATTGTTCCATTCTGGACCGTGAATCTACCATCATGTATTTCATAAAATTACCAACTAGAAACTTTTAGCGGATGCATCTTCATTTAAATACTTAGTTTAGTGCATCCCATAACTCTTTTGCGAAGCAAAGTTTTGATAAATGTCAAATAACGAATCGGACATACCATTGACAATGTGACCACGATAGATGTAGTCATCATTTTCCCATTTGTTCCACCTTCGCAATTCCTCCAACGGTGCATCATCATCAACTTCGGTATTTACGTACTAGAACATACACCACTTTCAATGTTGTGAGAAGGAAATACATCTTCCTTTGCCACCTCCGGAAATCAACTCCTTCAAACTTGTCTAATTTCCCGAAATTCATCATCAAATCTTTTGCATTCACCATTGTGATCAAAACAATAAATTTAAGAAGATTGTTGTAGTTTTGAGGGTCTTGATTGATCACCAATACTATAAAAACACTGCAAATTTTGTGAAGAACGGATCCTCATGATCAGCGTATATCGTCATTGTCCTTCTTAAATTTATTCGACCCCAACTTGTCCGGAGTATCACGAATAATTTAAGTGAGATCTGATGAGAGCCTTGCCTTTTGTCTAGGACAAAATAGATCAAAAAATTACTTGAAGTGTTTAGATGTTTAAGACTTTATCAAGGATGCATACAATTGTTGTGTGTTTGTTCAACAGTGTAAAAAAGCCTTTTATGGTACTTGGATTGCGAGAGAAATAAGTTACAAGTTAAGTAATTTAAGGTTGCAACCTAAGTGAAAAGGTATCACTTGGTTATAACCACTTAAAAAGACCAAGAGGTACCTAAAAATCGAGTTTTAGACCCACAGCGGGCGCTGTGGCGACCTGTGATCAGCAGAAAAATCGCAAAACTCTCTGTTCAACATTTAGGCATCTTTGAATCACCACAAAGGCGTCTTTGTCGATCCTGAGTCGTGCTTTGTCACTCTGTTTCACCAAAAGCTGATTTTGGTCCTTTAACTGTTTTTCGGTCCTTTAAGTGATTTTCTCGAACTATACTTGCTTATTTTCCATCCGTATACTCATATACACTTATATAGCGTGCACTCCGCACCTCAAACTTATTATTAAGTGTTACGAGTATATCCACCCTTATACTAAGCCCGATTACCTCAACGGCTTGTGATTATACTTAAATCACCAACAACTACTCGGTGTACTCGCAAAAGCGATAAAAAAGCAATTTCACAAATGTTAACCAACTCAATACTTTATAAAAGTGTATACAAAGTCTAGACCTATTCAAACAACAACTCCGAATGGCACAAAAGGTAGATAAAGTAATACAATGTCGAAGACAATAATGATAAGCGAGGGCCGGCCTCAGGCGTTTTGGAGTTTAAGGTCAAGTTCCCGAATTGGGCCTTTTAGTTGAAGTAGTATTTTTTATAAAGACATACTTATCGTGTTTTTAACATCTGTAAATACAAAATTTAATCTATTTGTAGCCTCAAAACATACCTACAAAGTAGTCTTTTCTAGCATATTTAGAAACAAAAACCAAATTCATACTTATACACAAAACTGTTAGATATTTTTTCAAAAATAAATGTTTTGATTATCATTTGCATACGAGTTGCCGTACGAATTAATGTTATCGCAACGAAACGGGGTTCATGAAGGGATATGCATTTTCGAATCCATGCTCCTTTTCAGATTCTGAATTTCGAACTGATGCACCTCTGCATGCGAATAGTGATAACCCTTACATTTTCGTGTAGAACACACCTCGATTCGAATTGGCCTTCCTTGACCTATAAAAGGCATAGTATGCATATGAATTTTACACAAGTTTGAAAGCATCATCGAACAAAAATTTGGGCCTTTATCAAAAAAAAATTCATATATTATATTAGGTTGGATCGGATTGAATCTACACAAAAAAATTTCTTTTAGCGAAACATGTACCGTTGGGCCCTTCCGGCACCGTTGGACTTAAGACCGCGGTCTCTCTCTGCCTCACTATAGGGCCGACCACGATGATAGGAATACGAAAACGGGAGTTATTACATAAAGCCTACGGAGCTGTATTATGTGTTTGAATAAGTTTTTCTTTCAAATCACAGATCCGTATATATGGTTTGGATCGGTTTACGTACATTTTACGTAAAAGTCTAAATCTATACAAGGCCGGCCCTCCCTAAGGCCTTGAGACCGGTCTTAGGCCCATTTCTGTCGGGAGGCCCAACGGTAAATGTTTCGCTAAAAAAAAAAAAAAATCGTGTAGATTTAATCCGATCCAACCTAAAAAATATGTTAATTTTCTTTTTTGTAGAGGCCCAAATTTGTTTTATTCTAATTGATAAAGGCCCTAATAAAAAAATTTACTTGACCAAAAAAAAAAGATATATACAAAAAGTTTTATTAATTTTTTGCATATCACGGATGTTAAAAATCACGATAAGTGTTGGAAAAATGTAGTACTTAGGATTTGTGAGAATTAGAAACTCCAAGGCACGTTAATAACGTTGTCTTTTAAGAGATGTTTTGTCCAACACGATTTGTCACTAAGGGATCAAATGAAAATCTCTTTCAGAGATACGATGAGGTGTTTGATTCAAGCGGTGACTTGTTTGAATCAAACCCGAGAACACTCAAAGTTTTTCTAATGATGTTGTCAAATTTATGGATTTTCTTCTTCATACTTATGTCTTTTATAGGTTGCAAGTACCCCATAAGCGAATGGATGTACTCCTTGCACGGGATGAAAGCATGCAACCACCACACAAAATGGTAGGTACATATCGGTTCGAAAATGCGTGTATCACGAAAATGCATATCCTTTCATGAACTGATGCATGCATTGATTTAGGTTTGGGCGTTGCCCCGAACCCCCACATTAGCGCTGCCCGCCGACCCTGCGAAAGGGCGCGCTACCCCTCGACCCACAGCGACGACCGGGCGAGTCGAACCCGTTCGTTGCGATAACATTAATTAAATGCGGCAACTCGTAGCAAGCGATAACCAAAATATTTATTTATGAAAAATATCTAACAATAAGTATGTTTTAAAAAAAAATTCAACTAAAAGGCCTAATTCGGGAGCTTGGTCTTAGGCCCAATACAAGGGCGGCCCTGGTTGTTGGAGGCTATGCGTCTGATACCTTGACAATTAGTCTTTGGCCTCCAAGGCTTCCACAGATTCATCATCCTTTACGGTGGGACATACACGATGATTCGGCTTAGGGGCGGGGCGGACGGAAGATCTGCGTGGACGGGGCGATAATAGTAGTAGCAAAATGTATACTATTGATTTTTACGTCCACTTTGTATTCGAGGAGAAACACTACTATCAATGAAAATAAACACCACTATACATTTTGCGATACATATTAAATAAAAACATTACTATATATCGTATTATATCCGAACACATTAACCATTCTACCCCAAAAATAAATATTTCACATATTCACACATTAAAAACAATGTTTCTAGAGGGAAAAAAAAAACATTTCACACATTAATATTTTTAATTTTTATAAGTAAAATGCTATTCATATTTGTTTATATGTATCACTTTTGTAATGCCGGTGTATTTTTATTCATATTATAAAAGTTTTATATCAGTTTATCCAATTATTATAATGATATGGGCATATATAAATTTTAAGGGGGGGAGGGGGAGCAAAAAAATTACATACACTACTACAAAATAGGATATAGGTCACACTTAAAATAAGATAACAATCACAGTTTCAATAAAACCGAGACAACGAAAAAATATATATCACACTTACAACTTTCTATCACACTTATTGAAAAACTGAGATAAGTTATATTAATCAATCTCATTTTTAAAGTGTGACTTAATTGATATGATTTTTACATCACGCGTTATTGGAAAACCGAGTTAAATTATTTCAATCAATCTCATTTTTAAACTGTGATTGAATTGATATGATATTTCTGTCACAGTTTCTAAAAATCGAGATAAATTATATCAATCAATCTCACAAACAGTGACAGAATTGATATGATATTTTTGTCACAGTTATTCAAAAAATGAGATAAATTATACCGATCAATCACACTTTTAATCTGTGACTAAATTGGTCTGATATTTTTGTCACGGTTATTGAAAAAGTGAGATAAATTATATCAATTAATCTCATTTTTAAACTGTGACTGAATTCATGATATTTTTGTCACAACTATAGAAAAAATGAGACAAATTATATCCACTAACAAGAAAAGAGACATAGATTACACTTATCTAAAGATAAGGATCACACTTTTAAAAAACCGAGACAAGTAAAATGTATATTTATCACACTTATTAGGTGTGGAAAAAAAATGATCACACTTTTTTAGGTGTGATTGAAATAATAATAGATCTCGGCTTTTAAGTGTGATAACAACTACTAAAATAGATCACGGTTTTTAAATGTGTTGAAATTATAATCGATCGCGGTTTTTAAGTGTGATAACAACTATAATAGATCACGATTTTTAAGTATGATAACAACTAAAATAAATCACAGTTTTTAAATGTGTTAAATTATAATAGATCTCGGTTTTTAAGAGTGATAATAACTAAAATAGATTACAGTTTTTATTATCACGGTTTTTAAGAAAACTGAGACAAGAACATCAATCAATCGCGATTTTTAACTGTGATTAAAATAATATGATATTTTAGATTAGTGTGGCCGAAAATGATAATAAAGTAGGCATTGGCCCAGCGGTAATTAGTGTAGTTCCTTAATCCAGAGTATCCGGGTTCGAGTCCCGGTGGCAACAAAAAATATGTGTGTGTTTATTTTGTTTTCGAAAAAAAAGAATGATCACACTTTTTTAGGTGTGATTGAAATTATAAAATATCTCGATTTTTAAGTGTAATAACAACTACTAAAATAGATCACAGTTTTTAAATGTGTTGAAATTATATATAATAGATCACACTTTTTTAGGTGTGATTGAAATTATAATATATCTCGGTTTTTAAGTGTGATAACAACTACTAAAATATATCACAGTTTTTAAATGTGTTGAAATTTTAATAGATCTCGGTTTTTAAGAGTGATAACAACTATAATAGATCACGGTTTTTAATTGTGATAACAACTAAAATAGATCACAGTTTTTAAATGTGTTGAAATTATAGTAGATCTCGGTTTTTAAGTGTGATAACAACTAAAATATATCATAATTTTTATTATTACGGTTTCTAGAAAAATGAGACAAAAACATCAATCAATCACAGTTTTTGACTGTGATTAAAATAATATGGTATTTTATAATGAGATCTTAGTTAAGTGTGGTCGAAAATTAGAAGAAAGAAAGCATCGGCCTAATGGTAAATAGTGTGGCTCGTTAATCCAGAGTATCCGGGTTCGAGTCCCGACAAAGACAAAAATATATGTGTGCTTATATATTGTTTTTGAAAAAAAACACTTTTATTGGTGTGATTTAAATTATAATAGATCACACTTTTTAAGTGTGATAACAACTAAAATAGATCACAGTTTTTAAATGTGTTTTAATTGTAATAGATCTCGGTTTTTAAGTGTGATAAAACCTATAATAGATCTCGGTTTTTAAGTATGATAAGAACTATAATAGATCACAGTTTTTGAATGTGATGAAGTTATAATAGATTACGGTTTTTAAGTGTGATACCAACTATAATAGATCACGGTTTCTAAGTGTGATAACTATTATAATAGGTCACAGTTTGTAACTGTGATTGGATTAAAGTACTTTATGTCACACCTCAATATGCCACACTATGGAAGCCGTGACTAATGTGAATATATCACATTTAAAAACCATGATCTTTATGCTTTTTTGTAGTAGTGATAACATGTATAGTAGTGTTTTTTCCGGATCCGAGGGAGGCGGTTGCCCCTTCCCATAAAGCTAGGTCCGCCCGCTCAGGGAGGAAGCGGGCGAGTACCGGGAATTTTAAAGCATATTGATGCATAACTGGATGAGATGATCATTTGGCTCATCTTCTCCAATGTAGACGTCGAAGTCATCCTCACCCGCTTGCAAAATCGAAACTCCGCCACATTGTTTCTAGACTAAAGGTGTTGCTCCTTCCGATTCGATTTGGTACTCTTCGAATGGTCTCTTCTTAAACTTCCTTAAACTCCTTCCATATCGTTGCTAGAATCTACTGTGAGATGGTTATCCATGGCGGAATTCACCAAAACCGGCTCAAATGAGTAAACGAGGTGCTAGGGTTTCGGCGAGGAGGAAGGGGATCGCTAGACCGCGGGTAAAAAAGTTACTACCTCCGTCCTAAAATGTAAGTACATTTAACTTTTTTATTTTGTCCCATAATGTAAGTCCATTTATATAATTAATGAAGCATTTATTACATTTTCTCTTTTACCCCACTTATTATATACCCGACCACTTTTCAACGCTTTGCATTAATAATAGTCAAAAAGTCATTTTAGTCTTTTTCATCAAAATTAATGATGTATAATCAATTTAACCAACTTTCTTAATCTATGTGAAAAACTCAAGCGGATTTACATTTTAGTTTTTATTTGTGGAATAATCTTTTAGTATAATTAATACGCTCTTCTTTTATGTTTCTCACTCACAAATAAGGGTAAAAGAGAAAAATATGACAATTATTGATGGTTCATAAATGTTTTCATCAACTTAAAAAAAACAAATATGTTTCTAAATATCGTCGTTTCAAAATATAATTCATTTTGGATTTATGTTATGTCCCTTAATATAAGTTATTTATAAAACCAATATACTATTTATTAACATTTTATTCCTTTTACCTCTAATTTATATCAATTCAACAACTTTTATTCATTTTACAACAAAAAACGCATTCTTATGGACTTTTAGGTGTTTTCAAACGTCGCTAAACCTTTCTTTTCTTGTGGTGGTTTATGATAGTTAAATTGTGTATTAGCTAGGCATTTTTGTCATACATCTATGACATTTTTCATTTTTTTAAATTGGTGAAAACTCTATACCGGCATATCTTTAGGGACAAGCGTAGTACATCGGTTAGAGAGGAACAGAGAATATTATCCTCACAATCTATATTGGCTCCTGTATAATAGAGTGTGGTTTTTTTTTTAAAAAAAAACCCAACACACTTTATTAAGTTTTGTCTGCCAAAGCGGCACAAATTACATTAGGAGTAGGGGATGAACCCCAAGTCATTCTTCCTATAAGACTAAGGCCTTCATTTGCTAAGAGATGTGCTAGAAAATTTCATCATCTCTAAGAAAAGTGAATTTAGAGAGAAAAACATTGCGAGAAAACTTCGACAATCATCAGTTATCTGCCAATGTGAGACAAGTTTTCTCTATCATTTGTCATCTTGTTTATGACCGTTAGTGAGTCATCTTCAAAAATGACGTTGAAAAATCCCCCTCGATAACATTAATTCGTACGGCAACTCGTAGCAAACGATAACCAAAATATTTATTTATGAAAAATATCTAACAATAAGTATGTTTAAAAAAACAATTTCAACTAAAAGGCCAATTCGGGAGGCAGTGCTTGCGCCAATCTGGCGAGGGCGGCCCCTGAATCTATAGATTTATCATCAGTGGTATAAAGAAAAAAGAAGTAGCGACATTTCTTCAACTGGTTCCATGCCACTTATGGTCAAAGAAGCCACTCCAAGGGTCAAGAAAACAAAGCAAAGGTTAACATGTAAGAACTTCATGGCTGTCAATGCAATTATGCAAGGCAGTTTTATATAGTCTTAGTATGAGAAGAGAGTTTATAAATAATGTAACAAACAACAAACAAAACTAGTTGTCACTTCACGAAGAGTCGAAAATGTAAGGATTCATAAAGCATCAGTTTCATTAGACTTTTTACGACCAAAGTTGTGTTTTTCCTTCATTCTTTTTTTCTTTCTTTTCAATACGGCTTCTCTACCACCACCAAATACCGGTTATCATAAGGTATGACAACTCTTAACCAATTCTTTAGCCAAATGAATTCTCAAACAGAGAACTACGGATAGGGTGTTGACATTTTTCTTGCAAAACTACTAAAACACATTAGCATCTGTTTCTTGCGTTTATGCATTGAATGATCTAATCAGTCTTTCATGTTATGTAGTCTTTTTAGAGCTATATACGGATGCAATTCATCAAAAGGAAACCAACCAACAATGATATAGGAAAGTCACCACTTTAAACATCGCGACAAAAATCAATATCCCTAAACAACTTTATTTGGATAAGGAGAAAATGCGTAAGAAAATTCCTAAAAACACAGCCTAAAAACATAATAATCTGAGGCAATCAGACGATGTCATTAAAGAAATCCGCAACTTCCATTGGTGACATCAATGGCATATCAAAATTCAGGTCATCATTCTTCTGGTGTGACGGTGGCATACCAAAGTCCTGTAAGAAAAATTATGTCGTGGCTTTTATTGAGCCCGAATAATTTCCTTCCCCGTAATAGTGGTCTTATAGGAAATTGGTCCCTAGAATATATGCTATTTATTATTTATTGGTGATTTAAAAGGAGTTTTAATCCGAGTAAAACTCGGCTTTGATGGACGGCCAAGATTAAAGCAAAATCCTAGGTCATTCGGATTTTGGCCCTCTCTCCACCTATAAAAGCAATGCTTTACTCCATCATAAAGCATACGAAAGAAACCAACACATAACGGTTGTAGGCAAAGAGAGAGATATCGGAATCCTCATCAAGGCGGCTACAACAACGAAGCAGAAGTCGAATAACAATGGATGTAGGAAACGATTCTGATGATTTCTTCCGCTATTAAAGTACTCTGAGTCTATCGTTAACTTACAAGTCCATATCATCATTCTTCCGACCAATAAGATTTGCCTCAACACCTTTTTTATGCCTTTCTCTGTGATGCCTAATAAAGTTCAACAAGATGTTTTGCCGTGCGGCATGTCTTGGACCAATGTCCTTCCATTCCACATCTGTAGCAATTGTCACCACGAGCTTTCTTTTCTTTATTATTGTTATCCAACTGTGGTGGGTCACTTCATTTCTTGCCACGATTATCATTGTGCTAGGAAACATATTTTCCACGACCGCATCCACAACCACGGTCTCTACTGCACGATGTCCACCGCGATCACGTCCACGGCCAAAATTCGAAGATTATGTCGCATTCACTTCAGAGAATGGACTGACACCAGTGGGACGAGACTCGTGATTTTTCATGAATAGTTCATTATTTTGCTCAGCCAGCAATAGACATGAAATGAGATCCGAATATCTCTTGAAACCTTTCTCTTGCCGTAGAAGCACATTTGAGGCATGGAAGGTGGAAAACGTTTTTTCCATCATGTCTGCATCTGTCACTTTTTCACCACATAATTTCAATTGTCATGTAATCTTAAAGATGGCTGAATTATATTCATTGACACATTTGAAATCCTGCAGTCGCAGCCCGCAGGTTGAGCCAATCATATCTAGCCTTTGGTAAAACGACCAACTTCAAGTGGTCGAACCTCTCTTTCAGATTGTTCCAGAATTCATACGGATTTTTCACCGTTAAATATTCATGTTTCTATCCATCTTCAAAGTGATGACGGAGAAATATCATGGCCTTTGCACTGTCTTGGTTTGTCTCAGTGTTATTCACCACATTTGTTTTACCAAGCCCAATAGATTCCATGTGCATTTCAACATCCATGGCCCATGATAAGTAATTTTTTTCCGATATGTTTAGGGGAACAAATTCTTGTTTTGTGATGTTAGCCATTGAAGAAAAAAACAAGAGGAATGCAAATAGATAAAAGGTTACCTTTGGTTCGAATCCTCTGTCGGTAGAGTCTCGTGCTGATAACGTGTTATAGAACTAATAACAGAGAAACAAAGATGAAATATAATGTAGAAAGAAGATAAAAGTTGTGTATTATTTCACATGTATCAAGGGGTATCTATAGTAGATATTACACTGTGAACACAATATAATAGATAAACCAGAAAATCTTGTATCAATTTGAATAATAGATAGACATAGATCAAATATTCAAGTAATAGTGAGACTCTATTATTTTTTATTTGAATTAAAATTTAGATTAGTTAGATCAATTGGTTCTAGACCACATAAGCACCACGCAAACAAGTGACCATGAATATCAATGCTACCAGCAAGATGACTAGGGACATAGCCGTATAACTCAAACCGAGACAATGTAAATCTCTCGGAGACTTAATTTAATACAGATAAACAAAACAATAATTTTTGGATTGAAATGCACATGTAGTCTTTGACCAAAATATTGTGAGATGGAAGTTTAGTAGCAAAAAAACTAGAAAACAAACTAAAAATCCGGTTTTACTAAAGTTCAAACATGGCTAACCAAACCATGTTCTAATTAATCCCACACAAATTTTAAGTAAATTAGATTCGTTTAATGACTTTTCTAACTCTAATCCTAAATTAACCATGCTCTATTGACTTTTCTAACTCTAAAGGCGAACATTTTATTATTATTAAATTATCTTTATGAACAAGGCTCAACTCTAGGGTTCACTTCATGTTCATCAACATGAAGTAAGATCCTACTTGTCTCTGGCTTAGCTTATCTTGTTACATCAGTATTCAAGGGCACTACGCATGGTGCTACTCACCACGAAGCAACAGAATGCAACCTATTAATGGATCACACCAATAGCCACGGGCTAGCCCTGATAATGTGGTGTTCGGCGAAGTCCCACCACTCGTGGTGCCTCTCATGGGCCAGTAGAGTTAATCACTTTATACTGACCATACAACACATCGCGATATGGACTTGTGTCTTACCAAGAATAAAATGATGTTTAGAATTTTAACTAAACAAGTATGTATATTATTAATTGTTAACTAGCCACCTAAGTATTTTCAAAGAAAAAGGCTCACTTACAACTTCTACTCCCTCACTTAGACAACTAGACATAACAAGGCCCAACACATTACACAGACATTGATGGATACTAATCCATCAAAGCACAAGGCCAATGCTCTTCCGACGGTCCCGAACTTCAACTCTAAGGAAGAATCTATTCGGTGCCGGAACTAAACGCATCAAAAACTTAATCATGGCTTGTTAATGTTTATAAAGTGTTATTAGTTCAAGATACAACATTCAAAACTCAAACCGTAGCTTAAGACACTCAAATCAGCAAAACAAGGGGTTTGGTGCGCGCTAAAGCTCTTTGGTGCGCGCTAAAACCCAAATAGAACCATAATTGCATTCTGCTTCAGTTTTGGTGCACGCTAAAACTCTTTGATCATTCTCCACCATTTTGATCACCTTTGGCGCGCGCCAAAAGCCTGAAACCGCCCTAAATTGGAGTTTTTCTGCACTTTATGATTTCCAATTCAAATCCAACCATTTGACAGCAATTAAACAAAAACAGCAGTAAAACAGGTCCTAATCATATCATGGCATATCACACCTCAACAACAACTTCTTAGCATGGATTCTGACAACAAAATAAGCAACATACTTCCACCTAAACATTACAATATATGAATTATTCAATAGAAAGACCCTCTTACCTCAAATCCAAGAAAAAAACAATATAAAACAATCCGAACTCTTGATCTCCTCAACGAAAACCTAATTGATCAACAATCAAACAACAAATAACTATGATCAAGGGTTTCTACACAACCAGAACTACGAATTGATGCATCGGTCATGCGTCGCTCGGTGGTCACGCGTGGCTCATGCATCGCTCATGCGCCGACGTAGGTATAGTTTTCAAAGAGTTTCATACGACGCATGTATTTTAAAATTTTAAATATTTAAGCATAAAAACTCAAGTTTGCCTAAAAATAGTATGATGAATGAATATACAACTCGATCTATGCCTTATTTATAGGTATTATGGCCGACATTACGTAGATCTTAAAGCAACTAGAGCATAGAAACATTAAAGTCTGTGCTGCCTTGGTTTCTAGGCATCCAGGTTCAATTTTGTTTCATCTTGGCTTTTATGACTTTTTTTTCCAATAAACTGAACATCAATAATTTATATCCACCTACATCTTCAGGTTATTTGCAAATAAAACAATAACACATGAAGTATATATATATATATATATATATATATATATATATATATATATATATATATATATATATATTTTGAGCAATTAACTGTCAAATTAACCCATTTCTTCATAATTACCCGACCCAAACCCGGTTTCTGAATTACCAGAGGAAAAAAAAAAAAACCAACAACGCACGGACTCATCCCACGTTATCCATATTTCCTGATTCCCTTTCACATAACTCCTCAACCCCCGACAACAACTGCCCACCACCTCCGTTGATTTCTTCTGTTCTGTTCCTTCTCCTTCACGGGTTTTTTTTAATTACTCTCTCCTTTACAGTTTTTTTGAATTTATGGGTTTACTATTTTTCTAGATTTTATTGTGCCAAATTTCGTTTCTGTTTGCTTGCTTTTTCGAAAGATTGTACTGCTTGGGCATGCGATTCATTGATGACAAATTGTTTTTGAATTTATGGGTTTACTATTTTTCCAGATTTTATTGTGCCAAATTTCATTTCTTTTTGCTTTCTTTTTTGAAGATCGTCTCGCTTGGGCATGCGATTCGGTCGATGATGACAAATAATTGGAGGTGTGGATGTCATTGAATTTGAATAAGTTGTATGTTTTTTTTTTTTAATTTGGTTATCTCATCTTTTAATTTGTATTATATTTGGAAAATCGGTCTCTGTTCATTCCACCTTTTCTTAGGTTATGGATACATGTTTATGAATTATGATACGTGCAATCCGAGGGGCAATGAGTATGTTTTTCTATGTCACATTCATCTTCTAGCTTGTTTATTCTTCATTGCTCACAAAAGTCATAGACATAAATCGGAAACAAAGGTATGTCGTGCAATTTTGATGCCCACATGTATTGAATTTTATTAGGCTTATGATGTTTTTGCATACAAATTGTGGTGACATTGCTTTCGGTTCAGCTTATAATCTTTTCAATCTTCATACAAGTTGAGTTGCATTTTAAACTCTCTGCTGTTGATTATAGTATTTTATTATAGCATGTTCAGAGTTTTTATGTTATGAACCATTTGAACAAGTTTTCCATTTTCATGTCTCAGTTGCATCCGTGTAGTTGAAGCACACGCAATATAGTTTTTGGAAGATCCTTTTTGGAAGGTAAGCACGCGCAATTGAACAAAATTTCATGTGAGATCCTTTTTGTTTTTAACATGACTTTTCACTATTCTACTATTATGGAAGATTAAAGTGTTATATATACTAGCTTACATATGTATATTTGGAATTTTATCCTTTCCGCTCAGCCTCATTGATTACTTTCTTATTATGAACGTATAGGACATTGGCTGAAAGCACATCAACGGATAAAGTTGGCTTATTTTAGGCAATCAAATGTATGTTTTCAGCTACGTTTTCTAGAAATATCATGCCCTAATATAATATCAGTATAACATCATGTTCTCATTGTAAATATGAATCCATTTTCAACTTTTTGATGAAAAGGTCTGTTAATTATTAAAAGTGTAACATCTTTCAACTTCAGCAATTTTTGCTTTCATGCCCCCATATTCTGTTGCCATTCATCTTCATCTAACACTGTTGAAAACAAATTCACCATTTGGTTCTGTATACTAATTTGTACCAGCAAAAGACCAGTCTCGGTTTCGTAAGGGCGTTCACAAACAAAATATTTTGGCAGCGTGCACGTTTGATCTTCAGTTTATGTTCGTATATCCGGGGTGGGAACGCTCTTCTTCAGATTCATGCGTACTGACGGCTGTACTTCATGATCCGGACCAAAACTTTCCTTATGTTCCTGAAGGTTTGCATCATGTTTAATGTGCTATTTCTTTTGTCATTTTTAATATGAAATTTGATGAATCTTCTAAATTTGGTTGATGACTCTTTACTATACGGGAAGAATTGGCAGGCGTGCTTATTAAATGATTATTTAAGGTCCTTTATCAACACTTTAACACTAAAACGAGTATTGTCTATTGTCTAACATCTGATGTGAACGATTGGTCAAGATGTTCTTATCGTTTATTTAGTAGTCATTTTCCTTTCCTACTAACATTTTATATACTATAGAAATGGATCGACACTCCTTTCATTGTATTTTTCAATTTGTGCATCTTGATTCCAAAGTCGCATAAAGTGCAAACACTTTTAGCCAACTCGGTGCCTTCATTGATCCGTTTCGAGTTTTTTCCTCCTTTTCTGATGAATTTTAGTATGATTTCAACTTCTTATGGAATTAATCAATTACTTCCTTCCTTCCTTTTTCTTAGGTGGAAGTTGTGTGCTTAAAATGGCGCACCATTGTGTACGGGACTTCAACTGCGTTCGGGGCATTCAATGTCAGGTACTTCCTATTGTTTTTCCTCATGGGTGGTTAAACTCCATTGTTTTGGTCATAGGTTTTTAGATTAAATATTGATGTCATAACACCCTATGGTTCTGCAACTTGAGAATTTCTCATATTGGAAATGATCGTGCTATAAATGACATCTGATTCGGCGCTTTATTTTCATTTGATTGGGTTACTAATTTTTATATTGATCCAAATGGCTTACCCACTTTGCATCGAAGAAATTTTTTTTTTTTTTTTTGCAAGATCATAGCCATCTTTTCATTTTGTATACTTTTGATTTAAATTCAAAGTGCTTGAGTCATTCGACATTTTATTAGTTAGAATTCGCCACCATGTGTAGATTTTTTAAACTGCTTTGAGCCATTTTATTTCTGATTTGTTCACGTCTTTTTCTTATCAATGCATAGCCGCCACAGACCTCTTTACCGGCACACGGATCCATAGTCTTCCCATGATCAAGGAAATGCTTGGCTCTTTCATTTGTGTGGCTGCACCATTGTATGATCTCTTTCAAGTAAAATAAAACGAATGAAAAGCGCGATGTGATGATATATTAGTGATGGCCATTGCTTAAGTTCTGATTTAGGAATGATTTTTCTCATGTTTGTTTTTTGTGGACATGTGCATTCTTCTGAATGATTTTCAAATTTCCTCATGTTTGTTTATGTCAAAAAATGATATTTTGTCTGTGCAATCTTTTTGATTTTTTCCTCATGTTGCCAGTGCATTGCACAGGTTTTTCGCAAAATTATTTTGTCTGTGCAATCTTTTTTATGCAATCTTAGTATACTTTTTGGTCATAGTGTGAGTAACAGGTACCAGACGAATTTGTGAATGCTTATTGGGAAACTGTGACGTTTAGCCCATTGCGAATCAAAAGATGAAGAATTAAGAAGAAGTAGTTCCACATGGAATGCCAAGGGTCATTTAAAACATTTTTAAATGTATATCCTATGTATACATTAATTCATTTTCAAACATATGTAGCCATTTTTATTTAATAACATTTTCTATTTTAAGGTTTTTCCGTGCATCGCACGGGTTTTCCTACTAGTATATATATATATGTCAGAAAATAAGAATGAAAACCCAACTCTTGTATCACAAAGCTATATAATATTAAATTAACTCATTTAACTCGTGATCTACTCAAAAAGTATTACTACCTTCGTCCTATGAAAAAGTGTCCAATTTTTGAAAATGAATTGTCCCATAAATAGGGATGAGATCACCTGTCCAATTTGTGTGTCTAATTTCAGTGTCTAAAAACGACGTCGTTTCATGTGTGTTTTATTTCTTGAAGAAAATAAAATAAAAATAAAAAACAAAAACAAAAACCAAAAAATAAAACACACATAAAACGACGTCGTTTTTACTTAGACACCGAAATTAGACACACAAATTGGACATGTGATCTCATCCCCCATAAATAATATATATTTAGAATATCATTGCATCATTTAATGCATCTTTTCCATACATACATCTATCACCATTTAATGTTTGAATACATTTTTTGTATTCCAAAACAAGCATTTATTATAAAGTAAGGGTATATGTGTCTATTAATATTTAAAATAAAACACATTAATTATTTTCTTAATTTATGTACACCACAAAATGTAGATAATTTTTATGGGACGGATGTACTATGTTTAAACTCATATTGATAGTAGATTAATGATTGAATATATGACAATGTTGATTCACGTTAACAAAAAGAAAAATTAAAAAAAAAAAACAAAAAAAAAATGAAATAGAGTTAGCTATGAAAACACAATATTATTGCATTGGTTTTATATCATATGGCACTTTAAGATGAAAATCATGTAAATAAGGAGTCCTTGTCAATAAGGAGTACAAGATATGGACTTTTTTTTTCTTTTTCTCCGACAAATTCTAAACCTCCTTATTAGGACATCCACCTCTTCTCCAACTCAGCCTTTTTTTCATTGGGTAGTATTTAAGATGGTTGAAAACCAAGTTCAGCATTACTCTCTCTCTTGAGAGCTCCCTTCTCTCTCTAGAGACTCTCCTAACTCCTTTGAGTTCTAGCTAGTCTCTTGGCTATGGAAAAAGAAGATCTCCAAGCACGTATCCTCAGACTCTCACTCAAAGATGTTCAACAAACCACTGCCAATATCAGCAAGCTAGATATCAAAAAAGGTTTACAGCAAAGTGATCTCAGTTTGCTCGGAAAGTTCAATACTGAAAAAGAAATGCCAATCAAGAATCTTTGTATTGCCATGGAGAAATCTTGGAATACAAAAAAGTTCAAATGCATCAAGAAAGGGAAAAACTACATCCAGATTCTATTTGAGCACAAGGAAGATCTTCACAAAGTTCTACAGGATGGGCCTTGGTGTTTTGACAACACTCTCCTCGTTTTGAAACAATGGGATCCGGACTTGCAACAAGATAGTGCTGTTTTTCAAGAGTCACTCTTCTGGATCCAGGTTTGGGGGCTTCCCACGCATGTCCATACCATGGAGGTGGGGAAGAAGATAGCAAATACACTCCAGGACTGCTCCTTCATCCAAATCAGAGAAGACATAGGTACCAACTTGCCCCTTTTTAGTTTTAGAGCTGCAATCTCTATAAACAAGCCATTACCGCAACTCTTTTCCCTGGTTCTGGAGGACAGTAATCTGGTAAGTTCTCTAGCCAAACCTATGCAAGCGTTATTTCAGTATGAGAGACTCCCATCTTTTTGCTTCTACTGTGGCCTCATGGGACATATAGCTATAGAATCGTCCATCAACAAATGTAAGAGTTCAAAGTTGAAGATGAAGAAAGCTTTGATTTTGGCACTTGGCTCAATGCAAGCAATGGAACTAAGCTCATAGAAGAATCCAGGCTCACTGATATGGATCTTCAACCCAGCATCAACCCCCATCCTTCAAACATCATCCAGACAGCAGCAGAAAAAGCCAAAAAAACTTCACAAGAAACTCAACTCCCAATGGAAAAAAGTAAGTCAACCTTTGACCCTCCAAAAGTCTAGTCCCTTTCCAGATCGAAAAAGTCGCTGCACTTCTGCTCCTAGTACACACTCTCATCCTATGTCCACTAAACATCAAAAATCACCAGGATGACTTTTCAAACCTGCCAACCCATGTGACCTTAACACCCATCACTGAATCTGACTCTCATACATCCCTTTCAAACACATCCTTTTCACAAACTCCCAACCAACCCCACACCCAAACCCACTCCACCCCTCCGGACCCTCAAAATTCTGGAAAAAACCTTTCTCCTCACAAGCCCCTATCACTATCCTTCTCTACAGTAAAACCTTTCAACCCATAACAGCAACTGCAACCCATACAAAATAACCAAAACTTAAGCTTTCAGACATCTATCCCCTTAAACCCCTCCCTCCCCTCATCTGCCAAGGAAGCAAAGATCCTAGAAAAACAACCTGGCATACCTGGCCCAAGCATAAACATAACTCTCCCACCCCTTACCCATCAAAACAACCCAACCAATAATACCTCCCTCTCAAACCAGTCTTCTAATCCCTCATGTCAAAACAAAACCTCCACAACCCAAGGTACCTTCAAAAGATTCAAGCAAGACCTTCCAAGACCCCTCTCTGACATCACCAACCAACAAACCTGCACTGGAAAAAGAAAAGTTAATGATGAAGAGCAAATCTGTGAAAGGAAATCAAAAATTGTCAAGCAAGAGACCCTGGTGGATGCTGCAAAGCAGCTCCACCAAGAACAATGAAAATACTATGTTGGAACTGTAGGGGCCTAGGCAACCCCAACGCAGTTCCTAGCCTTAAATGCCTGGTCAAAAACTCTTCTCCCTTCCTTCTCTTCCTCTCTGAAACAAAGTTATCCTATGCTGCTATGAATTCAGTTAGATTAAAATTAGGGTTTGCCTCCGGTTACCATGTACCAAGTGTTGGAACCAGGGGAGGACTCTCTCTGCTCTGGAATGATTCCACATCAGTCCAAATTAAGACCAGTTCTAGTGGTCACATTGATACAGAGGTCACTTACAACAACAAACTCTTTCGTTTTACTGGATTCTATGGGAATCCAGACCATATACCCTAAGGCATTTATCCTGGATCTTATTCAAAGATCGCATACGCTTTACTCTTCCTTGGATTTGTGCAAGTGATTTCAATGAGATTCTCCACCTCGTGAGAAGACCTGAGCTGCCCCAAGACCAAGATATCTAATGGAAAACTTTAGAAATGCTCTTAATAGCCGTGATCTTCAAGACTGGATACTCACTGGTGCCGAGTACACTGGACACAATGGAGGTCAAATGGAAATGTTAGAGAAAGACTTGTGTTGTGTGCCAATAGTTCTTGGATACAAATGTTCCTAAATTCACGATTACTCACCTCTCAAAGAGCTAGAAGTGATCACATTCCTATCCTTATTTCGGATGGTCCCTTTTGTGCTAAAGATGAGAAAAGTCAGGCAAGTCATTAGAAGGTTTGACCCATCTTGCCGCAAGATGCGAGAATGCTTTGATGTGTCAAAAAGCGCTTGGAATAAAATGCATCATGTGCATGCTGTTGATGTTTCTAATGGAATAAAGGATGTGAAGGACTCCCTCCAATCTTGGACCTCTTTCAAATATGGGAATATTACTGAGAAGATTGGTAAGCTTCAGGACACTCTCCATGACATGCAGCAAGCAGAAAATTGGGATGTAGACAAGGAAAAGAGTATAATGAGAGAACTTAACCTTTTACTTAACATGGATGAGGACTTTTGGAAGCAAAGAGGAAGATGTATGTTAAGGGCTAATTTATAGTGATTTTTATATATATTTTCTATGTCAATTTCCCCTACATGCGTATGATTTTCGTAGATTTCGAGCTATATATGTAAATATTGAGTAAATGAGATTTTTAATGGTTAAATATGAAAACGTATCGAATTATGTGCTTAAATGATGATTTTGTGTTATTTTGGAAATACGTTACGCTTTGGTATGTTTTCCTATTGTTGTAGATACTCATTGATGATGGAAGAGATGATTTTAGAGATCCAAATTCGTGCTTGGAAAGGATCAATCAAAGTTATGGAAGATTGAAAGATATAAGGAAAGAAATCAAGCAAGATAAATGTCGGAAAATCAGGATTCCGAGTAGTGACGACCTTGCAACGCAGTTCTTGATATGATATAAACTGATTTGACTCTCGACCTCAAGATAAGAGTTGTAGGGATTGAAGAGAGGATTCTACAGGATTTTGAATCACTCCATTCTGACTTACGAGGCCCGAGATATGAGCGTTACAAGTTTGGATGCTGTTGCTGAAAATAGTGAACGGGCGTCCGACCTTGTGAACGGGCGTCCGCACCGTTCTCAGAGCAACCGCCTCGGATTTTCTATAAATAGCAGCGCGTTTTCAACCCTAAAACATATATTTTCGACTCCTATTGATCCCCAATCATAAGAGAGCAACCTTAGGTCGCCCCAAACCCTTTTTGGGAGGGCTTGGGGTGGCAAGTTAGATTAGGTTTTATTTCGTTCGCTTTTCTTTTCTTGTTCGAGCATGATGAAAGGCAGCCATGGACAGCTCTGTGAAGCTTCTTTTCAGCAGCACTTTTATTTCTTTTCATGGATGATTTTGTAAGTTTTAGTTCAATTGTTCTTTTCCTATGATTATTTGTATCGTGCAATTTATATCGGAAGATTATTGCTTGTTGATGCTACCGTATGGCGGAAGTCGGTGTAGTTTAGATCACCGCAGAAAGATTGGATCTTTAATCTATACATAACGGAAGTTCGTAGAGGTTAAATTTCTAGGTTTACGAGAGAACCACAATTTGATTAATTCGTTGCAAGATTTTTCTAGATTTGAATTGAGGGATATCACCGTTACCGGAAAGATGAGATTTTTCATGTATTTGTTTCATTACGTTATTCTTGTTCTCTTTCATGTTTCGAGATGCTATATGTTAATCGAATTTAGATAACGGAAGTTAATAAATTCGTTAGATTGCCATGATAGAGATTAACAATTATTATTCCAACAAACGGAAGTTGAGGGATAAGGTTGTTAGATTAGGATTTAATCCGTATCTTTGATTCGTATCGATATTAGTTAAGACCGGAAGGTAAACTAATGAATGGCGTGATAAATCGGAAGAGGAAACGCTTCTTTAGATAAGATAATAATCCAAGATAACTTGTGAATGAATATGTGTTGATCTTATTTCTTTCGGTGAGATGATGGGTGTTGGGAAGAGGTTGATCATGGTTTGTTCATGGTTGTTCAGTAGATAGATTTACCGCTTTCGTAGATGTAGTTTTATTTATGTTTTTATCGCTTTTATCCTTCATGGCTTTGGATTAACAATCCTCTGTCCAGTTTATTTTCCGTTTTAGTTTAGGTTTAGGTTAATAAAGAAGGATTAATTAGATTAGATTCAATATCCCTTTTCCCTGAGGATCGATACCCGTACTTATCCAACTTTACTAGCAACTACCCGGTATTCGGCCGGTTAGGAGGTAGTTTTGCATGGTAGTATAGGTTTATAAATTTTCTTTTGTTTTAATGATGCAAAATCTCCCCAACAAAAGTGGCGCCGTTGCCGGGGAATAGGTGTCATGTTGAATCTAGTTTTGTTAGTTCTCGATTTTGTTACGTTTTATTTTTGTTTTTAATAAAAGTAGCGTATACCAAGTTGAGAGTTTTTATTTTGCCGTGTTTCGATAACCATTGGGTTAAGAATGTGCAAAAGTTTTTTTACTCAATTTGTTTTACGTGAATCATGTGTTTATGTGTTATCTAATCTAACCCCTGTGCTGAAATTTGTCTGTAGGTCGCGTGTCTCAGGCTGGCTTGTGATGTTTTGAATTATGAGTTTCTAGGGTTTGCTTTGTGTTTATTTTCCCGCGTTTTACATGCGTATTTGTTGGACGAGCGTCGCTTGTTGGACGCCCGTCCGGGCTTCATAACTGCAGGGGACGAGCGCTTGGTTTACTGAACGCCCGTCCAGGGCTGAAATTCCCAGTGAAAGCCCGTTTGACTGGATGAACGCCCGTCTGGTCTGAAGGAATGCAGTCCAGGTTCTGTTTTTCTTGATTTTATTTTTAATGTTTGATGTGGATTTTTCATACGAGCTTCTGTGGCTATCTCTTTTTACGTAGATGTCCTGAACTTATATGTTTTTACCTTTCCATCTACGAATCCATGTTAAATAACTGATTAATTTTTATATTCATGATTCATCTATGCAAGTTATAGTTACTGTCGGTTCTCGTATGCTATAACTGGTCTGATTGTTAATTAGTAGCTAATGTCGGTTTCCGTATGCTACATATCGTTATGATGAATCTTGTTAGCTTTTAAGACTTACGCGCTTCCTTTGTTTTTATAACTCATATGGGTAGTAACTGTCGGTTTTCGTAATGCTACCATTGCATCTTATGAGTTATATCTGTTTAGAATAGCTAACTATTGGTTTTCCATAATGCTATCACTTTTTACGAGTCTTAAAGCGCGTCTACATTGCATGTAATGAACAGCACTGTCGTTTATCGTAACCTGTCATTATTTGGTAGACGTTTATTTTATATACGTCATGTTGCTAATTAGTGGGCTAGTTTTCTTTCTTTTATTTTCTTTTATGTTTGCATATCATATAGATGCATATCATTTAGTTGCATTTCATCTAGTTGCATTGTTTTTCTATTTTTCTTTTATTTTCTTGAGCGTAGTTAACTGTCGGTTTCCGTAATACTACATCGTTTTTATTTTTAGGATTTTTCATGTAGTTTGCATTGTAATGCATTTTCATATAGTTGCACCTAGCCCTACTATTTTGTAATATTCCATGTATATGTCCATCTTTATATGAGCTTAATCTAAAAATTCTCTAGACTTCCTTTCCTGTGTTTTATATGTTATCTTCCCCCTATCCCCGAGGTATTTCATGTTTGTCAAGTGTGCAGGGTATTTGCATTAGCTATTGTGAGTTTTCGGGATGATATCGCTTTTCCGGTGGATGGTCCACGCCTCATCGATTTCCTCAAGCATTTCTCGATCTGGACCATGGCCACTTCCAGACTTGCCACTTTCGAACTACAATCAGCTAAGTACTTTCTTTTTTTTTTTTAATTCTGCGCACCATGAGGACATGTTGTCATTTAAGTGTGGGGGAGGGGATAAGCTATATGTATCTACACATTTGCTTACATGATATTATTTCTATGCTAAGCTAAATGAGTCAAATTTTCAATTTTTGTTTAGTCCTGAGTAACATTTCAATTGCATGCTAGTTTTATAATCTGGCACCCTTTAGTTGTTATCAGTAGTCATATCATGTTCTGAGAATAGGTTTAGTAAGTCGATACTCACTTGAACTTCATTTCACGAACCTATTAGATGAAGAGCCAAATATAGAATAGTTTCGGTTAGTTAAAGGAAAGTCAATTCTTGATCTGAGATAACACTTATTTAGCATTAATGAAAGTTAAGAACTTGTGCTATACTCACAGCTTAGAATCTCAATGACTTTAGTGTTTTGAAAACTTTAAGAGTCTTGAATGTGTTAGAAATATATTTGACCGAGAGTTTCCAAAGAGTTTGAAAAATATAAAAATATATATATCTATAAATAGAAATAAATGAATAGAATTTCTTTATGGAATTTTGTTTGTAACTATCACCTCGAGTCCATTTGGATACTCGCCCCAAATGGGGAGTGTGGTTTACCTTGACAAGATGGGTTCGAGTGATCTCGGGGTGGTGATCGCTTCTAATGTAGGGGAGTGTGTTATACTTTTGAGACGCGACGATAGGAAATATAAAATATAAAATATACGGTTTTTTTTTTTTTTTTTTTGGAATTCTAAGTCAAGTTGATCTAAACCCAGTAGAGACCCGAAAGGTATTTTCTTGGTACTAAGCAAAGGAATTTAATTGTGAGTTAGTTACTATGTTCTTGGTAATTAGTTTTTGTGAGGTAAGTGTTGTAGATAGAATGAAGTTTTCGTTTAGTTAACCGGATAAATCATTAGTTGCTTGATGTAATATATCGAGAGAGGATCGGTGGAAGTTTAGTAGGTTCTGCGCACACACATCACCGAGTGAGTTCGATTTGCTTTGAATACTAGCTTGTCGTGAGCATGACTATATCTCGTCGTCGGGTTATGTGGATTCTTGATAGTATGTTCTTGTTTTGTTCTCTTTCGGGGACGAGCAAAAGATAAGTGTGGGGGTGTTGTTAAGGGCTAATTTATAGTGATTTTTATATATATTTTCTATGTCAATTTCCCTACATGCGTATGATTTTAAGAGATTTCGAGCTATATATGTAAATATTGAGTAAATGAGATTTTTAATGGTTAAATATGAAAACGTGTCGAATTATGTGCTTAAATGATGATTTTGTGTTATTTTGGAAATACGTTACGCTTTGGTATGTTTTCCTATTGTTGTAGATACTCATTGATGATGTAAGAGATGATTTTAGAGATCCAAATTCGTGCTTGGAAAGGATCAATCAAAGTTATGGAAGATTGAAAGATATAAGGAAAGAAATCAAGCAAGATAAATGTCGGAAAATCAGGATTCCGAGTAGTGACGACCTTGCAACGCAGTTCTTGATATGATATAAACTGATTTGACTCTCGACCTCAAGATAAGAGTTGTAGGGATTGAAGAGAGGATTCTACAGGATTTTGAATCACTCCATTCTGACTTACGAGGCCCGAGATATGAGCGTTACAAGTTTGGATGCTGTTGCTGAAAATAGTGAACGGGCGTCCGACCTTGTGAACGGGCGTCCGCACCGCTATCAGAGCAACCGCCTCGGATTTTCTATAAATAGCAGCGCGTTTTCAACCCTAAAACATATATTTTCGACTCCTATTGATCCCCAATCATAAGAGAGCAACCTTAGTCGCCCCACCCTTTTGGGAGGTGGGGTGTGTTAGATTAGGTTTTATTTCGCTCGCTTTTCTTTTCTTGTTCGAGCATGATGAAAGGCAGCCATGGACAGCTTCTGTGAAGCTTCTTTTCAGCAGCACTTTTATTTCTTTTCATGGATGATTTTGTAAGTTTTAGTTCAATTGTTCTTTTCCTATGATTATTTGTATCGTGCAATTTATATCGGAAGATTATTGCTTGTTGATGCTACCGTATGACGGAAGTCGGTGTAGTTTAGATCACCGCAGGAAAGATTGGATCTTTAATCTATACATAACGGAAGTTCGTAGGTTAAATTTCTAGGTTTACGTGAGAACCACAATTTGATTAATTCGTTGCAAGATTTTTCTAGATTTGAATTGAGGGATATCACCGTTACCGGAAAGATGAGATTTTTCATGTATTTGTTTCATTACGTTATTCTTGTTCTCTTTCATGTTTCGAGATGCTATATGTTAATCGAATTTAGATAACGGAAGTTAATAAATTCGTTAGATTGCCATGATAGAGATTAACAATTATTATTCCAACAAACGGAAGTTGAGGGATAAGGTTGTTAGATTAGGATTTAATCCGTATCTTTGATTCGTATCGATATTAGTTAAGACCGGAAGGTAAACTAATGAATGGCGTGATAAATCGGAAGAGGAAACGCTTCTTTAGATAAGATAATAATCCAAGATAACTTGTGAATGAATATGTGTTGATCTTATTTCTTTCGGTGAGATGATGGGTGTTGGGAAGAGGTTGATCATGGTTTGTTCATGGTTGTTCAGTAGATAGATTTACCGCTTTCGTAGATGTAGTTTTATTTATGTTTTTATCGCTTTTATCCTTCCTGGCTTTGGATTAACAATCCTCTGTCCAGTTTATTTTCCGTTTTAGTTTAGGTTTAGGTTAATAAAGAAGGATTAATTAGATTAGATTCAATATCCCTTTTCCCTGAGGATCGATACCCGTACTTATCCAACTTTACTAGCAACTACCCGGTATTCGGCCGGTTAGGAGGTAGTTTTGCATGGTAGTATAGGTTTATAAATTTTCTTTTGTTTTAATGATGCAAAATCTCCCCAACAATGTAATTGGTTGGCCTCTGGGGACAGAAATACATCCTTCTTCCACAAGAAGGCTTCCAAGAGGCACAGCAAGATTAAAATTGATGTCCTTATTTCTGAAGATGGAACTGTTATAGAGGATCAAGAGGAACTTACAGATTATGCCAAACACTACTATGAAAACCTCTTTGCTTCTAATGCAGGTACTCAAGATAGGACTTCTTTGATGGAGCTTATGGACACACTACCCTTTAATAAGATCTCTGTTGAGCAAATTGGCTATCTATCAGAACCTTACACAGAGGAGGAGATTGTTAAAGCTCTTAAGCACCTACCAGGTAGGAAAAGTCCAGGACCTGATGGCATGCAGGCTGTTTTCTTGCATAAGCATTGGAATTTTTATCGGACATACCTACTTCCTTTCTTCCTAAGTGTTCTTAATGAAGGTATGGATTTCTCTGATATAAATGATACGCTCATTGCCTTAATTCCTAAAGTCCAACAGGCTACCACTCTTAAAGACTATAGACCTATAAGTCTAAGTAATACCATCTACAAGGTTATTTCCAAAGTTCGCCAATGTGACTCAAAAGAACCTTGGAAAATATCATAGATCCAAATTTCAAAGTGCTTTTCAAAGAGGAAGGCTAATAACAGATAATGCTATTGTAGCTTTTGAAGCCTTCCACACCTTAAGTGGAACTGGGAATTGGCACAAGCATCAAATGGCAATTAAACTGGATATGATGAAGGCTTTTGATAGAGTGGAATGGGATTACTTGGAAGTCAGATCGACTCGGATATGAATTTTCCTAGGGCTTTTATCAGAATTATCATGAAGTGTGTTTCCTCTGCTTCCTTTCAAGTGCTAGTGAATGGCCAACCTTCTACCAGATTTTGGCCAACAAGGGGTATAAGGCAAGGGGATCCTTTATCCCCTTTTCTCTTTATTATCTGCTCTGAGGGTTTCTCTGCTTTGATTAAAACTTCAGTGCTCCATGGTTCCTACAATCCTTTTAGATTTGGGAAGGAATGTCCTTGCCTTTCTCACCTCCTGTTTGCAGATGATAGTATTCTATTTGCTAAGGCTGATATGAACAGTGTTGCTGCCATCTTAGATATCCTTACTACCTATGAAGGGCTCTCTGGACAGAAGGTTAATCTTGCTAAGTCAAACATCTACTTTAATAAAGCTTTGGAAGACAATGTCAGGCTGCCTATTATTCAGAAACTGGAGATTCCTATTGGTAATTCTAATGGTAAGTACCTTGGACTCCCCTTCATGATTGGGAGATCAAGGTATGATGTTTTCAAGCACATAAAGGACAAGATCTGGAAGAAACTTAATGGTTGGAAGGCACTTTTTCTGACTACTGCAGGAAAGGAGATACTTATCAAGGCAGTCTTACAGGCTATACCAGTTTATGTGATGCAGTGTTTTCTGCTCCCAAAGAAACTACTAAATGAGATCCTTGGTATGATAAGAAGGTTCTGGTGGGGGAAGAATGATATGGCATGGATTTCTTGGGACAATCTGTGTAAGCCTAAAATTCAGGGGGGGTTAGGTTTCAAGAACTTGGAGCTGTTCAACCATGCTTTGCTGGCCAAACAATGTTGGAGAATTGTAAGCAATCCTCACTCCCTAGTAAGCCAAACTCTAAAGTTCAAATATCACAAAAGAAGTCTTTCCTAGAAAGTGACCTTGGGTCTAGGCCTTCTTTCCTCTGGAGAAGTCTGAGTGCAGGGAAGGATTTAATCTCTAAAGGACTTAGATGGTCTATTGGGAGTGGCACCTCTGTCAACATTTGGAGTCAACCTTGGGTGCCTTTGGAACCTCACTTCTCTCTTTCAACTTATGGAAGGCATAGTCATTTTCAAACTGTGGACCAACTAATAAGCAATGGGAGTTGGGACCTAACTTTGCTATCTCACATTTTTCTACCTCATGAAGCTGATGCTATAAAATCTATCCCAGTAAGTCTCCAATCTAATTCTGACAAACTCATTTGGCATTATGGAAAATCTGAGTCTACACTGTTAAATCTGGCTACAAACTAGCGCAACAAATCATCGACACAAACTCGGACAAACGGTGAAGCCTCTACATCAAAAGCAAATGCCAAATCTTGGAGTTACCTGTGGTCACTTCGAATTCCACCAAAAGTGAAGGCCTTAATATGGAGGATTGCCAAAACTTCTTTACCCATTGGAGCAAACTTGCTTCGAAAACGAATAGCGGACGGCATGTGCGGAATTTGCAATATGGAAATTGAGACTTGGACCCACTGTTTCTTCAAATGCAACTGGACTAATGGAATTTGGTCTGATTACTCAGATATTCTGGGAATAGCAGACTTAAACCCGGATAATCTGCTAGATCTTTGCTACTTGATGGCAAAGCACTCATATCCAAAGGCAGAGTTATTCTTTATGACCCTTTGGTTCACTTGGCTTGGACGCAATTGAGTACATTTCGTATCGTCTTGATCGATGCCGCTCAATTCTCGGTGCGACAATCTTCTTGGATGAATTCGACAAAGCGAAGAAGCATCGATCTTCCTCAATTTGTGAAGGGATTATTCCAAATCGATGGATAAAACAAAATCGCGGGGACTTTGAAGGTAAACGTTGATGCAGGGGTGCGAGGTGATCATGGCACCGCCGAATTTTAGCAAGGAACCAGGATGGATTGGTAATGAGTTGCAATCTCCATGGATCTAGGTTTAGTTGCTTCGGTAGAATTTGGTTTGAACTTCTAGCAATTCTACATGGGATGAAGGAGGTAGCACGATCCGAGAGGTGGTGAGGTGATGATTGAATCGGATTCACTGCGTGTATTGCCAAAATCAAATTAAATCGCAAGAAGATGAAGATCAAACGGCGTTGGGAGCTTTAGCTTTAAGAATCCGGAAATTGAAAAGGTTCTTTAGGAAGTGTAGCTTTCAATATGTGAAACGACAATGTAATATCCCACCCGATGGGCTTGCCAATTTGGGCTTTTCGATCCCTAATTTTCTTTCGGGCTATTGTAATCTGGGCACTGACCCCCACAATCTGTAACCTCTGCGATTTTAGCGGATCTTGATTTCAAATTTAAATTTGTTTTCAAAAAAAAAAAAAAAAAAAACCAAGTTCAAAGAGTTATAAATTACTACATCCGTCCCGCAATATAAGTCATTTTAACTTTTTTTTGGTGTCCTAAAATATAATTTTTCAAGAGCCTCATCGACTATCAGCATGACGAGGGGAAAAAGCAGCTGATTCTCACATTTCAATACAACATTAATGCATTGTTTTCATTTTCACACTAAACAATGCAATATTATAAGTCACTCCTAAAAAACAATACAATATTTTGTCTTGAAATATTAAAAAGTAACGTATTTATGATTTTTCTTAATTTGTGTGAAAAGTCTTAAAGGACTTATAATACGGGACGGAGGGAGTATTTTTTAACCTGTGATGCTAATGGTAAGACAAATGTCATAATAGAACCGTCATAAAAATATTATATCAAATGTCATTTATCATATTATTTCATATTTATTCTGCTTCACACAAAAGTGTGTGTATAGTAAACAAAGAAATAAAATTAAAAATGTTCATTATTTATATCATTTGGTACTTTACAGTAGGGGTGGCATCGGGTCGGGTCCCATCTCATAACCCTTCAACCCAATTCCCAACCCGATATGATTTGAGAAACCATTTTGCTCCCCGTTCGCAAACCCAATAGGTGTCGGGACCCGACAATCGGGACTCCCGGATATTCGGGGGCGGGTCGGGTAGGGAATAAATATCCCCGAAAAATATTAGCTTTTGCTTTTTCATCATTTTTTTATTGTAATTTCTCGTTTTTCAAGATCTAATTCATCATCAATATCAAACAAAAATATCCATTGTTTAACAATTTCATAAAGAGACCTCTCAAAAAAAACAATTTCATAAAGATAAATACACAAGTTCATAATACGTTACAATCATTTCAATGGTGACCGCAAGACTTTATTATCATATAGTCATCGACACACCATACCAATATATTATTCATAATTCAAGAAAAATACTAAAATTAAAGTAGCGTTTTTATTATGAATGCGCTAACTCCATCTTATAAAAAAATAGAGAGAGAGAAAAGAGTCATATATAACTCCATCCGAAAGATAACTGCGGAGGCAACCAAGGAAGAACCACCGCCTACGGATGAAAGGAATTGAATCACTCGTACAAATTAAGGAGAAATTAAGACAAGAATCAAGCAAAATTTCTATATTTTGCAATAAATGTGTATCAATACATAATTAAAGAATAAATATTTTTTAGGAAAAAATAATAAATAAATATATAAAAACAATTGATTTGGTCGGGTCGGGATAGGGACCCGTCGGGATTCAAACATCATACCCGGATATAATCTCGTCCTCGTTCGGGAAGGGAGAAAACCCGACAAATTCGGATCAAGAAAAACATGGGTCGAGAAAAATCGGGTTGGGAGAGGGATGGGAACCGGATAGGGTTGGGTTTTAAGGGATTTTTGGCCAGCCCTACTTTACAGCCATTATAACATAAAATATCTACGTAGTTAGCCGTCTATCTTAGATAAATTACTTTCTTGTGTGTACCATTCGGTCTTGGTTTTTCTTTTCTTTTTTACACACACCATTCGGTCTTGTTTGTTTGGCAGAACTTTTTTCTTTAGGCCCAAAATTTTATTGTGATAAATGGGCTTTTCTTGTTCTTGTTGCCTATCCAACTTTCCGACTATGTTCCTCTTATTATTATGTTTATGATATGATAAAGAAAATCAAGGGTACGCTTGGAAAACATTTTTCTTGTATTGCATTCAATCTAATTGAAATAAAATATTAATTGAATAAAATAACATATGTTTTTTTTTTCTCATGATATATCAATTTTTTTTTTACGGATACGAAAGATACGCACATACACAAACTTTTGTCCTCACTGAGACTCGAACCCGGAACCTCCAGGTTAATCACCACATCATTTACCACTAGGCCGATGCCATGTTGGCGATATATCACCTATTTTACCTGTTGTGAAATTTGATACAATTTTTTTTTGGAAACAAATTTGATACGATTCACTCTACATTTAGAGCAAAATACATCACAAATAAAACATAATCCAAATAATTCTAAGAGCAGTGGTTTAAAAGAACAAAAAAAAAATGGAGAAAATAGAAATCAAGACAGTAAAAATATAAAATGGGTGATAATGACAAATTCACTGTTCATAACCCCAAATCCACTGTTTCTGCTGTGGAATTGGCCTCAAATGTAATGTTTACTATCATGATTGGAATAAGGGCGTATCTTTTTACCCGAAAAAATTATACTGTCCTTATTGCATATTTCTAGGTTCAAATTGTTAGGTTCAAATTATCCTTTTTAACCATAAACCCATAATTCTATATATAAACAGATTCCAATAATTTGACAATTTTTTATAAATCCTTGGTGGAAATGCGTTATCTTTCGTCCAAAGGCCCCTCTATCCTGACCCGACACACTTTTGATAAATCCAATAGGCTTTAGTGAGAATCTAATGCTGTTCTCATTATTGCAAGACAAATGTAAATTTTAAAATAATTCTGAAGCAAATATAATTTGGTGTTACATGATCACTGAAAAACAATACCCAACGATGAACCCTATTTGTACGATATATGTCCCTAAACTTTATATTTTCCCCTCTCAAATTTTGTGATTGATGGAGAAATATGGCAATTTTCAATTCTTCAATAATTTTACCTCAACTCTTTTGAAACATGAAAATATTGGAAGTTTTAAACGTACAAATGTTATATTAGACGGAGCAAGGATCTTCTCAAGTGAGAATCTCAATTGAACTCTCAAATTCAAGTATTTCTAGACATTATAAGTGAAACGATGTAGTTTTGAAAAATATTTATAGTTAGATCATCTTCACATTCTGAGTGTGTGATTACTTCTCTTGCACTTGAGAGTTCATTTCAACCTCTCACTTTACAGGATCCTGGTTAGAGTTTTATTCACATTATTTTTAGGTCAACGTATATATGGTGTAGTCTATTCGAATAAAAATTATATGTTGTAGTTTAAATATTACAACAATTACCACATTGAGAAAAAATACATGACGGTTGCATACATAAGTTTGTGTCCCTCTCTCTAGATTGAACTTGGCCTTGTAAATAGGGTTATTCCACTTCCTGGTATAGATCAGAGGTCGAATCTTTGTCTCTGCCTCAATATAATAAAAATTCCCTCCATTTCTCCCGTCCACACCCACCCTCAATATAATATTCCTATTTACATCCGATGTTAGGGGTAGATATAAGGCATCATATTATGTTATGTCTATCAAGTCTGCACCCTCAATATAATAATCCTAGTTCTTTTCATTATATGTGCTGAGGGATTTTCTGCAATGATTCGCCATGCCCAAAAACACCAGGTGCTACGGGAGTTAGCTTTGGCAGGGGCTCTTTGAATTAAGCCATATTCTCTTTGCAGATGATCAGTATGATTTTTACGAGGCTACAAATGAAGTTGGCTATGCGATTATGGATATTCTCAAATCTTATGAAGAGCTTTTTGGACAGAAGGTAAGCTTACATAAATAATCCTTCTTTTTTAGCAAAGATATTGATGATGACCAAAGACATGAGCTCTCTTTAATCTTAAATATTCCTTTTGGGTCGGACAACGGAAAATACCTCGGGTTACCTTTTGTTGTGGGTCGTTCTAAAAAGGAAATCATTGCCTATATAAAAGATTGAGTCTCAAAAAAATTGAATTGCTCGAAGGGGAAATTTTTACCTTCAGCTGCAAAAGAGATATTGATTAAAGCGGTTATACAAGCTTTATCTCAATATGTGATGCAATGTTTTATTTTGCCTAAATATCTCATCAACGATTTGGAGTCTATGATTAGACGATTCTTTTGGGGCAGTAAAAAAATTGGAGGGTGGATACAATGCGATTATCGCAGAGGCATTAGCAATGTATCATGCTATATTCCAAGCCATTTGTTGGGGATTTTTCAACGTCATTTTTGAAGATGACTCACTAACGGTCATAAACAAGATGACAAATGATAGAGAAAACTTGTCTCACATTGGCAGCATAACTGATGATTGTCGAAGTTTTCTGCAATGTTTTTCTCTCTCTAAATTCACTTTTCTTAGAGATGATGAAATTTTCTAGCACATCTCTTAGCAAATGAAGGCCTTAGTCTTATAGGAAGAATGGCTTGGGGTTCATCCCCTACTCCTAATGTAATTTGTGCCGCTTTGGCAGACAAAACTTAATAAAGTGTGTTGGGTTTTTTTTTTTAAAAAAAACCACACTCTATTATACAGGAGCCAATATAGATTGTGAGGATAATATTCTCTGTTCCTCTCTAACCGATGTACTACGTTTGTCCCTAAAGATATGCCGGTATAGAGTTTTCACCAATTTAAAAAAAATGAAAAATGTCATAGATGTATGACAAAAATGCCTAGCTAATACACAATTTAACTATCATAAACCACCACAAGAAAAGAAAGGTTTAGCGACGTTTGAAAACGCCTAAAAGTCCATAAGAAGGCGTTTTTGTTGTAAAATGAATAAAAGTTGTTGAATTGATATAAATTAGAGGTAAAAAGAATAAAATGTTAATAAATAGTATATTGGTTTTATAAATAACTTATATTAAGGGACATAACATAAATCCAAAAATGAATTATATTTTGAAACGACGTATATTTAGAAACATATTTGTTTTTTTTAAGTTGATGAAAAACATTTATGAACCATCAATAATTGTCATATTTTTCTCTTTTACCCTTATTTGTGAGTGAGAAACATAAAAGAAGAGCGTATTAATTATACGAAAAAGATTATTCCGTCAAATAAAAACTAAAATGTAAATCCGCTTGAATTTTTCACATAGATTAACAAAGTTGGTTAAATTGATTATACATCATTAATTTTGATGAAAAAGACTAAAATGACTTTTTGACTATTATTAATGCAAAGCAGTGAAAAGTGGCTGGGTATATAATAAGTGGGGGTAAAAAGAGAAAAATGTAATAAATGCTTCATTAATTATATAAATGGACTTACATTATGGGACAAAATAAAAAAGTTAAATGTACTTACATTTTAGGACGGAGGTAGTAACTTTTTTACCCGCGGTCTAGCGATCCCCTTCCTCCTCGCCGAAACCCTAGCACCTCGTTTACTCATTTGAGCCAGTTGTGGTGAATTCCGCCATGGATAACCATCTCACAGCAGATTCTAGCAACAATATGGAAGGAGTTTAAGGAAGTTTAAGAAGAGACCATTCGAAGAGTACCAAATCGAATCGGAAGGAGCGACACCTTTAGTCTAGAAACAATGTGGCGGAGTTTCGATTTTGCAAGCGGGTGAGGATGACTTCGACGTCTACATTGGAGAAGATGAGCCAAATGATCATCTCATCCAGTTATGCATCAATATGCTTTAAAATTCCCGGTACCTGGCCCTTCGCTCCCTGAACAGGGGCGGACCTAGCTTTATGGGAAGGGGCAACCGCCTCCCTCGGATCCGGAAAAAACACTACTATACATGTTATGTAATTTTTTTGCTCCCCCTCCCCCCCTTAAAATTTATATATGCCCATATCATTTATAATAATTGGATAAACTGATATAAAACTTTTATAATATGAATAAAAATACACCGGCATTACAAAAGTGATACATATAAACAAATATGAATAGCATTTTACTTATAAAAATTAAAAATATTAATGTGTGAAATGTTTTTTTTTCCCTCTAAAAACATTGTTTTTAATGTGTGAATATGTGAAATATTTATTTTTGGGGTAGAATGGTTAATGTGTTCGGATATAATACGATATATAGTAATGTTTTTATTTAATATGTATCGCAAAATGTATAGTGGTGTTTATTTTCATTGTATAGTAGTGTTTCTCCTCGAATACAAAGGGACAGAAAAAAAATCAATAGTATACATTTTGCTTCTACTATTATCACCCCCGTCACGCAGGATCCTCCGTCCGCCCCTTGCCCCTAAGCCGAACATCGTGTATGTCCTACCAGAAAGGATGATGAATCTGTGGAAGCCTTGGAGGCCGGCACTAATTGTCAAGGTATCGGGACGCACAGTCTCCAACAACGATTGTAGGACATGTGGGCATCTGGCCGAAAAAATGTTTTTCAGTGACCTCAAAAACGGATACGATCTGATACGATTTGGATTTAAAGAGGACTATGATCACGTTCTCTGACATGGCCCATGGCTAATATAGAACCCCACTGTATCACTGTCTCGAAAATTCGAAATAGAGACCATGCATGTTTCATGCGGCTAAGGAAACAATCGATCCCAACGACAATGGTGTGGCTTCATGTTCCATTTCTCCTAATCAAATTTTTTGATTCCGAAACGCTGATGGATGTTGGTAACTGCATTGGGAAAGCACTAAAAGTTGACGAAACGTCATTGAAGAAATCTAAAGATATATATTATGGTCGCGTTTGTGTGGAAGTCGATTTGAGAAAGACGTTAATGCCTATTATTGAACTGAATGATGGATCAATGCAAGCTATGGCTCTTGTTATTCTGTTTTGACTGAAGCAGAACAACTGGATTTGGGTATCTCCGTGGAAACACTTGGAGAACAAATGCAATCAGTTCCTCATGTTGGATGGAAAATCGCGATTTTAATGAGTTTATTGCCGGAAGAGGCATTGCTAGCTTCCGCTGTTACTTTCTTCACTCAAAAAAATTCTTTATATTTGAAACAGGGCCCATATTGAAGGTATATCTAAAATGCCTTAGCCCAAGGACCCTCATTGTCCCTTCAGCAGCTTGAAATTGAACTTAGGGAAGAGTATCAATCTATCTTAAAGCAAAAGAGTTGTATTAATTGGTTTCAAAATCCCGCCTTAAATGGCTGAACGCATGCAACACTCATTTTTCCACATTGGCAGCCATTCGTTGAAGAAGTAGAACGACAATCTCACAACTCCAATAACGGAGCATTGTTGGTAAATCTGAACATTGTTGGTGAATCTGGTACCAACTTTGTTACTAAGGCCTTTCACAACGAGGACGGTAGCTTCCATTCCCCAGGGATATGAATTGAACCGCATACTTATCACCCTAATTCCAAAGAAAAATGGGAGGAAAGTCTTTATATATGGTGTTGAATATTGATCTTGAAAAAGCGTCATTTAAAAACGAAATGTTGCTTTATTCAGCAAGTTCTCGAAGCTCTTGGCTTCAAACCGGATATGCTATAAATCATTGTGTTTTGCCTCACTTCAGCCTTACTCTCTATTTTGTGGAATAATAAAAGCCTCTAAGATTTTTCCCCACAGGGTCGGTTACGTCAGGGAAATCCACTGGCACCATACATCTTCGCTTTATGCATGCAAGTCTTAAGTCTGGATATTGATACCTCTATTCTTATGGGCGAGGCATTGGTCAAACAAGCATAAATAATGGAAAAGCTTCTAAAAGACTTTTGTGAAGCCTTGGGGCAGAAAATCAGCATGGCTAATTAGTCAAAGTTCTTTGTATCCCCAAATGTTTGAGATGACACCGCCCGCAAGATCGCTCAATGGCTTGGTATGAATCGCATATACAACCTAGAAAAATATCTAGGTGTTCCGCTCCACCATGGTAGGGTTGGTAAGAGTTAAAGTGTAGTGATAATAACTGAGGGTATTATAGTATTTTATGTCTGTTTGTACTGATGTGGCTGTACACAAAATCTTGTGATAGATTCTCATGTAACAAACTAGTCTTTGAGGTGTCCTATTTTGTAGTATGTATAAATCTTTGTAATCTTGGCCTTTGTCATTTTCAAGAAATACAATCTTATCTTCTATGATACATATTTTCTAACTTGGTATCGGAGCCTTTCAATGGCTGAGACCACAGCTCCGCCGCCCACGGTGGTTAATACACCACCTCAACCAGCTCCGGCAGCAGCTTCCCCTACTCTTGGTGTTACAACGACTTCGATTCTTGGCAGTACTACTACGATCCCCTTTGGCAGCTTCTCCAACCATGGATCTGTTCTTCCAACATCGTTCCGGCTGTCTTTTCCACATCTTTACTCCTCTCTACCACCAATTCCCTCTATTTTGAGCTCCACTCCGGCCATTTCACCTTCTTTCAGTGCTCCTCCAACAAACACTCTTCTGGGTGGAAGCCTAAATCAAACTTGCACTGTAAAACTTGATAGATCTAACTACCTTCTCTGGAGATCCATCATACTGCCCATTGTAAGAGGTCATCGTCTAGAAAGCTTCATAACAGGTGTGAATCCTCCTCCAGCTCCTATGCTTCCCTCACTGGTCAGCCCTAGTGGTGAGGTTCCAAATCCGGCGTATGATACCTGGGTCACCACTGACCAGCTGCTCATGGGATGGCTCATGAGCTCCATGACTGAACTTGTTCTTGGTAAACTAGTTGGTATGAAGTCTGGCACACCTTGGAGGTCCTCTTCAACAACAGATCAGAAGCCCGGATGCTGGAATACAAGGAAGCACTGGACTCTGATGGAAAGGAACGAAATCCATGACTGATTACCTAGCCTTGATGAAGTCATACTCTGATGGACTCACTGCTGCTGGCTACCCCATTACCAAGGCTGAACTCATCCTTGCAACTCTTGGAGGTCTGGGCAAGGATTACGAGTCTGCAATCGTCAATATAACTTCTCGAATTGGAACACTCACCTGGCAAGAGGTGCAGTCTCAGCTGATCATCCATGAAAGATTGATTGCCCGGTTCAATCCATCTCAGGGTTTGGAATTGAACAACCCTTCTGCAAATCTTGCTACTGGGAGAGGCAATTTCAGACCTCAGTCCATAGCTCCCTCACCTGATGCTAATAGAGGTAGAGGCTACAGGGGTGGCCGAGGTAGAGGAAGAAACAACAGGGGTGGCCCTCAAGGCAATAACAGAGGAGGATACCAGGGTAATAACAATGGAAATGGGGGACCTTGGCCAGTGTGTCAAGTCTGCAACAAGGTTGGACACATTACTGTGGATTGCTACTACAGATACAACTCAAATTATGGAAGTTCCAACAATCCAAGGCCCAATAGCTCTCAGAACTTCAATAGCAATCCTTCTGCCTACTTTGCTTCCCCTGAAAGTGTTTTTGATGCTAGCTGGTATGCTGATAGTGGAGCCACCAACCATATTACTGCGGATCTTAACAGCCTGCAACTGAGCCAGGGGTATGATGGATCAGACAATCTGACTGTTGGCAATGGTGAGTCCTTGGCAATCAAAAACATAGGTCATTCAATCCTTCCTACTAAATCTACTAAGTTAAACTTGAATCACATCTTACATGTTCCTCTTATTGCAAAAAACTTGTTGAGTGTTTCAAAGTTAACCCATGATAATGATGTTTTTATGGAATTTCATGCTGATTTTTGTGTTGTGAAGGACAAAACTACAGGGATCCCTCTACTGGAAGGCTCACTTAAGGATGGACTGTATCAATTGAATCATCCCAGCTCCATGACTAAAAGCTCCCTTCACTCCAAAAGCACCAGTCCTGAGTCCAAGTCTGTGTCTGTTTGTAATAAGTTCAGCTGTTTAGCTGAGACTGAGTCTAAGTCAATTTCTAAGGTTAATGAATGCAGTAGTGTTGCCAACTTGTGGCATAGAAGGCTAGGGAATCCTTCCTTCAGTGTTCTTAAGTCTGTTTTTAAGGATTGTAATGTTTCTATTAATGAAAATTTTGATTTCTGTGAAGCATGTCAATGTGGTAAACTTCATGATCTTCCTTATTCCAACTCTAAAACTGATTCTAGTAACATTTTTGACATTGTTCACACAGACCTTTGGGGTCCTGCACCTGTCACTTCCACCAATGGATACCAATACTACATAAGCTTTGTAGATGACCTTACTAGATTTGTCTGGATATACCCTCTCACACACAAATCTGATGCTTTTAAAACCTTCATTCAATTCAAAACCCTGGTAGAAAAACAATTTAACATCAGTATTAAGTGTGTGCAATCTGACTGGGGGGGGTGAATTTAGGACCTTTGATACTTACTTAAAGGAACAAGGTGTTGTTTTTAGACATTCTTGTCCACATGCTCATGGACAGAATGGGACTGTGGAAAAGAAAACATAGGCATCTAGTTGAAGTTGGTCGACTTTTTAGCTCAAGCCGATATGCCCCTAAGTATTGGTGGGAGAGTTTCCAGATGCACCTATGTTATCAACAGATTGCATACTCAAGTCTTTGAAATCCAAATCCCCATATGAGTGTTTGTTCAAAAGAAACTGATCTTAGTCTTGTTAAAGTGTTTGGGAGTAGCTGTTATCCTTACTTAAGTCCTTTTCAGAAACACAAATTCCAATTTCACACTAAGAGGTGTGTTTTTCTAGGCACCAGTCCCACACATAAAGGCTACTTGTGTTCAGAATCATCTGGTAGGGTTTATGTGTCTAGGGATGTCATATTTAATGAACAAGAATTCCCATATAAGTCTATATTTAACTCCTGTCCCAGTCCGTCTATTTCCACTTATTCCAATGTCAATCTGCCTATCCTTCCTCTTCCTGATACTTCTGCAGTTGATACAGTTCATCCAAGCACACACAAGCGATGTGATGAGGACATCTGTTCTTCCTCAAGCAACTACTCCCTTAACTCCACATTCCACACCTGAGCATGTTATCCCTGATTCACCCCAATTTGCTGTGCCTGATACACCACCACCCTCCCCTAGCCCTGTTCCAACCATACCCTGTACATCCTCACCTATACCCTCTCCTCATCCAGTACCTCCTCCACACCCACCTACAACTACTCAAGCTCAACCTACTCATCCTATGCAAACCCGTAAGCAAAGTCGTATCCGGAAACCTAAAACCTCGCATACCTTGTTTGTCAAAGACTCCACTCTTTGTCCAACAGAGCCAACTAGAGTGTCGATGCCATCTCCCAACCTCGGTGGCTAGTCTTGCATGAAGGAAGAATTTGAAGCACTTCAAAGGAATCATACTGGACTCTGGTTCCAGCCAGACCTCAACAACATTTGATAGCCAACAAATGGATATTCAAACTCAATCTTAATCTTGATGGCACAATACTCAAACATAAGGCTAGGCTTGTTGCAAAAGGATTTCTTCAAACCCCAGGCCTTGATTATGAGGACACCTTTAGTCCTGTTGTGAAAGCTGCCACTATTAGAGTTGTCTTAGCATTTCTTTGTTGCCATCTTAACCGGAGGATCCATCAAATTGATATCAACAATGCCTTCCTTAATGGCACCTCTATGAAGATGTGTTCATGCCTCAACCTGAGGGGTTTGAAGACCCTCCAAACCAAAGCTATGTGTGTCACTTGAAGAAAGCTCTCTATGGTCTTAAACAAGCCCCTAGGGCATGGTTTGAGGAGTTAAAACAGCAGCTCCTAAGGTGGGGATTCAGACAGGCAAAATCAGACACCTCATTGTTTGTCTTAAAAAATGCAACTGATATCTTACATGTTTTGGTCTATGTAGATGATATCCTAATCACTGGAAACAACAGTTCATTGATCACTAAGTTCATTGCTACATTGAACTCCAGATTTGCTTTGAAGGATTTGGGTGAGTGAGTCATTTCTTGGGCATTCAGCTTATAGAGATGACGAAAGGGGATCAGATTCACACCAAGCCCATTATCTTTGCTTTCACCTAATAAACAGGCTCCAAATGCAACATCTCAATCCTGTTCCTATACCAATGGTCACAGGGGTTGATCTACATGATGAAAGATCTGAACTGTTACAGAATGTCACACAGTACAGAAGTATTCTGGGGGCATTACAGTATCTCACCTACACCAGACTTGATCTGTCTTTCCCAGTAAATCAATTGAGTCAATTTCTTCAAACTCCCAGACTTGTCCACTGGAATGCTCTAAAGAGGATGCTGAGGTATGTTAAAGGCACCTTACACAATGGTTTTCATTTTAAACCTGCTGCAAATTTGAACATTACAGGATATAGTGATGCTGACTGGGGTTGTGATATTAAAGATGGAAGATCTGTGGCTGGATACTGTGTGTATCTGGGAAATTCATTAGTTTCTTGGAGTTCTAAGAAACAACATGTTGTCTCAAGGTCTAGCACTGAGTCAGAATATAGGGCTCTAGCAAATGTGGCTGCTGAAATCCAGTGGTTGAAGTCCCTTATATCTGAGTTGCATATTCTTGTGGTTAAGTCCATATCATCATTCTTCCGACCAATAAGATTTGCCTCAACACCTTTTTTATGCCTTTCTCTGTGATGGCTGATAAAGTTCAACAAGATGTTTTGCCGTGCGGCATGTCTTGGACCAATATCCTTCCATTCCACATCTGTAGCAATTGTCACCACGAGCTTTCTTTTTTTTATTATTGTTATCCAACTGTGGTGTGTCACTTCGTTTCTTGCCACGATTATCATTGTGGTAGGAAACATATTTTCCACGACCGCATCCACAACCACAGTCTCTACCACGATGTCCACCGCGATCACGTCCACGGCCAAAATTCGAAGATTATGTCGCATTCACTTCAGAGAATGGACTGACACCAGTGGGACGAGACTCGTGATTTTTCATGAATAGTTCATTATTTTGCTCAGCCAGCAATAGACATGAAATGAGATCCGAATATCTCTTGAGACCTTTCTCTCGATATTGCTTCCGTAAAAGCACATTTGAGGCATGGAAGGTGGAAAACGTTTTTTCCATCATGTCTGCATCTGTCACTTTTTCACCACATAATTTCAATTGTGATGTAATCTTAAAGATGGCTGAATTATATTCAGTGACACATTTGAAATCCTGCAGTCGCAGGTTGAGCCAATCATATCTAGCCTTTGGTAAAACGATCAACTTCAAGTGGTCGAACCTCTCTTTCAGAGATTTCCAGAATTCATACGGATTTTTCACCGTTAAATATTCATGTTTCTATCCATCTTCAAAGTGATGACGGAGAAATATCATGGCCTTTGCACGGTCTTGGTTTGTCTCAGTGTTATTCACCACAATTGTTTTACCAAGCCCAATAGATTCCATGTGCATTTCAACATCCATGGCCCATGATAAGTAATTTCTTTCCGATATGTTTAGGGGAACAAATTCTTGTTTGGTGATGTTAGCCATTGAAGAAAAAAAAACAAGAGGAATGCAAATAGATAAACGGTTACCTTTGGTTCGAATCCTCTATCGGTAAAGTCTCGTGCTGATAACGTGTTATAGAACTAATAATAGAGAAACAAAGATGAAATATAATGTAGAAAGAAGATAAAAGTTGTGTATTATTTCACATGTATCAAGGGGTATCTATAGTAGAGATTACACTGTGAACACAATATAATAGATAAACCAGAAAATCTTGTATCAATTTGAATAATAGATAGACATTGATCAAATATTCAAGTAATAGTGAGAATCTATTATTTTTTATTTGAATTAAAATTTAGATTAGTTAGATCAATTGGTAATTCTAGACCACATAAGCACCACGCAAACAAGTGACCATGAATATCAATGCTACCAGCAAGATGACTAGGGACATAGCCGTATAACTCAAACCGAGACAATGTAAATCTCTCGGAGACTTAATTTAATACAGATAAACAAAACAATAATTTTTGGATTGAAATGCACATGTAGTCTTTGACCAAAATATTGCGAGATGGAAGTTTAGTAGCAAAAAAACAAGAAAACAAACTAAAAATCCGGTTTTACTAAAGTTCAAACATGGCTAACCAAACCATGTTCTAATTAATCCCACACAAATTTTAAGTAAATTAGATTCGTTTAATGACTTTTCTAACTCTAATCCTAAATTAACCATGCTCTATTGACTTTTCTAACTCTAAAGGCGAACGTTTTATTATTATTAAATTATCTTTATGAACAAGGCTCAACTCTAGGGTTCACTTCATGTTCATCAATATGAAGTAAGATCCTACTTGTCTCTGGCTTAGCTTATCTTTTTACATCGATTCAAGGGCACTACGCATGGTGCTACTCACCACGAAGCAAATGTAATGCAACCTATTAGTGGATCACACCAATAGCCACGGGCTAGCCCTGATAGTGTGGTGTTCGGCGAAGTCCCACCACTCTTGGTGCCTCTCAAGGGCCAGTAGAGTTAATCACTTTATACTGACCATACAACACATCGCGATATAGACTTGTGTCTTACCAAGAATAACATGATGTTTAGAATTTTAACTAAACAAGTATGTATATTATTAATTGTTAACTAGCCACCTAAGTATTTTCAAAGAAAAAGGCTCACTTACAACTTATACTCCCTCACTTAGACAACTAGACATAACAAGGCCCAACACATTACACAGACATTGATGGATAATAATCCATCAAAGCACAAAGCCAATGCTCTTCCGACGGTCCCGAACTTCAACTCTAAGGAAGAATCTATTCAGTGCCGGAACTAAACGCATCAAAAGCTTAATCATGGCTTGTTAATGTTTATAAAGTGTTATTAGGTCAAGATACAACATTCAAAACTCAAACCGTAGCTTAAGACACTCAAATCAGCAAAACAAGGGGTTTGGTGCGCGCTAAAACCCAAATAGAACCATAATTGCATTCTGCTTCAGTTTTGGTGCACGCTAAAACTCTTTGATCATTCTCCACCATTTTGATCACCTTTGGCGTGCGCCAAAAGCCTGAAACCGCCCTAAATGGGAGTTTTTCTGCACTTTATGATTTCCAATTCAAATCCAACCATTTGACAGCAATTAAACAAAAACAGCAGTAAAACAGGTCCTAATCATATCATGGCATATCACACCTTAACAACAACTTCTTAGCATGGATTCTGACAACAAAATAAGCAACATACTTCCACCTAAACATTACGATATATGAATTATTCAATAGAAAGAGCCTCTTACCTCAAATCCAAGAAAAAAACAATATAAAACAACCCGAACTCTTGATCTCCTCAACGAAAACCTAATTGATCAACAATCAAACTACAAATAACTATGATCAAGGGTTCCTACACAACCAGAACTACGAATTGATGCATCGGTCATCCGTCGCTCGGTGGTCACGCGTGGCTCATGCATCGCTCATGCGCCGACGTAGGTATAGTTTTCAAAGAGTTTCATACGACGCATGTATTTTAAAATTTTAAATATTTAAGCATAAAAACTCAAGTTTGCCTAAAAATAGTATGATGAATGAATATACAACTCGATCTATGCCTTATTTATAGGTATTATGGCCGACATTACGTAGATCTTAAAGCAACTAGAGCATAGAAACATTAAAGTCTGTGCTGCCTTGGTTTCTAGGCATCCAGGTCCAATTTTGTTTCATCTTGGCTTTTATGACTTTTTTTTCTCCAATAAACTGAACATCAATAATTTATATCCACCTACATCTTCAGGTTATTTGCAAATAAAACAATAACACGCGAAGTATATATATATATATATATATATATATATATATATATATATATACACATGTCAGAAAATAAGAATGAAAACCCAACTCTTGTATCACAAAGCTATATAATATTAAATTAACTCATTTAACTCGTGATCTACTCAAAAAGTATTACTACCTTCGTCATATGAAAAGTCATTCACTTTTAAAAATGAATTGTCCCATAAATAGGGATGAGATCACTGTCCAATTTTGTGTGTAATTTATTTCGAGGTGTAAAAAAGCGACGCGTCGTTTCATGTGTGTTTTATTTTTGAAGAAAATAAAATAAAAATAAAAACAAAAACAAAAACCAAAAATAAAACACACATAAAACGCACGTCGTTTTTACTTGAAACAATCAAATTAGACATACAAATTGGACGTGTGATCTCATCCCCCATAAATAATATATATTTAGAATATCATTGCATCATTTAATGCATCTTTTCCAAACATACATCTATCACCATTTAATGTTTGAATACACTTTTTGTATTCCAAAACAAGCATTTATTATAAAGTAGGGGGAATGAAAAGAATGACGAAAATATTTCATCAATTGAGTAGAAGGGACGATTTTTAAAACTTTTGCATAAATGACAAAACTATTTATTCATCATGTCGAAATTCACTTGTGTTCAAAATTCATCATTTAAATTCAATTGACGAAATTCATCGTCGAAATTCACTATTTTTCAAAATTCATCGTCGAAATTCACTAATTTTCGGGATTCATTGTCGAAATTCACTATCGAAATTCACCGATTTCGGGATTCACTAGGAGATTCACCGATTTTCGGATTCACTGTTTGTCCTTCTCGCTATAAAAATTATGCAGATTGTCCTTCTCCCTATAAAAATATGTAGTTGTCATATTCTTAAAAATATTTCGATTGTGTCCTTATCCCTAATTTTCCATATAAAGTAAGGGTATATGTGTCTATTAATATTTAAAATAAAATACATTAATTATTTTCTTAATTTATGTACACCACAAAATGTAGATAATTTTTATGGGACGGATGTACTATGTTTAAACTCATATTGATAGTAGATTAATGATTGAATATATGACAATGTTGATTCACGTTAACAAAAAGAAAAATAAAAAAAAACAAAAAAAAATGAAATAGAGTTAGCTATGAAAACACAATATTATTGCATTGGTTTTAGGGGGAATGAGGGAGAAGGACAGAAATATTTCATCAATTGAGTAGAAGGACAGTTTTTTGAAACTTTTGCATAAAGGACAAAACTATTTATTCACTGTCGAAATTCACTTGTGTTCGAAATTCATTGTTTAAATTCATCGCCAAATTCATTATCGAAATTCACTAATTTTCAAAATTCATTGTCGAGATTCACCGATTTTCGGATTCATTTGTCAAAATTCACCGTCGAAATTCACCGATTTTGGGATTCACTAGGAAGATTCACCGATTTTCGGGATTCACTTGCTTGTTCTTCTCGCTATAAAAATTATGCAGTTGTCCTTCTCCCTATAAAAAATATGTAGTTGTCATGTTACTTAAAAATATTCCAGATTGTGTCCTTATCCCTAATTTTCCATTGGTTTTATATCATATGGCACTTTAAGATGAAAATCATGTAAATAAGGAGTCCTTGTCAATAAGGAGTACAAGATATGGACTTTTTTTTTTCTTTTTCTCCGACAAATTCTAAACCTCCTTATTAGGACATCCACCTCTTCTCCAACTCAGCCTTTTTTTCATTGGGTAGTATTTAAGATGGTTGAAAACCAAGTTCAGCATTACTCTCTCTCTTGAGAGCTCCCTTCTCTCTCTAGAGACTCTCCTAACTCCTTTGAGTTCTAGCTAGTCTCTTGGCTATGGAAAAGAAGATCTCCAAGCACGTATCCTCGGACTCTCACTCAAAGATGTTCGACAAACCATCGCCAATATCGTAAAATTTGGATATCAAAAAGGTTTACACAAAGTGATCTCAGATTGCTCGGAAAGTTCAATCTTCAAAAGAAATGCCAATCAAGAATCTTTGTATTGCCATGGAGAAATCTTGGAATACAAAAAGTTCAAATGCATCAAGAAAGGGGAAAACTACATCCGAGATTCTATTTGAGCACAAGGAAGATCTTCACAAAGTTCTACAGATGGGCCTTGGTGTTTTGACAACACTCTACTCGTTTTGAAACAATGGGATCCGACTTGCAACAAGATAGTCTTTGCTTTTCAAGAGTCACTCTTACGGATCCAGGTTTGGGGCTTCCCACGCATGTCCATACCATGGAGGTGGGGAAGAAGATAGCAAATACACTCCAGACTCGCTTCATCCAAATCGAGAAGACACATAGTACCAACTTGCCCCTTTTCGGTTTTAGAGCGAAGAATCTCGTAAACAAGCCATTACCGCAACTCTTTTCCTGGTTACGGAGGACGATGAATCGTAAGTTCTCTAGCCAAACCTATGCAAGCGTTATTTCAAGATGAGAGACTCCCATCTTTTTGCTTCTACTGTGGCCTCATGGGACATATAGCTCGCAACTGTCCATCAGCAACAGAAGAGTTCAAAGTTGAAGATGAAGAAAGCTTTGATTTTTGCACTTGGCTCAATGCAAGCAATGGAACTAAGCTCATAGAAGAATCCAGGCTCACTGATATGGATCTTCAACCCAGCATCAACCCCCATCCTTCAAACATCATCCAGACAGCAGCAGAAAAAGCCAAAAAAACTTCACAAGAAACTCAACTCCCAATGGAAAAAAGTAAGTCAACCTTTGACCCCTCCAAAAGTCTAGTCCCTTTCCAGACTGAAAAAGCTGCCTGCAATTCTGTTCCTAGTACACACTCTGTCCCATGTCCACTAAACATCAAAAATCACCAGGATGACTTTTCAAACCTGTCAACCCATGTGACCTTAACACCCATCACTGAATCTGACTCTCATACATCCCTTTCAAACACATCCTTTTCACAAACTCCCAACCAACCCCACACCCAAACCCACTCCACCCCTCCGGACCCTCAAAATTCTGGAAAAAACCTTTCTCCTCACAAGCCCCTATCACTATCCTTCTCTACAGTAAAACCTTTCAACCCATAACATCAACTGCAACCCATACAAAATAACCAAAACTTAAGCATTCAGACATCTATCCCCTTAAACCCCTCCCTCCCCTCATCTGCCAAGGAAGCAAAGATCCTAGAAAAACAACCTGGCATACCTGGCCCAAGCATAAACATAACTCTCCCACCCCTTACCCATCAAAACAACCCAACCACTAATACCTCCCCCTAAAACCAGTCTTCTAATCTCTCATGTCAAAACAAAACCTCCACAACCCAAGGTACCTTCAAAAGATTCAAGCAAGACCTTCCAAGACCCCTCTCTGACATCACCAACCAACAAACCTGCACTGGAAAAAGAAAAGTTAATGATGAAGAGCAAATCTGTGAAAGGAAATCAAATATTGTCAAGCAAGAGACCACGTGGATCTTTGCCAGCGACTCCACCAAGAACAATGAAAATACTATGTTGGAACTGAGGGCCTAGCAACCCAACGCAGTTCCTAGCCTTAAATGCCTGGTCAAAAACTCTTCTCCCTTCCTTCTCTTCCTCTCTGAAACAAAGTTATCCTATGCTGCTATGAATTCAGTTAGATTAAAATTAGGGTTTGCCTCCGGTTACCATGTACCAAGTGTTGGAACCAGAGGAGGACTCTCTCTCTGCTTCTGAATGACTCCACATCACTCCAAATTAAGACCAGTTCTAGTGGTCACATTGATACAGAGGTCACTTACAACAACAAACTCTTTCGTTTTACTGGATTCTATGGGAATCCAGACCATATACCCTAAGGCATTTCTCCTGGGATCTTATTCAAAGACTGCATACAGTTTCTACTCTTCCTTGGATTTGTGCAAGTGATTTCAATGAGATTCTCCACCCTCATGAGAAGACTGGAGCTGCCCCAAGACCAAGATATCTAATGGAAAACTTTAGAAATGCTCTTAATAGCTGTGATCTTCAAGACCTGGGATACTCTGGTGCCAGGTACACCTGGACACAAGGGAGGTCAAATGGAAATGTTAGAGAAAGACTTGACAGAGCTGTGGCCAATAGTTCTTGGATACAAATGTTCCCTAAATTCACAGTTACTCACCTCTCAGCAGCTAGAAGTGATCACATTCCTATCCTTATTTCAGATGGTCCCTTTGTGCTAAAGATGAGAAAAGTCAGGCAAGTCATTAGAAGGTTTGACCCATACTGGCTGCAAGATGCAGAATGCTTTGATGTGTCAAAAACTGCTTGGAATAAAATGCATCATGTGCATGCTGTTGATGTTTCTAATGGAATAAAGGATGTGAAGGACTCCCTCCAATCTTGGAGCTCTTTCAAATATGGGAATATTACTGAGAAGATTGGTAAGCTTCAGGACACTCTCCATGACATGCAGCAAGCAGAAAATTGGGATGTAGACAAGGAAAAGAGTATAATGAGAGAACTTAACCTTTTACTTAACATGGAGGAGGACTTTTGGAAGCAAAGAGGAAGATGTAATTGGTTGGCCTCTGGGGACAGAAATACATCCTTCTTCCACAAGAAGGCTTTCAAGAGGCACAACAAGAATAAAATTGATGTCCTTATTTCTAAAGATGGAACTGTTATAGAGGATCAAGAGGAACTTACAGATTATGCCAAACACTACTATGAAAACCTCTTTGCTTCTAATGCAGGTACTCAAGATAGGACTTCTTTGATGGAGCTTATGGACACACTACCCTTTAATAAGATCTCTGTTGAGCAAATTGGCTATCTATCAGAACCTTACACAGAGGAGGAGATTGTTAAAGCTCTTAAGCACCTACCAGGTAGGAAAAGTCCAGGACCTGATGGCATGCTAAGCATTGGAATTTTTATCGGACATACCTACTTCCTTTCTTCCTAAGTGTTTTTAATGAAGGTATGGATTTCTCTGATATAAATGATACGCTCATTGCCTTAATTCCTAAAGTCCAACAGGCTACCACTCTTAAAGACTATAGACCTATAAGTCTAAGTAATACCATCTACAAGGTTATTTCCAAAGTTCTGGCCAACAGACTCAAAAGAACCTTGGAAAATATCATAGATGCAGCTCAAAGTGCTTTTCAAAGAGGAAGGCTAATAACAGATAATGCTATTGTAGCTTTTGAAGCCTTCCACACCTTAAGTGGAACTGGGAATTGGCACAAGCATCAAATGGCAATTAAACTGGATATGATGAAGGCTTTTGATAGAGTGGAATGGGATTACTTGGAAGCTGTACTGACTCAGATGAATTTTCCTAGGGCTTTTATCAGAATTATCATGAAGTGTGTTTCCTCTGCTTCCTTTCAAGTGCTAGTGAATGGCCAACCTTCTACCAGATTTTGGCCAACAAGGGGTATAAGGCAAGGGGATCCTTTATCCCTTTTATCTTTATTATCCGCTCTGAGGTTTCTCTCCGCTTTGATTAAAACTTCAATTGCTCCATGGTTCCTACAATCCTTTTAGATTTGGGAAGGAAGGTCCTTGCCTTTCTCACCTCCTCGCTTGAGATGATAGTATTCTATTTGCTAAGGTGATATGAACATCTTTCTTTGCCATCTTAGATATCCTGACTACCTATGAAGGGCTCTCTGGACAGAAGGTTAATCTTGCTAAGTCAAACATCTACTTTAATAAAGCTTTGGAAGACAATGTCAGGCTGCCTATTATTCAGAAACTGGAGATTCCTATTGGTAATTCTAATGGTAAGTACCTTGGACTCCCCTTCATGATTGGGAGATCAAGGTATGATGTTTTCAAGCACATAAAGGACAAGATCTGGAAGAAACTTAATGGTTGGAAGGCACTTTTTCTGACTACTGCAGGAAAGGAGATACTTATCAAGGCAAATTTTACAGCTATACCGCTTTATGTGATGCAAGTGTTTTTCTCTCCCAAAGAAACTACTAAATGAGATCCTTGGTATGATAAGAAGGTTAGTCGGTGGGGAAGAATGATATGGCCTGGATTTCTTGGGACAATCTGTGTAAGCCTAAAATTCAGGGGGGGTTAGGTTTCAAGAACTTGGAGCTGTTCAACCGTGCTTTGCTGGCCAAACAATGTTGGAGAATTGTAAGCAATCCTCACTCCCTAGTAAGCCAAACTCTAAAGTTCAAATATCAAAAAGAAGTCTTTCCTAGAAAGTGACCTTGGAGTCAGGCCTTCTTTCCTCTGGAGAAGTCTGAGTGCGAGGGAAGGATTTAATCTCTAAAGGACTTAGATGGTCTATTGGGAGTGGCACCTCTGTCAACATTTGAGTCAACCTTGGGTGCCTTTGGAACCTCACTTCTCTCTTTCAACTTATGGAAGGCATAGTCATTTTCAAACTGTGGACCAACTAATAAGCAATGGGAGTTGGGACCTAACTTTGCTATCTCACATTTTTCTACCTCATGAAGCTGATGCTATAAAATCTATCCCAGTAAGTCTCCAATCTAATTCTGACAAACTCATTTGGCATTATGGAAAATCTGGAGTCTACACTGTTAAATCTGGCTACAAACTAGCGCAACAAATACTGACACAAACTCAGACAAACGGTGAAGCCTCTACATCAAAAGCAAATGCCAAATCTTGGAGTTACCTGTGGTCACTTCGAATTCCACCAAAAGTGAAGGCCTTCTTATGGAGGATTGCCACAACTTCTTTACCCATTGGAGCAAACTTGCTTCGAAGACGAATAGCGGACGGCATGTGCGGAATTTGCAATATGGAAATTGAGACTTGGACCCACTGTTTCTTCAAATGCAACTGGACTAATGGAATTTGGTCTGATTACTCAGATATTCTGGGAATAGTAGACTTAAACCCGGATAATCTGCTAGATCTTTGCTACTTGATGGCAAAGCACTCATATCCAAAGGCAGAGTTATTCTTTATGACCCTTTGGTTCACTTGGCTTGGACGCAATTGAGCTGTTTTCCAGAATGCTGCACTGATGCCGCTTCGAATTCCTGAAAAAGCGACAATCTTCTTGGATGAATTCGACAAAGAAGCAAGCATCGATCTTCCCTCAATTTGTGAAGGGATTATTCCAAATCGATGGATAAAACAAAATGCGGGGACTTTGAAGGTAAACGTTGATGCAGGGGTACGAGGTGATCATGGCACCGCTGGAATTTTAGCAAGGAACCAGGATGGATTGGTAACAGTTGCAATCTCCATGGATCTAGGTTTAGTTGCTTCGGTAGAATTTGCTGAACTTCTAGCAATTCTACATGGGATGAAGGAGGTAGCACGCATCTGGAGTGGTGAGGTGATGATTGAATCGGATTCGGCTCTGTGTATTGCCAAAATCAAATCGGAAGAAGATGAAGATCAAACGGCGTTGGGAGCTTTAGCTTTAAGAATCCGGAAATTGAAAAGGTTCTTTAGGAAGTGTAGCTTTCAATATGTGAAACGACAATGTAATATCCCAGCTGATGGGCTTGCCAATTTGGGCTTTTCGATCCCTAATTTTCTTTCGGGTTATTGTAACTGGGGCACCCAACCCCCACAATCTGTAACCTCTGCGATTTTAGCAGATCTTGATTTCAAATTTAAATTTGTTTTCAAAAAAAAAAAAAAAAACCAAGTTCAAAGAGTTATAAATTACTACATCCGTCCCGCAATATAAGTCCTTTTAACTTTTTTTTGGTGTCCTAAAATATAAGTTTTCAAGAGCCTCATCGACTATCAGCATGACGAGGGGAAAAAGCAGCTGATTCTCACATTTCAATACAACATTAATGCATTGTTTTCATTTTCACACTAAACAATGCAATATTATAAGTCACTCCTAAAAAACAATACAATATTTTGTCTTGAAATATTAAAAAGTAACGTATTTATGATTTTTCTTAATCTGTGTGAAAAGTCTTAAAGGACTTATAATACGGGACGGAGGAGTATTTTTAACCTGTGATGCTAATGGTAAGACAAATGTCATAATAGAACCGTCATAAAAATATTATATCAAATGTCATTTATCATATTATTTCATATTTATTCTGCTTCACACAAAAGTGTGTGTATAGTAAACAAAGAAATAAAATTAAAAATGTTCATTATTTATATCATTTGGTACTTTACAGTAGGGGTGGCATCGGGTCGGGTCCCATCCCATAACCCTTCAACCCAATTCCCAACCCGATATGATTTGAGAAACCATTTTGCTCCCCGTTCGCAAACCCAATAGGTGTCGGGACCCGACAATCGGGACTCCCGGATATTCGGGGGCGGGTCGGGTAGGGAATAAATATCCCCGAAAAATATTAGCTTTGCTTTTTCATCATTTTTTTATTGTAATTTCTCGTTTTTCAAGATCTAATTCATCATCAATATCAAACAAAAATATCCATTGTTTAACAATTTCATAAAGATAAATACACAAGTTCATAATACGTTACAATCATTTCAATGGTGACCGCAAGACTTTATTATCATATAGTCATCGACACACCATACCAATATATTATTCATAATTCAAGAAAAATACTAAAATTAAAGTAGCGTTTTTATTATGAATGCGCTAACTCCATCTTATAAAAAAATAGAGAGAGAGAGAGAAGAGTCATATATAACTCCATCCGAAAGATAACTGCGGAGGCAACCTGTAACACCCCGCTCCCAGATACCGAGCCCTTAGCCGGAAGAGAACGTTCGGCACGTATAACGTTAAATAAATCTAAAATTATACGTCAGCCTCTGCGTCGTCGTATCAAAAATAAAGCAACGGAAGCCCAAAAGACTCGGGTATAAAACATAAATGCTACTAGAATAGAATACAAACCATCTAGGGGTAAAAAAGGAAAAAGCTTACAACAACGATATAAAACTTACAACGTTTATGCCTCAAAAGAACGATACCAAACTAGTCTCACAAACTTGAAATAAAAGTACAACAAGCTTATAAGAGAATCTACAAGATAAACCGCATAACCTTTAAAAAAGAAAAGTGAAGGAAAACATCGAGTGACTTCAACGCCATCAAAACGCCATTGAACTCCTCGACGAGCTCAAGGCTAACCCGATCAACTCTGTTTCGTCTTCTCACCCCCAAACACATAGAAAAATATGCATTCGAGGTAAGTACAACGTGCTCGGTAAGAAAGAAAGAAAGCTATGATAACAACTATAGTTTATAAAGAAAAGATAATTATTTAATTAGTTATTTAAGTGAGACCGACTCAATCTAGGGGTTCACTTCATGCTCATCAACATGTTGTGACTAATCGCTTCTAGCTTAACCTATCTATGTTACAACCGCACTCAAGGGCACTACGCGCGATCCCTCAAGTGAGTCCCTCTCAGACTTAGGTCTTTGACCTCTGAGTTCTTCCACCTTGGGAACACTCTTTTGCAACATATTAGTGGATCACACCAATACCCACGAAGCCTAGAAAAGGTAGACTCCGATAGCACGCACACCTCAAAGCCAGAGTCCCTCCGTGCTTAGGGTCTTTTGACCTCACGGTTCTTCCACCTTCGTGAGGTAGCACATGCATCGCGATTTAGCCTGGTGCCTAGCCAAGAGAGACAGGTTGTTTAATCTTTTACTAGTCAAGACGTTGTTTATTAGGTTATTAGCTAGCCAACCTAAGTATTTTCAAGTAATCTCCTCACATAGACTACTCTCTTCCTAGACCACTAGACACGGACAAGTCCTAGCACATACACGCAGGCGTTGATGAATCCTAATTCATCAAAGCACAAGCCTATCATGCTCTTCCGACGGATCCGAACTTCAACTCCCTTTAAGAGTACATTCGGTGTTTTAATCTGAACGAATCGAAGCTCAATTCAGGCTTATCTACGTTTATACCATATTAACATATCATATATAAAGGTTTCATAAAGATAAATCATGCTTATAAGGTTGAACGACAACCAACAAAGAAAGAAGGACAAAACAAGCTAGACGCCCGCTTTAAGACCCTGGGCGCCCGTCTCGAACCTTACCGGGCGCCCGCCCACTATACCCAGCACGCCGCCCACCTAAAATGCTTTCAATCTCGAATGTAAAACAACACTTCGAATCATCATCATCATGCGATTTCCAGACGCCCGTCCACCTGGTTCGACCCAAACCCTAGAATCATCATCATGCGATTTCGGATCGTTTCCAAACCAAACATCAAGCAAAGAACAACACGTAAAAACACCGAAAACTACATCTAGACATACCATAGCACTTATGATCAATGCTCAACCCAACAACTCATCTTTCTAGCACCAAAACACTTTACAAAAACATCTAAACCTTATAAAAGACAATTGAGATCATAGGGGTAGTTCTCCTTACCTAAATGCAGCCACCAACCGATCAAAACTCGAGAGAAAAGTTGCTGCAACACAACCAAACCGAAGGCAAAACGCTGTCCTCTACTGCGACGATTCCAACTCTTGAATTTGCTCGGAAAAACGATCAACCCTTCCTTTGATGGTTGAAGAACTCTTCTAGTCTCTCCTTTTCTTTCTCATTTATTTGCGCAGGAGAGGAGGGGAAACGTGAAAACTGATTTCTAATTAGGTTTAGGAGATTAGTGTTAGGTTAACCTTAAATACCCACTTCCAAAATAAACCCCTTTTTACTAAAACACCCTTGCTTAACAAAAATCTGGTTTTTTTCTCTCTTATATAACAAAATATATATATATAAATGTTAAGGGTGATTTTATACGTTTTATAAGGATATATTTTATGTCAATATCCCCCATAATCTTATGTTTTTCATAGAAATCGAGCTTATAAATGAAATATTGAGTAAATGATGTTTTTAATAGTTAAATCTCAAAACGTAACGAATTATGTGCTTAAATCATGATTTTATGTTATTTTGGAAATACGTTACGCTTTGGTATATTTTCCTATTGTTGTAGATACTCATTGATGATGGAAGAGAGGATTTTAGAGAGCCAAATTCGTGCTTGGAAAGGATCAATCAAAGTTATGGAAGATTGAAAGATATAAGGAAAGAAATCAATCACGATAAATGTCGGAAAATCAGGATTCCGGGTAGTGACGACCTTGCAACGAAGTTCTTGATATGATAACAACCGATTTTACTCTGGACCTCAAGAGAAGAGTTGTAGGTCTTGAAGAGAGGATTCTACAGGATTTTGAATCACTCCATTCCGACTTACGAGGCCCGAGATATGAGCGTTACAAGTTTGGATGCTGTTGCTGAAAATAGCGGACGGGCGTCCGGATCTTCAAACGGGCGTCCGGCACCTTTACTGTAGCAACCGACATGTTTAGGGTCAAATTATAGTGATTTTCACATATGTTTTATATATCAATTTCCCTCATATTTGGAGTATTTTCATAGATATCGAGCTTATAATTAATTAATTGAGTAAATGAGGTTTTTAATGATTAAATATGAAAACATATCGATTTAAGGGTTAATTTGTGATTTTATATTATTTTGGAGTTGTGTTATGTTTTGGTATGTTTTTGATATTTGTAGATACCCAATTAATGGTGGAAAAGATGATCCTAAAAGGCTAAATTTCGAGATTGAAGAGGATCAATTAAAGATATGGAAGATTAAAAGAGATAAGGAAAGAAATAATTGAAGATAAAGATGGGAAAATCACAAAATTCGATCCCAGCGTATATGGACGGGCGTCTGAAAGGGTAAACTGGCGTCCAGAGCTGAAGAATTGGATCAGAGAGTTTGGACGGGAAGCGAACGAGCGTCTACACTAGCGTCCGAGAAAGTGGACGGGCGTCCGACTTTCCAAACGAGCGTCCGTAGCCGCATTCAAAGAGAACTCCGACCTGAATTCTCAGAAGCGACCGACTTACTCAATCTATAAATACAACAGCTGCGCCAACCCTAATTCATATCATTCAATACACGAAATTTCTCATACACTTTCAAGAGAGCTCAGCCGCATCTTGGAGAGTTGAAGGCCGGTCACCCGAGCCTTGTGCTCGGGTGAACCGAGGTTAGATTAGGAGTAGATGTAGCTTTTCTTTTCGTTTCCATGGTGTTTCAACCATTGTTCAAGACTATGTGAGTTTGATTTTCAATTTATTCAATTCCAGTTTTTCTTCATGATGTTTGATTTAGTTTGTATTTTTCTATGCGTTCTTTGATGTCATGAGAATAGATCGAAAGATTTGTTTTCTATTGATGTTTATAATACGGAAGTTGCGTAAACGCTAGATCACCATAGAAAGATAGGATTTTTAATCATTAATGATGAAAAATTAATTGGTTAATCATCTAGGTTGTTAGATTCTTAAAAGACGAGAGTTAACTAGGATCTACACCGAGTTTTGTATGGAAACCAATCTTAACTTACGAGATTAGGAATCCGTAGCTTGAGATTAAATTCACTAAGGAATTAGGGGTTTATATCTCGTGAAAAGGTGAAACCACAACTTGAATTAAAATCATGAATTGAACTAGGATTGAGATCACATAGGTTTGTATATTGGTTGTTTGATCCCATGTCTTTAGATTAGATTGTTTATTTTATTCCTTAGGTTAGATTATTTGAATTATTTTCTGTTTTTACGTTTTGTCTTCCGTTTCTTGAGTAGCAATTGAGAGAATTAGTGAGATTAGATCCTTCATCCCTTTTCCTGTGGATCGACCCTCAGACTTACCCTACTATGCTATCAACTACCCGATATTTGGTCGGTTAGGAGTTAGTTTGCATGTTAAGTATAGGTTTATAAATTTTCTTTTGTTTTTATGATGCAAAATCCTCCCAACAAAAGTGGCGCCGTTGCCGGGAATAGGTGTCATGTTGAATCTAGTTTTGTTAGTTCTCGATTTTGTTACGTTTTATTTTTGTTTTTAATAAAAGTAGCGTATACCAAGTTGAGAGTTTTTATTTTGCCGTGTTTCGATGACCGTTAGGTTAAGAATGTGCAAAAGTTTTTACTCAACTTGTTTTACGTGAAGTTTATATGTTTATGTGTTACCTAGTCTAACCCCTGTGCTTAATTTGATAAGGTCATTTGTTGTCTTTGTGATCTCGTGTTCTTTGTGTTGTGTTCATAAGTATTTAGGGTTTTGCTGTGTTTTTCCTGCCGCCTGTGCTTTCTTGTTGTATGGACGAAGCTCTTACTCGCTGGGCGCCCGTCCCGCTCTTCATCTGCAGTGAACGAAGCGTTGGGAAGTATTGGGCGCCGTCCGTTCAAATATTTTCAATCTCGCTCGATTTAGAGGACCAGGCGGCGTCCTATACTTTCTCAACGCCCGTCCGTCGGTTTTCAAAGCGCATTTAGCGTCTCGCAGGTGGAACGCCCGTCCAGTTCTGAACGCTAAGTGAACGTTCGTCCGGGGTTCATGGTCCAGGTTTTTCTTGATCTCATTTTTAATGCTTTTGTTTAACTTGGATTTCTTTCATTCGAGCTTCTGTGGCTATTTGATCTTTACATAGATGTCCTGAACTTATATGTTTACACCTTTCCATCTATGAATCCATGTTAAATAATTGAATCTAATTGATGATATACTTGATTCATCTAGGCAAGTTATAGTTACTTGTCCGGATCCCGTAGGCTATAACCTTTTTCATTGTTAGTGTAGCTAATGTCGCTTACATATGCTACCATCCTTAGATGAATCTTGTTAGACCTTAAGACTTACGTGTTTCCTTTGTTTTTATAGTTCATGTGGGTAGCTATCGCCGGTTTTCCGTATGCTACGCCCTTTCTCCATATGAGTTATACCTGCTTAGATAGATGACTTGTTGGTTTCATAAGTCTATCACTTTCGATAAGTCTTAAGGCGCGTCGGCACTAGTGATGCAACTGCTGTTTATCGTAACTTTGTCATTATGTGGTAGACGTATTATATATATGTCGTGTTGCATATAAGTGGGGCTAGTTTTCTTTCTTTTATTTTATTTTCTTTTTGCATATCATTTAAATGCATTTCATTTAGTTGCATTTCATATAGTTGTATTGTTTTTCTATTTTTCCTTTTATTTTTCTTAAGTGTGGTCACTGTCGGTTTTCGTAATACCACCTAGTTTATTTTTCTTTTTGAGTGTAGTTAACTGTCGGTTTCCGTAATACTACCTCGTTTTTATTTTATTTTTAGGATTTTTCATGTAGGCTGCATTGTAGTATATTTTCATGTAGTTGCACCTAGCCTACTATTTTGTAATATTTCACGTATATGTTCCATCTTTATTTGAGCTTAATCTAAAAATTCTCTAGACTTCCTTTCCTGTGCTTTATATGTTATCTTCCCCCGTGCCCCCGAGATTTTGCCTTGTTCTCAAGTGTGCAGGGTGTATGCATTAGCAATTGTGCGCTTTTAGATGAAGCCGCCGGTGGATGGTCCACGCATTTTTTTGCTTTCATCAAGCCTTTACGATTTGATTCGAGCACTTCCGAAATAGCTCCTTCAACTACAATCAGCTAAGTTCTTTGCTTCTCTTTATTTTCTGGACAACAATGAGGACATGTTGTAATTTAAGTGTGGGGGAGGGAATAGCTTATGTGGTATCTACATTCATTTGCCATACTATTTTATTTCTATGAAAAAGTGTTTAATTTTTAAATTTTTGTTTTGTCCCGAGTGAACAAATGCATATCTTTATTCGAGTTATTATGTCATTGGTGCATTATTTTGCATATTTAGTAAATTTAGTTGTTTCACCCAACACTATTTTTCACGTGCCATAGTAGATGATGAGCTATGTTTTAAAGCTATGCCCATTTGATTAGAGATTTTTGATGATTATCGCATGATTCTTTGCTTCCATACGAATTTTGAAATGTTAATAGTTTGTGTTTAGAGTTAAAGTATGACATACTGTGAATATCTGAAGGTTTGAATGTGATAAGTGAAACGTGATTAAGTCTTTGCAATAGTAATAAATTGTTTACTTGAGGTGTTATGCTCAGTGGTCTGTGCTACTAGAAAATAATCTTTTCCACTGCCAGCCAGAAATCTCTAAGTAAACATAATTGTAATTGTGTGTGTCGGAAGCTGGTTTATGATTTGGGTGAGGTAGGGTGTACCACGTATGTCCTATTCCACTATGATGACCAAAAGCTCACGACAGTCAGTTTATAGCTGCCTTATGATTGGAGTAAGGTAGGGGATTATCTTGAAATGTCCTATTCTACTATGAGGGCAATAGCTCATTCTGATGTGCGTTTAAATGAGCAATAGTTAAATCAACTTGCATAAGAAGTGATATGAATTAAATGGAAGACTTAGTTATCGTTAATCTTATCCCCAGTATAAACTGAAAGATATGTTGTAGGGATTATCCTCTAAGTATGTCGGAAATATTTTAAATGCTCCCTATTATCTTTTCGAATCTGTATGTTTTGTGAGGTGCGTGTTATAATCGTTTTTATATTTCTAATTTAATGGGATGTTGGCTAGTTTTGCTTGATAAATTTTCAAGTGTGGACTTAGTGGAAGTTTACTATGGCTATGCACACACGCACTTGGGTGAACCTCTAAACTACTTGAATATGTTTTATATTTGCTAAGATGTTTATTTGTCTCGGGTGATGATTATGTTTTGTCTTGCTCGGGACGAGCAAGGTTTAAGTGTGGGGGAGTTGTTAAGGGTGATTTTATACGTTTTATAAGGATATATTTTATGTCAATATCCCCCATAATCTTATGTTTTTCATAGAAATCGAGCTTATAAATGAAATATTGAGTAAATGATGTTTTTAATAGTTAAATCTCAAAACGTAACGAATTATGTGCTTAAATCATGATTTTATGTTATTTTGGAAATACGTTACGCTTTGGTATATTTTCCTATTGTTGTAGATACTCATTGATGATGGAAGAGAGGATTTTAGAGAGCCAAATTCGTGCTTGGAAAGGATCAATCAAAGTTATGGAAGATTGAAAGATATAAGGAAAGAAATCAATCACGATAAATGACGGAAAATCAGGATTCCGGGTAGTGACGACCTTGCAACGAAGTTCTTGATATGATAACAACCGATTTTACTCTGGACCTCAAGAGAAGAGTTGTAGGGCTTGAAGAGAGGATTCTACAGGATTTTGAATCACTCCATTCCGACTTACGAGGCCCGAGATATGAGCGTTACAAGTTTGGATGCTGTTGCTGAAAATAGCGGACGGGCGTCCGGATCTTCAAACGGGCGTCCGGCACCTTTATTCAGTAGCAACCGACTTGATTTTTCTATAAAAGCAGCTGCGATTCCAACCCTAATATCATCAGAATTTCTCATACACAAAACACCAAGAAGCAGCCGCAACTTGAGGTTTCAAGGCGGTCACCCGAGCCTTGTGCTCGGGTGATCCGAGGTTAGATTAGGTTTTAGATTAGATGTTTATTTCTTTTTTCTTTCTTGCTTTGCTGCGTTTTTACAAGCTCCATGCTTGGAGGCTGAACATGTTCAACAATTTGACTCTTTTTCCATTCAGGTTTTATCTATCTTTTATTTAAGTTTATGTTGTGATCTTAATTCAAAGTTGTATCTTTTCTATTCGTTTATTCGCTTATGCAACTCATATCGGAAGATCGTTGCTTTTGATGTTTGATTTTGATGGAAGTCATGATTAGATTTAGATCACCATAGAAAGATGAGATTTTTAACCTTGACATAACGGAAGTTGATAGGTTAATTATCTAGGTTGTTAGATTTAAAATCTTGCACCTTGGTTTGTTTGCGTCAATTCTATACATTGGAAGATGTTGGATTGATAGACGGATTATCTACGGAAGTAGTATTCATACCTTCGAGAGGTGAACCACATCTTTAGTTAATCGTCATGAGATAACCTTAGATAGAGATAGAGGATTTGTTGGATTGGATGATTTTGTTTGTTCGTTGTTTGCTCTCCATGATCATCTTAATAGTTATTTTTCGTTTTCGTTTGTAGTTTAGTCTTTATTGCTTTTTATTTTTCCTGGCTTTGGATTAACAATCCTCTGTCCAGTTTATTTTCCGTTTTAGTTTAGGTTTAGGTTAATAAAGAAGGATTAATTAGATTAGATTCAATATCCCTTTTCCCTGAGGATCGATACCGCATTTATCCAACTTTACTAGCAACTACCCGGTATTCGGCCGGTTAGGAGGTAGTTTTGCATGGTAGTATAGGTTTTATAAATTTTCTTTTGTTTTAATGATGCAAAATCTCCCCAACAATAAATATACTTCAAATCGTTTAATTAAATAACCCGAAAACCTGAATTTGTTAAAAGACTCTTTTACCCTTTTCTGAAAAGTCGGGATGTTACATTCTTCCCCTTAAAGAAGTTTCGTCCTCGAAACTTGCCGTAACCAACACCACTCTCAACTTAGATACCAGTTTGCGTACCTTCTAGTTCACTTTCAAAAACACACCAATGTTATCTCCAACTGATTTGAACCTTAGTAATTTCATCACAAGACTTCAGTACTTTCCACACAACTAATCTTGCACTTCAGACCCAAGCACCATTCTATCTTATTCACACCTTTCATCTACCTTATGCTCAACTCTACTAACCTAACTTCTTAAACTCCTCCTACAACACTTTGTCCCAAAAGTCATACTAATCCTCTAGTTAACATGTAGTATTCTTCCAGGTTCTTTGTCCATTCATCACCCTTACAGAAGTTTTCAGACTTACCCAAAAGTTACTCTGATCTATACATTTGCCTTACCCTCAAGAAACTAACTATTAACTTAAAGAACTTCATTTCCGCCTTGTTATCAATTTAGCACTAAACCATCTATAACACACCCAAACCATAGACAAACTTCAATCTTTACTAGTCTCCAAAAAGGTAACCATATAAACATCTTCTACCAACCTTATAAGGCTTTCCTATAGACAAGAAAACGACTTTCGACAGTGAGTTTATCAAAGAACCATAATTTTATAGTCCAACGAATATTGGAGTTGTGAAAGAGTTTATTTTTAAACAACACATCTATAAGAAACAAAGTTTTAAACTTGTCCTCACTTTGATTCCAGAAGGAAGGTAAGAATGGTTATGCAAATATTTTGAAAATTTGAAACCAATAAGGGAGATAGCAAATAGGAAAATCTTGAGATGTATAACACAAAATGAAGACGGATAGAACTTGGTTCACATGCATATAATAAAACATTTGTTTAGATAATGCAAAATGGATGATATATAAAATTTGCCTATATGAGGGTACTTGTGATAAGTCACTAAAAACAAAAGTACTCTGACTGAGACATTTATCACAGCCAGAGGTCATTCTACAAAATCCAGATTGGAACATTTTCCTTTCTCTTGAAGTAAGTGGTATGATTGAATGCAAAAGAAAGACAAACTTGCTATTAAAGAGTTCAATAGAAAGGTCTGAAGTGGAAGAAGTCTCAAATATTATTCAAATATGTACATATACATATAATAAATATATATAAAAATTTGAAGACGAATAATATTCTTTCGAAAGATTTCATGCTGAGAATCCAAGTAAATTGGTGAAATGTTGCGAAAGGGGCCATGAATGATAGCGTGGAAAAGAAAGCAAAAGAATTCAGAAAATGCATAATCTATTTCTTTCAACAACCGTTGCAGTTAAAATGTTATTTTTGAAAGAGGGAAAACATCTTCTCCAAAGGTTCAAAGATAAAGGTAAACCGGAGAAGTGCTTCGTGAAGAAATCATAAGTGACGACTGAGTAAAGAAAACACAAGAGTTTCGAATAGTGCATGTTTTTGTGTCGTTCAAAGATTCACACAATAAGGACTATTGTGATTTTGTTAAAAGGTTTTGAATTGAAGGAAAGTGTTCAAAGGATAAGGACAACCCTTTGTTCTTAAAATAAAAAATCGAAAGTCATTTCTTCCAATTTGAAGAAAGAAGGTTTAGAATAAAACAAAACAACTTAACACCAGTAAATTTTTTTTTATTTGTCGAGGAAAACTCTTAACAAAATAAGTTGCATCCTAAAATCCTTTATCAAACGTAGCTTTAAAAGACGTGCATGAGTTGTAAGGGAGGTTCAACTACTCGCTTATTCAAAGACAAAAATTTCATAGGGAGTAAAAGATGCAGTATCTTGAAAGTAATTATCGATAGAACTTTTGAACACATGTATATAATTTTTTTTTAAAAGTAGCCTGGAGTTACTAAATAACACTTTGGTAAGGAATGATTGTTCACGTATTCTTACCGGAAGACAAAGGATTATGTAATTAAAATGGATGTTTTGAGAAAGTTTGATCTTTCCACCTGTTTTCAAATGTATAAAATTCTAATAAAAGAGTTGAGTCTTTAAACAAAAGTTTTCTGCACCAAAACATCGTGTATGGGATGCATTGAAGGTAATCACTAGGATGTAAAAGTGTATTGACCCGAATTTGCTAAACATGATGCAATGAAAGGGTATGCAGCTGCTGGCTCAAATAGTTCAAAGGATGAGAAACTCATTTCCTTTAAATCCAGCATTTGACACTATGAAAACATCTTCATAAAAAAAAAAACATCAAAGTATGCGCACACTTGAAAAATAAAACTTCGCCATGGAAGAACTCTTACCGAGTTCAAAAGTTTCAAACGGATGATCCAGCTACCACATTGGTCACAAATAGTATGCAAGGGGAAAAACATTTGAAATTAGAGGTAACTAAGTGTGAATCCAAATGATTATAAAAAGTACCTCGTTAAAGAAAACATGGGATTGGAAAGTCACCATGTAAGTGTTTCTTGTCACAAAAGGGTATTAAATCTACAACACTTAATATCTACTCACTAAACTTCTTATTTTGGATAACAAGTAAGTTAGGGTCTTATGCTTCAAAGCCTTCCCAACACATACTACCCCACACCTAAACTTCCAAGGTGAAAGAATGTTGTATGGCCTTTCATGAACAAGTACTTAAAAGGGTTTTAAGAGTTTAAGTACATACATCAACCATGAAATGATTGACTTGCACAAAGTAACCCAAATTAATTTTGAACAAGATGTAAAAAGAAAAGTTGTAGGTATACAAGCTTTACATATGCTACACAAAATTCAGAATTTATGGAAAAGCATAAGTTGGTTAAAAATAATTATTTTCACAATCACCCGCCGCAAGCTGTCAAAACTTTTTCAGAAATTTAAAATCTGCATTAATTTGCAGATTGAACTCAAACTAGAAAGAATTAGCACTTGACTCCAAAACAAAAATTGCAGATCAGATAGTTTTCTACAACATATCAAAAATTCAAGTCATTTGAAGATGTTTAGCTTATTCAAAACAGACTCATAAGTAAGAGTACCGCTGCAGAATTTTCTGAACAGAGTACTCCTCCTTGTTAAACAATTTATGAACAATCCATATTGAAAACTAAGTTGATGCCAAAATAGAAAATGTAGATAAGGCAATTTCCTAAGTGACTGCAAATTTATAGAATTTTTGAAACATCAGAAGTAATATTAAAAGACATATAGAGACGTGAACAAAGTTGTTTTACTCGTTTTGCATAACACCAAAATACAAAATCAAGGTAATGATTGAATCAAAAGGTCGCAATAAGAAAACTTTAAATCCTCCAAGAAAAGAGCAAAAGGAGAAAAGTCTAGAAGCTCCAAAAGAAGAGAAGGGTTCTCGCTAAAGATCCTAGAAGGAACACTGTAGGGCATCACATAAAGGATGTGAGCTTGGAACTCTAACTAACCTTTGCCTAGAAGACTCTTCACCTGGTCCTAGTGAAACTTGACCAAGGTCTAAAGATTCTTAGTTTTACGATTTGCCACCAAGAACAAAAGAAGTCAGAAAGGTTCTAAAAGATCTAAGATACCTTATCTTAAAAACAAAAGTTTAGGTCAGCAAAGAAACTTCTATGAATTCCTGCAATTCTCTGAAAGATCAAAGAAGTCAGAATGGTTACTAAGCAGTCTTAAAGGTCTTATCTTAAGGAAGGGAAGCCTAGAAAAGCAAGGAACGCTTCTCTCTGATACCAACTGTAACGCCCCGCTCCCAGATACCGAGCCCTTATCCGGAAGAGAACGTTCAGTAGCACGATAACGTTAAATAAATCTAAAATTATACGCCACCTCTGCGTCGTCAGATCAAAAATAAAGCAACGGAAGCCCAAAAGACTCGGGTATAAAACATAAATGCTACTAGAATAGAATACAAACCATCTAGGGGTAAAAAAAAAAAAAAAGCTTACAACAACGATATAAAACTTACAACGTACGATGCCTCAAAAGAACGATACCAAACTAGTCTCACAAACTTGAAATAAAAGTACAACAAGCTTATAAGAGAATCTACAAGATAAACCGTACAACCTTTAAAAGAAAAGTGAAGGAAAACATCAGAGTGACTTCAACGCCATCAAAACGTCATTGAACTCCTCGACGAGCTCAAGGCTAACCTGATCAACTCGTTTCGTCTTCTCACCCCCAACACACATAAAAAATATGCATTCGAGGTAAGTACAACGTGCTCGTGAAGAAAGAGAAGCTATGATAACAACTATAGTTTATAAAGAAAAGATAATTATTTAATTAGTTATTTAAGTGAGACCGACTCAATCTAGGGTTCACTTCATGCTCATCAACATGTTGTGACTAATCTGTTTCTAGCTTAACCTATCTATGTTACAACCGCACTCAAGGGCACTACGCGCATCCCCTCAAAGAGAGTCCTCTGTACTTAGGGGTCTTTGACCTCTGAGTTCTTCCACCTTGGGAACACTCTTTTGCAACATATTAGTGGATCACACCAATACCCACGAAGTCTAGAAAAGGTAGACTCCGATAGCACGCACACCTCTCAAAGAGAGTCCCTCCGTGCTTAGGTCTTTTGACTCACGGTTCTTCCACCTTCGAGAGGTAGCACATGCATCGCGATTTAGCCTGGTGCCTAGCCAAGAGAGACAGGTTGTTTAATCTTTTACTAGTCAAGACGTTGTTTATTAGGTTATTAGCTAGCCAACCTAAGTATTTTCAAGTAATCTCCTCACATAGACTACTCTCTTCCTGAGACCACTAGACACGGACAAGTCCTAGCACATACACGACGTTGATGAATCCTAATTCATCAAAGCACAAGCCTATCATGCTCTTCCGACGGATCCGAACTTCAACTCCCTTTAAGAGTACATTCGGTGTTTTAACTGAACGAATCAGAAGCTCAATTCAGGCTTGTCTACGTTTATACCATATTAACATATCATATATAAAGGTTTTATAAAGATAAATCATGCTTATAAGGTCGAACGACAACCAACAAAGAAAGAAGGACAAAACAAGCTAGACGCCCGTTTAAGACCCTGGACGCCCGTCTGAACCTTACTGGACGCCCGTCCACTATACCCAGACGCCCGTCCACCTAAAACAGTTTCAATCCTGAATGTAAAACAACACTTCAGACGCCCGTCCAGAGAGGCCAGACGCCGTCTCGAATGTACTTCTCGAGCGCCCGCCCGTCCGGTGAACCAGACGCCCGCCCACCTGGTTCGACCCAAACCCTAGAATCATCATCATGCGATTTCCAGATCGTTTCCAAACCAAACATCAAAGAAGAACAACACGTAAAACACCAAAACTACATCTAGACATACCATAGCACTTATGATCAATGCTCAACCCAACAACTCATCTTTCTAGCACCAAAACACTTTACAAAAACATCTAAACCTTACAAAGACAATTGAGATCATAGGGGTAGTTCTCCTTACCTAAATTCAGCCACCAACCGGATCAAAACTCGGAGAAAAGCCACGCAACACAACCAAACCGAAGGCAAAACGCGCCCTCTACACGGCGATTCCAACTCTTGAATTTGCTCGGAAAAACGATCAACCCTTCCTTTGATGGTTGGAGAACTCTTCTAGTCTCTCCCTTTTCTTTCTCATTTGCGCAGGAGAGGAGGGGGAAACGTGAAAACTGATTTCTAATTAGGTTTAGGAGATTAGTGTTAGGTTAACCTTAAATACCCACTTCCAAAATAAACCCCTTTTTACTAAACCACCCTTGCTTAACAAAAATCTGGTTTTTTTCTCTCTTATATAACAAAATATATATATATATATAAATATACTTCAAATCGTTTAATTAAATAACCCGAAAAACCTGAATTTGTTAAAAGACTCTTTTACCCTTTTCTGAAAAGTCGGGATGTTACACAACCATGGAAGAACCACCGCCTACGGATGAAAGGAATTGAATCACTCGTACAAATTAAGGAGAAATTAAGACAAGAATCAAGCAAAATTTCTATATTTTGCAATAAATGTGTATCAATACATAATTAAAGAATAAATATTTTTTAGGAAAAAATAATAAATAAATATATAAAAACAATTGATTTGGTCGGGTCGGGATAGGGACCCGTCGGGATTCAAACATCATACCCGGATATAATCTCGTCCTCGTTCAGGAAGGGAAAAACCCGACAAATTCGGATCAAGAAAAACATGGGTCGAGAAAAATCGGGTTGGGAGAGGGATGGGAACCGGATAGTGTTGGGTTTTAAGGGATTTTTGGCCAACCCTACTTTACGGCCATTATAACATAAAATATCTACGTAGTTTAGATAAATTACTTTCTTGTGTATGCCAATTTGGTTTTTGGTTTTTTTTTTTTTACACACACCATTCGGTCTTGTTTGTTTGGCAGAACTTTTTTCTTTAGGCCCAAAATTTTATTGTGATAAATGGGCTTTTCTTGTTCTTGTTGCCTATCCAACTTTCCGACTATGTTCCTCTTATTATTATGTTTATGATATGATAAAGAAAATCAAGGGTACGCTTGGAAAACATTTTTCTTGTATTACATTCAATCTAATTGAAATAAAATATTAATTGAATAAAATAACATATGTTTTTTTTTATCTCATGATATATCAATTTTTTTTTACGGATACGAAAGATACGCACGTACACAAACTTTTGTCCTCATTGAGACTCGAACCCGGAAACTCCAGGTTATTCACCACATCATTTACCACTGGGCCGATGCCATGTTGGCGATATATCACCTATTTTACCTGTCGTGAAATTTGATACAATTTTTTTTTGGAAACAAATTTGATACGATTCACTCTACATTTAGAGCAAAATACATCACAAATAAAACATAATCCAAATAATTCTAGGAGCAGTGGTTTAAAAGAACAAAAAAAAATATGGAGAAAATCGAAATCAAGACAGTGAAAATATAAAATGAGTGATAATGACAAATTCACTGTTCATAACCCCAAATCCACTGTTTCTGCTGTGGAATTGGCCTCAAATGTAATGTTTCACTATCACAGTGGAATAAGGACATGTCTTTTTTACCCGAAAAAAATTATACTGTCCTTATTGCATATTTCTAGGTTCAAATTGTTAGGTTCAAATTATCCTTTTTAACCATAAACCCATAATTCTATATATAAACAGATTCCAATAATTTGACAATTTTTTATAAATCCTTGGTGGAAATGCGTTATCTTTCGTCCAAAGGCCCCTCTATCCTGACCCGACACACTTTTGATAAATCCAATAGGCTTTAGTGAGAATCTAATGCTGTTCTCATTATTGCAAGACAAATGTAAATTTTAAAATAATTCTGAAGCAAATATAATTTGGTGTTACATGATCACTGAAAAACAATACCCAACGATGAACCCTATTTGTACGATATATGTCCCTAAACTTTATATTTTCCCCTCTCAAATTTTGTGATTGATGGAGAAATATGGCAATTTTCAATTCTTCAATAATTTTACCTCAACTCTTTTGAAACATGAAAATATTGGAAGTTTTAAACGTACAAATGTTATATTAGACGGAGCAAGGATCTTTTCAAGTGAGAATCTCAATTGAACTCTCAAATTCAAGTATTTCTAGACATTATAAGTGAAACGACGTAGTTTTGAAAAATATTTATAGTTAGATCATCTTCACATTGTGAGTGTGTGATTACTTCTCTTGCACTTGAGAGTTCATTTCAACCTCTCACTTTACAGGATCCTGGTTAGAGTTTTATTCACATTATTTTAGGTCAACGTATATATGGTGTAGTCTATTCGAATAAAAATTATATGTTGTAGTTTAAATATTATAACAATTACCACATTGAAAAAAAATACATGACGGTTGCATACATAAGTTTGTGTCCCTCTCTCTAGATTGAACTTGGCCTATTCCACTTCCTGGTATAGATCAGAGGTCGAATCTTTGTCTCTGCCTCAATATAATAAAAATTCCCTCCATTTCTCCCGTCACACCCACCCTCAATATAATATTCCTATTTACATCTGATGTTAGGGTAGATATAAGGCATCATATTATGTTATGTCTATCAAGTCTGCACCCTCAATATAATAATCCTAGTTCTTTTCATTATATGTGCTGAGGGATTTTCTGCAATGATTCGCCATGCCCAAAAACACCAGGTGCTACGGGAGTTAGCTTTGGCAGGGGCTCTTTTGAATTAAGCCATATTCTCTTTGCAGATGACTGTATGATTTTTTCTGAGGCTACAAATGAAGTTGGCTATGCGATTATGGATATTCTCAAATCTTATGAAGAGCTTTTTGGACAGAAGGTAAGCTTACATAAATCATCCTTCTTTTTTAGCAAAGATATTGATGATGACCAAAGACATGAGCTCTCTTTAATCTTAAATATTTCTTTTGGGTCGGACAACGGAAAATACCTCGGGTTACCTTTTGTTGTGGGTCGTTCTAAAAAGGAAATCATTGCCTATATAAAAGATCGAGTCTCAAAAAAATTGAATTGCTGGAAGGGGAAATTTTTACCTTCAGCTGCAAAAGATATATTGATTAAAGCGGTTATCCAAGCTTTATCTCAATATGTGATGCAATGTTTTATTTTGCCTAAATATCTCATCAACGATTTGGAGTCTATGATTAGACGATTCTTTTGGGGCAGTAAAAAAATTGGAGGGTGGATACAATGCGATTATCGCAGAGGCATTAGCAATGTATCATGCTATATTCCAAGCCATTTGTTGGGGATTTTTCAACGTCATTTTTGAAGATGACTCACTAACGGTCATAAACAAGATGACAAATGATAGAGAAAACTTGTCTCACATTGGCAGCATAACTGATGATTGTCGAAGTTTTCTGCAATGTTTTTCTCTCTCTAAATTCACTTTTCTTAGAGATGATGAAATTTTCTAGCACATCTCTTAGCAAATGAAGGCCTTAGTCTTATAGGAAGAATGGCTTGGGGTTCATCCCCTACTCCTAATGTAATTTGTGCCGCTTTGGCAGACAAAACTTAATAAAGTGTGTTGGGTTTTTTTTTTTTTTTAAAAACCACACTCTATTATACAGGAGCCAATATAGATTGTGAGGATAATATTCTCTGTTCCTCTCTAACCAATGTACTACGTTTGTCCCTAAAGATATGCCGGTATAGAGTTTTCACCAATTTAAAAAAAATGAAAAATGTCATAGATGTATGACAAAAATGCCTAGCTAATACACAATTTAACTATCATAAACCACCACAAGAAAAGAAAGGTTTAGCGACGTTTGAAAACGCCTAAAAGTCCATAAGAAGGCGTTTTTGTTGTAAAATGAATAAAAGTTGTTGAATTGATATAAATTAGAGGTAAAAAGAATAAAATGTTAATAAATAGTATATTGGTTTTATAAATAACTTATATTAAGGGACATAACATAAATCCAAAAATGAATTATATTTTGAAACGACGTATATTTAGAAACATATTTGTTTTTTTTAAGTTGATGAAAAACATTTATGAACCATCAATAATTGTCATATTTTTCTCTTTTACCCTTATTTGTGAGTGAGAAACATAAAAGAAGAGCGTATTAATTATACGAAAAAGATTATTCCGTCAAATAAAAACTAAAACGTAAATCCGCTTGAGTTTTTCACATAGATTAAGAAAGTTGGTTAAATTGATTATACATCATTAATTTTGATGAAAAAAGACTAAAATGACTTTTTGACTATTATTAATGCAAAGCAAATGAAAAGTGGTTGGTATATAATAAGTGGGGTAAAAGAGAAAAATGTAATAAATGCTTCATTAATTATATAAATGGACTTACATTATGGGACAAAATAAAAAAGTTAAATGTACTTACATTTTAGGACGGAGGTAGTAACTTTTTTACCCGCGGTCTAGCGATCCCCTTCCTCCTCGCCGAAACCCTAGCACCTCGTTTACTCATTTGAGCCGGTTGTGGTGAATTCCGCCATGGATAACCATCTCACAGTAGATTCTAGCAACGATATGGAAGGAGTTTAAGGAAGTTTAAGAAGAGACCATTCGAAGAGTACCAAATCGAATCGGAAGGAGCGACACCTTTAGTCTAGAAACAATGTGGCGGAGTTTCGATTTTGCAAGCGGGTGAGGATGACTTCGACGTCTACATTGGAGAAGATGAGCCAAAAGATCATCTCATCCAGTTATGCATCAATATGCTTTAAAATTCCCGGTACCTGGCCCTTCGCTCCCTGAACAGGGGCGGACCTAGCTTTATGGGAAGGGGCAACCGCCTCTCTCGGATCCGGAAAAAACACTATTATACATGTTATGTAATTTTTTTGCTCCCCCTCCCCCGCTTAAAATTTATATATGCCCATATCATTTATAATAATTGGATAAACTGATATAAAACTTTTATAATATGAATAAAAATACACCGGCATTACAAAAGTGATACATATAAACAAATATGAATAGCATTTTACTTATAAAAATTAAAAATATTAATGTGTGAAATGTTTTTTTTTCCTCTAAAAACATTGTTTTTAATGTGTGAATATGTGAAATATTTATTTTTGGGGTAGAATTAAGTTAATGTGTTCGGATATAATACGATATATAGTAATGTTTTATTTAATATGTATCGCAAAACGTATAGTGGTGTTTATTTTCATTGTATAGTAGTGTTTCTCCTCGAATACAAAGGGACAGAAAAAAAATCAATAGTATACATTTTGCTTCTACTATTATCACCCCCGTCACGCAGGATCCTCCGTCCGCCCCTTGCCCCTAAGCCGAACATCGTGTATGTCCTACCAGAAAGGATGATGAATCTGTGGAAGCCTTGGAGGCCGGCACTAATTGTCAAGGTATCGGGACGCACAGTCTCCAACAACGATTGTAGGACATGTGGGCATCTGGCCGAAAAAATGTTTTTCAGTGACCTCAAAAACGGATACGATCTGATACGATTTGGATTTAAAGAGGACTATGATCACGTTCTCTGACATGGCCCATGGCTAATATAGAACCCCACTGTATCACTGTCTCGAAAATTCGAAATAGAGACCATGCATGTTTCATGCGGCTAAGGAAACAATCGATCCCAACGACAATGGTGTGGCTTCATGTTCCATTTCTCCTAATCAAATTTTTTGATTCCGAAACGCTGATGGATGTTGGTAACTGCATTGGGAAAGCACTAAAAGTTGACGAAACGTCATTGAAGAAATCTAAAGATATATATTATGGTCGCGTTTGTGTGGAAGTCGATTTGAGAAAGACGTTAATGCCTATTATTGAACTGAATGATGGATCAATGCAAGCTATGGCTCTTGTTATTCTGTTTTGACTGAAGCAGAACAACTGGATTTGGGTATCTCCGTGGAAACACTTGGAGAACAAATGCAATCAGTTCCTCATGTTGGATGGAAAATCGCGATTTTAATGAGTTTATTGCCGGAAGAGGCATTGCTAGCTTCCGCTGTTACTTTCTTCACTCAAAAAAAATTCTTTATATTTGAAACAGGGCCCATATTGAAGGTATATCTAAAAATGCCTTAGCCCAAGGACCCTCATTGTCCCTTCAGCAGCTTGAAATTGAACTTAGGGAAGAGTATCAATCTATCTTAAAGCAAAAAGAGTTGTATTAATTGGTTTAAAAAATCCCGCCTTAAATGGCTGAACGCATGCAACACTCATTTTTCCACATTGGCAGCCATTCGTTGAAGAAGTAGAACGATAATCTCACAACTCCAATAACGGAGCATTGTTGGTAAATCTGAACATTGTTGGTGAATCTGGTACCAACTTTGTTACTAAGGCCTTTCACGACGAGGACAGTAGCTTCCATTCCCCAGGGATATGAATTGAACCGCATACTTATCACCCTAATTCCAAAGAAAAATGGGAGGAAAGTCTTTATATATGGTGTTGAATATTGATCTTGAAAAAGCGTACGATAAAACGAAATGTTGCTTTATTCAGCAAGTTCTCGAAGCTCTTGGCTTCAAACCGGATATGCTATAAATCATTGTGTTTTGCCTCACTTCAGCCTTACTCTCTATTTTGTGGAATAATAAAAGCCTCTAAGATTTTTCCCCACAGGGTCGGTTACGTCAGGGAAACCCACTGGCACCATACATCTTTTTTTTGGTTAAAGGTAAAAATTTTATATAACCAAGGTATGCAAAGTACAAGAGATTACATCCTAATCATAAAAAAGAAATAAACTAACACTACACTAGTGTTGAGAAGAGGTTAGATTTGTTGATTCCAAGCTGCATAAGACCCCTGAGGTTATATGCAACAAGAAACAACAACCCACTAAACACATATCAACACCCAAAATCAAAAGGGGGTCATGTGAGAGCATAACTCACAGAGCATATCCCAAGGTGTGTAGAGAAACAAAATAATCTCATACATCCACCAACAAAACCTACTAGAAATCACAAAAGATATACAAAACCTAAACATTAAGGTGTAAAAGTGTACAAGGAAATGCAAATGCATTATGTAAAACATATGTGTTTTAATGCAAAACAACACATCATCAATCTTCATAGTACTCCTCTGAAACCTCTTTCTGCTTCTCATGTACCAAATCCAAGAAACAACCACGTAAACAGAGGCACATCTAGCCACATTTGCATGAGAAGTTCCCTGCATTTCCTCTTCATCCATCCGAGAGCAAAGAGCTATAGTTTCCAGTCTTCTATTGATACCTAGCCACAACCTGACCTTGCCCCAAATCATACAGGAGATTGGACACTGAAAAAACAGATGAGAGGCAGATTCATTCACCAATCCACACAAGGAGCAGAGTTTGTCATCAAAATGAAGCTTATCAAGAGTAAGCATAGCATGTTTCATGGCCATCCACAACAAAAAGCAGTGTTTTGGGGTGGCTCTGTGGTTCCAGACAAGTCTGCACCACCAAACCTTGGGACTTTGGTGCCTAAAGAAATCATAAGCTTTAGCAGGGGATAATTTGATACCAATGGACCAGGATTTCATCATAGCAATAGCGGCTCCAAAGCAGAATCCAAAGATAATTCAGATCCTATCCCTAATTCAAGACGCTTTGATTAAAGCGAAATCAGTGACTTGTAAGGATAAGACCACGATCTGCATTCTTTAAGTACTCAAAGATTGATCCATTTCACCCAAAGGCGCTCTTTCTTACATTGGAAGTTCCACAAGATCCTACACAAAAGAGCTAGATTCCAAGCTTCCAACCTGAAAAATCCCTAAACCACCCTCGATTTTGGCAAATGTACTTTCTTCCAAACCAACAATTGATTTCTGTTAGAGTCACAGATCCCCCCACAAAAACCTCCTACATAATTGATCCATTTTAATCTTTACACTTCCAATGATAGGGTAAATACTAGCCAAAACAGTAGATACACCTTGAATGACAGATTTCACCAAATTGTAACCTACCAAAGATAAGACAAGGTGGCACCTTTCCAATTACAAAAGTAATTCCTCAAAGTAGTGAATAAGGAATCATAATGCACCACATTTAACCTAACAGCACACAAGGGAATACCAAGATACCTAACAGGCATCACACCTTCTTTCAAACCAGAGATGTCTAATAAAACCTGCTTGTTATACTCATCCAGTCCAGCACAAAAAATTTCAGACTTATGCAAATTAACCACAAGGCCAGAACACATACCAAATTCAAGAAGATAGGTTCATCATTAAGGAGACAGATATAGGATCTCCTCTAGTGAAAAGCATCAAGTCATCTGCAAAGGCAAGATGATTAATCTTCAAATTCTGGCACCCATTGTGAAAGTTAAACTCTGAGTCCTCCCCTAGAATCCTAAGCATTCTTGAGAAGTATTCCATACCTAGAATAAAGAGGAAAGGAGAGAGAGGATCCCCTTGCCTCAGGCCCCTCTTCCCAGGGAAAAACCCCTTGAGCTCACCATTGATAGACAGGGAGAAGGATGTAGTTGTAACACAAAGCATGATCCACTTCACAAACCTGTCAGGAAAACCAAATCCTTTCAGAACAGCCTCCAAGAAGGACCAGATTACCTTTGAATCAAAGGCCTTTTAATATCCACCTTTATCATACATCTAGGGGACCCACCTGCAACCCCATACTTCCCGATCAACTCTTGGCACAAGAAAATGTTGTCGACATGGCCCTACCATCAACAAAACCAGCTTGGCATTCATCAATAAGATCAGCAGACAGAAGACAAATAGTAGTAGCCAAAATCTTAGATATAACTTTGTAAGTAGTATTACAACAGAAATAGGCCTATAGTCACCAATGTAGCGGCATGAGTAGACTTAGGAATCAAAGCAATGATAGCATGATTAACTTGATTCAAAATAGCATCATTATTAAAGAATTCCAAGACAAGATTAGTGAAGTCACCTCAACAATATCCCAAGATTTCTTAAAGAAGCCAAATAGAATACCCATCGTGACCAGGTGCTTTATTGTCGAGAAAGAAAAGAGAACTTTCTTTACCTCCAAGGCGTTGACATCCACCAAAAATTATCCCACTCGATCCTTAGAAATAGTAGGGCCAAGACTAACAACATCTTCATTAATAGGAGCACCAAAGCCTCGATACCCAATAAGTCGGTGTAAAACTAACAAAAGAATCACCAATCTGATCATAAGAAGTAGTGAAAGAACTCACGACCAAGTTGTATGGATGAGATATGATTCCTAACATTATTCCTCTTCACCAAAGAGTGAAAGAACTTGGACCCCTATCACTAAGCTTCACATACGGCGCCCCTTAGCTTTTAGAGAGAAAACTGGGTTCTGCCCTTTCAAAAGTAGAACAGATCCTTTTCTGATCCCCAATTTGAGATAACAAAGCCTCAGTAGGTCCTGTGTTGTATAAAGTTTGCATTTCCCCAAGCACCTTCTCGAGCATTTTCGGACTTAATGATATATGAGCAAAATGAAGCTTATTCATTTCCTTCAAAGGCTTCTTCAATCTTCTAAGCTTTCTACAAAGTTGGTACATAGCGATTACCATAAACATATTGACTCCAACTGTGTAGAATCTCCATATAACTTTGATGCTGCATCCACATATTGAAAAATTTAAATGGTTTCATTCTGATCACAGAATCAGTAGTTAGAGAAATCCTACAAGGAGAATGATCAGAATGCAAACCAGCAGGGTCAAAAAAAGCCAAAGCATTCACACACCAGTCATACCAAAAAGCATTAACCAGCACCCTATCAATTCTAGAAAGAACAGTAGAAGAACTCCAAGTAAAGAATTCACCAGAGGAATTCATATCAGTAAGATTAGCATCCAAGCAACAATCCACACCATCTTGCATTTCATAATCAGTGGGAATATTCCCATTCATCCTATCTTCAACAGAAAGCACAGAGTTGAAATCCCCTAAAACCATCCAAGGAAGAGAAGAACAAACACTCAATTCTCTAAGTCTGTCCCACATACTTCTTCTATGGCCAACAGAGTGTAATCCATACACAAAAGTAACCAGAAAAACATCACCAAATACATTCACCGACACTACAAAGGTGGATCCACTGAGCATCAACTTCCAGAACTTCCAAAGAAACAAAAGAAGGATCCCAAATAACTAACATCCTCCTATTATCATGTTGATCAAAGTTATTTACAGACTTCCAGGTAGGAATCTTATACTTCAAAAATTTATCCATACTAATTTGAGACAGTTTGGTCTCAAGGATTCCAAATAAGGTAATCTTATGTTGTCTAAGGTATTTGACAACAGTAGATTGTTTAGAAACCTTATTGAACCCTCTAACATTCCAAAAACCAATCATTTTTGTCTACCTAGAGGTGATTTACCTCTGAGACTACATCGATCTCTTCCTTCATTTCCGAAAACACCAAAGAAGGCTATTCCTTTTATTCTTCTTTTTCTTCCTTGATTTCCTAGAACCAGAGGCAACAATATCCCCTTTTTCCCCAAATCCTCGGCTTCAAGATCACCGCCCAAGTAGAACATTTATCGATCTAAAACATCAAAAATATTAGCAACAGAGTCTTCTCACTTCCTTTCCATTATTCCTTGAGGAAACACTTTTCCTTTGTCCACCAAAGGTGTAGATGTAGCAGTAAGGAACATCAATCGCACATGAGTTGTCCCAAGAGCAGATCATTCTTACCATCATCTACAAGAATAACCACTTTTTCTTCTTTGAGGGGTTAGGTTTAGAAACACCAGGTTTTTTTGACCTTGCCACATACAATGCAGAACCTCTCCTTTAGAATCATCATGGCCTTGTTCATTATGGCCTAATTTGTTACACTTGGAATGCAAATTTGGGCCTTTCCTCATATAAAACAGCCGCATAAGGACCTTTCCATCATGCATAGTAATAGGAATAATGAAGGCAACTCCATCTTTAAATCAATTTCCACAAGACATCTTGCAAAACTAAGCAAGCACTTTTTTTTTTGCAAAGAAGTGACTTTATCAAGATATCTTGAGGACTCCCCAGAAAGAACATATCTTACTCAAAGCTCTATCCTTCCAAAGCCTTAGTGGAAGATTAGGCAATTGAATCCAAACTGAATCAGTAGTGCAAGCATCTTTACTAAAATCAAACATTACAGCATCTTTTTTAAAAGCAAGGGCTTTCCAAAAGCATAGAAGGGACCAAAGATGCAAGACTTCATTAAGATCGACTCTTGTTCAAAAAGGAACACTATCCATCCGAATTGTGGTAATGGTATCTCACTTTCTTGGCCAAGCATTAACAATCTTTTGAATCAGCATCTCTTCCAGAAATTTTGAAGGAAAGATGCCAATCAAACTCAATTTCTCCATAGAATCATCATTAGTATCCTCCTCTTCAAGAAACACAAGATCTTGATTGATACAATCAACATGGTCACCAAAAGAACAACATCATCTCAAGGTTCTCTATTTTTCTTGACCATTTGAACCCAAGAAGCAAATTCATCCACAGCTTTAGTAGCATTAGGCCCTAGGTAATCTCCAGAAGTAGTATCAGAACTTACACCAGAAGGGGCCACAGAAACAGGGGCAACATTTTCCTTACTTGCAATAGAACCAGGATCCACCTCTAACTGAGTCCCCTGTTCTATCACACCACCAAGTCCTAAAGTGCCAGCAACACCATCAGAAGCAAGCCCTACAACTGAAGAACCAGGTTCTATCACACCACCTTCAGAAACTGGATTTACAGATGCGAAACCTGCCCAACAGGAGCACTGACACTCTCTAATGTCTTTTCGCACACACCCCAATCTTTAAATTGTCAATAACAGCTTTGTTCAAATTTGCTTTTTTCAACTTCTAACAACTCTGAAAGAGAAGATATACCTGTCAAATCACCCTCGGGCAAAACAGACTTCTTTTTTGAAATGGTAGCAGCAGGTGTAATAAGCTTTCCAGATTTCAATCTCATTGCCTCATAGACTCTAGGATTACAACATTTTGAAGCAGGTTCTCTCAATTCCACCAAGGAAGGAGCATTAACAACATCATCCACTCCAGGTGCCAAAATGACCTTAGCAGGCTGATGATGAACAGTGTTATCCTTTAATGGAAGCTTCCCACTTTCAATCTGAGCTTCGATAGGAGTTGCAGAAGGAGCAACAAAGTCTTTGGGAGCTACTGCAACCTGTATATCACCAGAAACTTCAGCTCCATCTGGATCAGAATCAGTAACAGTGTCATCTCTAAAGGTTTTCTTATTCTTGCGAGCCATGGCTCAAAACAGAGTCAGAAAATCGTAAAAAGAAAGAAAGGTAACAAGAAGCAGATGAGCAAAGAACAAGAGCTAGAACACAGCAATGGAAAGGATTTGGCAGGCAAAAACATGAAGATGAAGAAGCCGGCTGAGAGAATTCATCTCTCTAAAAATCCGTTCTTACTCCTTGCACCATACATCTTCGCTTTATGCATGCAAGTCTTAAGTCTGGATATTGATACCTCTATTCTTATGGGCGAGGCATTGGTCAAACAAGCATAAATAATGGAAAAGCTTCTAAAAGTCTTTTGTGAAGCCTTGGGGCGTAAAATCGACATGGCTAATTAGTCAAAGTTCTTTGTATCCCCAAATGTTTGAGATGACACCGCCCATGAGATCGCTCAATGGCTTGGTACTATGAATCGCATATACAACCTAGAAAAATATCTAGGTGTTCCGCTTCCACCATGGTAGGGTGGGTAAGAGTTAAAGTGTAGTGATAATAACTGAGGGTATTATAGTATTTTATGTCTGTGTGTCTCGATGGGTCAGTACACAAAATCTTGTGATAGATTCTGTGTAACAAACTAGTCTTTGAGGTGTCCTATTTTGTAGTATGTATAAATCTTGTAATGTCGGCCTTTGTCATTTTCAAGAAATACAATCTTATCTTCTATGATACATATTTTCTAACTTGGTATCGGAGCCTTTCAATGGCTGAGACCACAGCTCCGCCGCCCACGGTGGTTAATACACCACCTCAACCAGCTCTGGCAGCAGCTTCCCCTACTCTTGGTGTTACAACGACTTCGATTCTTGGCAGTACTACTACGATCCCCTTTGGCAGCTTCTCCAACCATGGATCTGTTCTTCCAACATCGTTTTGGCCGTCCATTCCACATCATTACTCCTCTCTACCACCAATTCCCTCTATTTTGAGCTCCACTCCGGCCATTTCACCTTCTTTCAGTGCTCCTCCGACAAACACTCTTCTGGGTGGAAGCCTAAATCAAACTTGCACTGTAAAACTTGATAGATCTAACTACCTTCTCTGGAGATCCATCATACTGCCCATTGTAAGAGGTCATCGTCTAGAAAGCTTCATAACAGGTGTGAATCCTCCTCCAGCTCCTATGCTTCCCTCACTGGTCAGCCCTAGTGGTGAGGTTCCAAATCCGGCGTATGATACCTGGGTCACCACTGACCAGCTGCTCATGGGATGGCTCATGAGCTCCATGACTGAACTTGTTCTTGGTGAACTAGTTGGTGTTTCTTCATCCTATGAAGTCTGGCACACCTTGGAGGTCCTCTTCAACAACGGATCAGAAGCCCGGATGCTGGAATACAATGAAGCCCTCACCAAAACTGAGAAAGGAACGAAATCCATGACTGATTACCTAGCCTTGATGAAGTCATACTCTGATGGACTCACTGCTGCTGGCTACCCCATTACCAAGGCTGAACTCATTGTTAAGGCCACATTTATATGATTATTAAAGGTTTATTTCATTATTATTTTCCCCACATTTGCATAATTTACATGAGAATTGAGGGTTTAAGTGTAAATATTGAGTAAAGATGATTTTAAGATGATTGTATGCAAAATTGATGATTTTAAGTGTTGATTTAATGGAATTATTATTAGTTGAGTTTTATTACATGTTTGCTTTGTTTATTTATCATGTAGGTGTTAATTTTCGTGCATATAAAAAGGATTAAAGGAGGCTAAAGTCGAATTATAAGAGATAGAGTTGGAATTGGCTTGAAGAAATTGGATAAGGATGAAGAAATCAAGTTCAAGTCGATCCAGACGGAGTCCGCATTTAGCGCCCACCTTCCGTCCATTATGAGAAGCGTTCAAGAAAGTGAACGTGCGTTCAAGTGCCAAAATCGAGCATGAGAGTCCAACCGCAAATCGAACGAGCGTTTGATTAGCGCCCAAGCGAGTGAAACGAACGTCCATTGAAGCGCATTTAGCGTCCGTTGCCGACTTAGTCATAACCGACTCAAAATTCTATATATAGCAAAGAGCCTCTTAACCCTAATTCATACCACATAATTGAGATCGCAATTTTACACCGAAAAGTCATGCGGCCACAAGCCTTTTACACAGAGATGAATTTCTCCAATCCAAAGAATCTTGTTCACCATGATTGTTGGCTAGAAACCTTGCGGTGAGTCGACGGAGGAAGCTTATCAACAACAAAACCAACTAGAGAGTTCGATGCTTATGTGTAGTGAGTTTATTTCGTAGTTTTTCATTACTTTGGATCTGTTTTGTATTGTTTAAGTTTTATTGAATTAAGATTTGATGAAACGATCTATGTTTAATTTATGCTTGAATAAATTTATGAAAGTATGTTTATTTAAGTTCTCTTTTATTCAAAGTAATGCGTCTAATTGTGTTTTAAGAGATTATGCATGATTAGTTGAGTAAGAGCTTGGAAACAACCTCGTGATCCTGTTTTGATTGCATGTTTAGTTTACTTGAAAAAGATAAACGAAACCTTAGGAATTTGATTAAAGATATTTGATTGAATTCGTGATAAATCACTACTAAAAACTGTGTCTTTTTAATCACCGTCTAGTTGGATTGTTGGTTGATAAGTGGAGTCCAGTCGCATTGCTGTGTTTTCCTTTACGTGTTTGAATCAAATCGTTTGCATAAGTTTAGTTTAAGTTTTTGTTTTTAAACCTTTAGATTTCCTGCAACTTTTCTGCAATTTTCTGTTCTGATCGTAGTCGGACGATCGTCCTCAATAGCGAACGCCCATCCGATAGATTTCGTTTCCAGACGCTCGTCCACTTTAGTGAACGCTCGTCTGTATTGCTGTTTTTTATCCCCTGCTTGTTTTATTTCTGTTTTAGTTTTAGTTTTAGGGTTCAGTTCTTAGGTTTATTCCTTAGGTTTTAGTTAGTTTCAACCTTAGTTTAGTAGTAGTTTAGTGACATAATCGATATAGGTTTATATTTGAATTCGATAAACGTTCCATTCCCTTAGGACGACCCGATAACATCCTTTACTACAGATCCTTATACTTGGGGTGTTTCGGTATTATAAATTTAAAACGTGGCGCCGTTGCCGGGGAATCGGTTTCGGTTGTCGGATTCTTTTAGGTATAATTTTTATATCGATTCTAATTTTAATTCGTAGTTTTTAATTTTAGGATTACATTTATTATTGTTTTATTTTATTTGATTTTCTTTCAATTATTTTCCTTACTTTTTATAGTTTAGATTTGTTTCCGTAATTATAGATTTGTTTTATTTTGTTTCCATAGTTCTTTCTCGCTTTTATATTGTTTTTATCTCGCTTTTAATTTCTCGTAACCTTAGTTTTTAGGTTTTCGAATCCGAACGAAGCGTTCATTTATCTGAACGCCTGCACCTCAATTTCGCTCTTACGAACGAACGTTCATTCAATCAACGAGCGTTCGATTCGAACGAACGCCCACTAACACCGGGCGCCGATTCATCTGCTCAATCATCACTTTTTGCTATCTTCTCTTATCTCTTTTCTTTTCTTCTCTTTTCTCAACCATCTAATCTTTTCTAAACTCGTTTCTAATCAACCCCAAAGGGTTGATTCCTTCCTTTTCCTTTCTTCCGGTTTATGCAAACAAGAAGTAAGAAGGACTTCTAATCTTTGATCCTGAGCCTCGAACGATCTATCCTTAGAAGAAGCTTCTCCCCGATCTTGACGCCATGGCGATCAAGATCCAAATCCGAACCCCAAGCCCAATTAAATCTCATTCTTCAAAGAAATGCAAGCTCTGCAACAACAAAGCAGAATCAACAAGTCGGTATAAATCAACAACTTCAACAATTCCGCTGAGAACCGGCTTTAATCAATTGAACCAGACCCTACACCCCATATCTTAATCAAGATTTTCTCGAGGGGCATAGACTATTCGTCCCCTCGACATGGGAGGAGCGAATTTCGATCTAAAGAACGGAGTGGTTGCGCTAGTTCGAATGCACTCTTTCCATGGTATCTGCTGCGGAAGATCCACACGACTTCTTATCCACATTCGTACAAATCGTGAAGCGGGCCATTATCCTGGTGTTGATTCAGAGGTCGTAAAGTTGAAGCTATTTCCTTTTGCTTTGAAGGGTGAAGCAAGTCGTTGGTTTAAGTCATTAGCACATCATTCCCTCCATACATGGAATGATGTCAAAAGAGCCTTCGCTCTCAAGTGGGTTTCACCAGGCAAGATTATGGAGATGAAACGGGAAATAGCTACTTTTGAGCAAAATAGAGGATGAGGCTCATTGGCAAAGCTTGGGAGAGATTAAATCTGCTTGATGAGGAAGTGCCCCAATCACGGATATGACGGACATGAGTTGCTGAAGAATCTGTTCTATAGAGGTGTCTCTCAACCTAATAGAGACTATCTTGACTCCACAGCTCATGGATCCTTCTTAGGGGGAGGTGATGAGACTGCCTATAGAGTGGCTGAGACGATAGCCAAGAACAATATGTGGTCGACTCCAAAGAAGACCAATGTTGTCAAGAAAGAAGGTACTGCAAACAGTCCTGATACACAGCTGTTGGTTGCTCAGATGGAATTGATAAGCAAGCAGCTGGCCAATCTTCAGGCGCAGTCTTCTGATCTGGGAATGCAGGCAGGGATGGAGATGACGGAAGAAGTAAATCTAATGGATAATCAAAACCAACCCTTCCGAAACTTCAATCAAAGCCAGAACTACTCAGGGTTTCAAAGACAAAACTTCAATCAAGCCAAGTTACCACCGGCCCTTCAAATTCGAATTCTTTCAACTCGAACTATCAAAGGCCGCCTGTAACTCCCAAAGGCCTCAAGGTGGTCGGAACCAAAATCAAAACCACAATCACACCACCTCTTGTGTCCCTCAGCACAAGTTTGATGAGCTAGTTGACATGGTTAAGACCTTGTCTACTAGCGTTAAAGCGATTGAGAGACAAGTTGGTCAGATGGCAGACCAGCAAGCAAGCAGACCTCACGGTAAACTCCCGAGTTATACCGAGAGAAATCCGAAAGCTGATGTGAATGTTTGCACTGCCATTACACCTCAGTGGGAGTATGGACAAGAAGAAGAGTTGAATGAAGTAACTTTGAGAAGTGGTAAGAAGGCTGGACCCGGCAAAGTGTCGGGAAACGAGTAGCCCCTCCTGACGCCATAAGTTCAGGAGGGGGAAATCAGAACTCTAAAGCCGAAGAAAGCGACGATGAGGAGGAGCCTAACGAGAATCCTTTGGGGAACGACATTGATTCTGATGATGAGGAAATAAAGGAAAGTCAAGGGGCGGTACCCCTGACTAAGAAAAAGGAAGAAAAGTTTGTGAGATGGAAGGATAAGGAGGATGAGGCGATAAAGAATCAAGCTACAAGGAATGATAAAGCCCTTCTGTTAAGGGTGAAAATCTATGTTTTATTATGATATATTTTGCGGTATTTTCCCTCTTAATTGGATTGATTGCATAATAAATGGCCCTTATATGGAAATATTGGGCATACTAGGTTTTTAAGGACTTAATCGCAATATTGAATAAATTATGTGTTTTCATCGTGAATTATAATTAATTGAACTTTATTACAGTTTTGCGATGTTTTCCATGTGTTATAGGTATGTTCATTGTGCTCAAATGATGATCAGAAAGGGTTAAAATTCGAGCTATAAAGATTTAAGAAGAGATAATGATGAAGTGAATTGAAGAAAAGAGATAAAGATGCAAAAATCGCATTCAAGTCATGATGAACGTTCGTCCATGCAAATATCCATATCAAATCGAACGTCCGGAAATTTAGACGGGCGTCCATGGAAGCAATCTTGATACGAGAGTTTGAACGGAGTTAGAACGAAGCGTCTGGCGAGGGAGTTCAAGAATATCAAACGAAGTCCCACTCAAGTGGACGAGCGTCCGAATGCCGACTTAGTGAAGCCGCCTCAAATCTCTATAAATACTTGCCTATTTTCAAACATTGATATACAATTTTGACAATCTTGAACCCTAAACCCTAGGGGCGGCTTTGGTCTGCGATTTTACACTTTTTATTTCCAGCTTTTATGCAACTTTAAATTCGATCAAAGTAGGCTAGTTCTATGTTATTTTTCTGCTTTTCTGGGTTGCTGAGGATGCTCGTGAGGCTAGAACCTCCTTCAAACGAGAATTGTGAAGCCGTCGGCATTGAATTGATCTCTTTATTTCGACTTTTCTTCGTGAGTATTTACTACGGTTGTTTCTTATCTATGCATATTCTTGTTTTAACGCAATTATATTGGAAGATATGTTGTGTGCTTGATATGTTATTGTTTGATGGAAATCTTGAATAGCATAGATCACCATAGATAAGAATAGTTCATTAGATTTACATTAATGGAAGTTAGTAAGTCTAAAAACTAGATCGTTAACGTAAAAGTTGACACCTTTGATCTTTTTAACGTGTTAATTTAGTATTGGAAGATACTAGGTTAATAGATGGATTGCCCAAGGAATTAGGAGTTCATGTTTAGGTAAGGTGAATCACAACCTAAGTAAATACCACGTAAAATCGAGATAATAGATCAATGCATGTTGATAGGTGGATCAATCCTCGTTTGTCTTTCATAAAACTTGATTTACAATCCTCATAGCTTAGTTTAGATTAGTTAATCTATTTTTCCTGCACTTTTAGTTTATTTTTATCGCTTTCAAATCTCTCCTAGCATTGGATTAATCGCCTCTGTCTAGTTACATTCTGCATATTTGTTTAGTTAGTTATTCGTTTGGTTAGTAAATGTGACAATAGTTAGTTAAAACCAAAGCTAGGGTTAATATTCATCTAGTTCCCGTAAGATCGACCCGGCATAGCCTCTATACTACGATCCTTGCACTTGAGGTTAACCGGTTTATTACTTGTTTTATTTTGTTTTTGTTAATAAAAATCCGGGACAAGTTTTTGGCGCCATGCCGGGAACCGGACGGTTTGCCTAGTTTTTGTTTTTACGTGTTAGTTCGGTTTTGTTTTCTATTTTCTCGTTTTAATCTCTGCTTTTACGCCGATTTCTAGGAGGATTAACCTTTTAGTAGTTAGGATATTAGTGTTTTGGATTAGGGTTAAAGTTTCGCTTTGTGATTAGTTCTTTTCCCTGATTTTCTGCTCTCGCTTTTCTTTACTTTTATCTCTGCTACGAAATCGTTTCGTTTTTTTTCCTGGAAATTTTGCATATGAACGAGCGTCCCATACCGATGAACGCCCGTCCACTGTAAAATTTCAGATCTCAGATCAATTCGACCTACAAACGAGCGTTCATATTTTGGGCGCCCGTCCGTCTTGAAAACCAGCGACGCTTCGTTCGCTTCGCTTTTTGGGCGCCCGTCCGTCGCCTCTTTCTTTTCTCTTCTCTTTCTTTTTCCTAGGTCTTGATAATAGTTCTAGGTTTCTAACCTTTTAGATAGATTCTTAGGTTTCCTTTTCGTAGTTTAAGTTTTTAATTTCGTGGTTTTTAGGTTTTGTTCAATTGAGTTGGGTTTCGGTTTATGCAAACTCGAAGTCAGAAAGGGCCATTACTCTTTACACCTGACCTCGAGCGGACCATAGTCCGACCCAATAGGCGGAAACTTCGTTTCACCGATCCTTCGGACGAAGGAAGTTCAGCCAACCAAGAAATTGAACGAAAGTTGATAGAAGAAATCGAAGAAATAGTAATAATGGCGGCAGAGGATCAACGTACGTTGGCAGACTACGCCATGCCTGGTGCGATCCACCGCAACCCGGCTATAGTCTTGCCCGCCATTATCGCTCAAACTTTCGAGCTCAAGCCGTGGGCTTATCCAGATGATGCAGCATGCATCAATTTTTTACGGGTACCAATCAGAGAATCCGCATACCCACTTACACACGTTCTTAGAAATATGCGGTACTACCCGCATCCAAGGTGTAAGTGAGGATGCTATCAAGCTCAAACTTTTCCTTTTTTCCTTAAAAGGGGCGAAGGAATGGTATCACTCTCTTCCTCCCGAATCCATCACTACATGGGCTGGACTCGAGAGGGAGTTTTTGAGTCAATATTTTCCACCCTCTAAGACGGCCCATTGCTTAAATGAAATTTTCACATTTTCTCAGAAGGAAAATGAATCGTTCTTCGAGGCCTGGAAAAGGTATAAATCTCTTCTTAGAAGGTGCCCCATCATGGCTTGCCTTTGGAGAGGCTAGTCATTACTTTCTTTAAGCGGATTGACCGAGCTCACCAAGGGCATGGTCAATAGTTCATCTGGCGGGCGTTTTGAAGAAGACTCAGCATTTAAGGATGGGCATTGTTAGAAGACATTGCCAAATATAACTATGCTCCATCCTATCAGGCAATTCAAGCTCCTCCTCCTCCTAAGGTGGAGGAAGTAAATGTTCAAAGTCTGATTGCCATGCTGCAGAGGCAGATGGCCAATCCTCAAACTCCGAATCCTATGAATCAGACTCCTTCGTTTCCGCAGAACCCTCGTGTTCTCAGATTGCGAATCTTCTTTGTCGACCGGTCATGTAAATGGCCAATGTCAATTCACCCCCAATTCTTCGTACCAAGTCAATACTGTCCATGCCGATGGACAGTACACTCAGGTCCAATGCCAAAACTGCGATAATATGGGGCATACTTCCAGATTCTGTCCTATGAATGGGCAGAATGCTGAAGTAAATGCGTTCTATGGCCAGAACACCCAAAGATTTAATCAACCATCTGGCCAGAATCAATTCCAGAACCAAGGGTTCAATCAAGCTTCCAATTTCAATCCGAATTCGAGTTTTAATTCGAATTCAAGTCTCAATAAGAACCCTGGTTCCGCTCAAAACCAAAACTCTAATTTTTCCAGTCAAACACAAAGTTCAATCGAATTGGCCTTCTAATTCCAATTCTAATTTTCAAAATTGGCCCAACCACCATACTCTTCAAACTTCCAAAGACTCTCAAGGTCCTCGAATTCAAATGATCTTAAGGCTGAATGGAACTCATTCAAAGAAGAGCAAAACAAGAATATTCAGCTCCTAATGAGTACCAATAAGAATCTTGAGAGACAGATAGGGCAGCTGGCTGAGCAATTAGCATCAAGACCCCCTGGGCATCTGCCCAGCTTTTACGAAAAAATCTAAGGGTGGTCATGTTGCTCGAGGCCGATTTGAGCGGCTGACCAATGTCTTCGACCTCACTAACAACAATGCATTATGGACAAGAGGAGGCCAAGATAAATGAGTTTAAGCGGCGGTACACACCGAGTGGTCCCCTCGCTTTCGGGAAACCACTAGCCCCTCCTCGCCATTGATAAGGCGGGAGGGAAGTTGAGCACCCATCATCCCCTTGGTCAAAGCAAGTAATCAGGTGACCGATCCCCTGATAGGTGAAAAAGTTGGAGATCCTCAAGTGGCTGATCCCTTGAGGATTGAAAAAGGAAAAGAAAGTCAGGTGGCTGATCCCCTGACTACGAAAGCTTCTGAAAAGACGGTTCGGTGGAAGGATTTGGAAGACAAAGCTATCAGCGCATCCTCAAAGAGAGTCTTTTCCGAGAGTGATCTGAAGAAGCTTCCGTTTCCACCGAGGAAGAGCAACATTCCATTGGTTGAAGACAAAAATGTACGAAGGTGCCGAACCTTCAAAAAATACTCAGTAAATCTGCCATTATCCGAGGTCTTGGTCGAGATGCCTAAGTATACAAAGTTCATCAAGGATGTTGTATCTTCCAAGAAGAAGTTAGCGAGGAATGGACCAAGCGGTTGGTAAGGAGTGTTCTCTCGGTCAATAATGAAAGCTTACCAATCAAGAGAAGCGACCGAGGAAATTTGTGCTCACATTGCGGATGGGAGGCCTAGTCTTCCCAAATTCCTTATGTGACTCAGGCGCATCTATCGACTTGATGCCATTGTCTCGTGTGCAAGCAAATTTGGGTTTACAAAGTCTTCTAGAACCCACGACCATGAATTTGCGGTTCACGATAGATCTTCTAAGAAAGCCTCGAGGATCTTAAAGGACGTATTAGTTCAAATAGATAGGTTTACCTTTCCGGTTGACTCGTGCGTTTTAGATATTGAGAAAAGTGAACATGTCCCTTTAATTCTTGGAAGGCCTTTTCTATCTACGCCTAGAGCCCTCATCGATTGTGATGGTGGGCATGTGACCATTCGAGTTGGTGACCGTGGAGGTGAGCTATAGTGTTTCAAAATCCATCAATGTACCTTCCGGGCTCCGACCGGCTTTTCCGTTGAGAGACTTCTCGATGATTTCGATGACTTCATGGATAAGCAAGTCATGGTCAGTAGAATCGAATATGAGCGACTAATTGATAAGTTTGAATAGTCATGGTGTGGTCAATCTAGACCAATTAGCAAACTGATTTCGGATGAGCTAAGAGAAGAAGCCTTGGCGAGAGGACTACTAAGTAAGCTCAACGATGTTGAGTTGAAAAGTGGCGATCTTAAATCAAGTCTAGAGGATCCTCCCGTAGATTTGAATCTGAAGCCGTTGCTAAAACATCTTAAGTATGTGTTTTTAAGAGAGGGTGACAAGCTTCCTTTGATCATCTCTGCCAAGCTATCTCGAGCGTAAGAGCTTAAATTGTTAAACGTCTTGCGTAAAAATGAGAAAGCCTTTGGTGGCAAGTTGGAGATATCAAAGGAATATCTCCCGACATCCAGTATGCACAAGATAAAGACTAGTGAAGGAGCCAAATGTGTAAGACAGCCCCAAAGAAGGCTCAACCTCACATGCAAGAGGTAGTCAAGAAGGAGATCATTAAGCTTCGGATATGGGTATCATTTATGCTATAGCCGATAGTGAATGGGTTTCCCGACTCAAGTAGTTCCCAAGAAGGGTGGAATTACAATTGAGAAGAATGAAAAAGGAGAAGAAATAGCTCTGAGGCTCGGTCACTTTGGTTATAGGGTATGCATTGATTATAGAAAACTCAATGAAGTAACCACGAAAGACCACTTTCCCTTCCATTCATTGACCGGATGCTTGAGCGTCTGGCGGGCACGCATTCTATTGTTTCCTGGATGGATATTCCGGATATTTCCAGATACCCATTGATCCTATTGACCAAGAGAAGACCACTTTCACCTGCCCGTATGGTACGTTCGCTTATAGGCGGATGCCATTTGGTCTCTGTAATGCCCCAGCCACCTTCCAAAGGTGTATGATGGCGATCTTTGACGGGCTAGTTGAAAAGTGCATGGAGATTTTTATGGATGATTTCTCGGTCTTTGGTCAATCCTTCGATGATTGCCTCGATAATCTTGATCATGTGTTGTCTAGATGTGTGGAAAAGGACCTAGTGCTTAATTGGGAGAAATACCATTTCATGGTAGATGAAGGCATAGTCCTTGGCCACAGAGTGTCAGCCAAAGGTATAGAAGTAGATAGGGCCAAGGTTGAAGCTATTGAGAAGATGAGTTATCCTAAGAATGTTCGGGAAGTCCGAGGTTTTCTCGGACATGTCGGGTTCTATAGGAGGTTCATCCAGGACTTTTCAAGGATCGCCAAGCCCCTGTCTACCCTACTAAAGGAAGACGTTGAGTTTGATTTTGATGATAGCTGCAAGCACGCGTTTGAGGAGCTCAAAAGTCGTCTGATCTCTGCTCCAATTCTTATATCGCCTGACTGGAACTTACCCTTTGAACTTATGTGTGACGCATCAAACTATGCAGTTGGTGCGGTCTTAGGACAAAAGCTTAATGGGAAGTTCCAGCCCATCTATTATGCCAGTCACACACTGAATCCTTCTCAAGTTAACTACACGACCACTGAAAAGGAATTATTAGCCGTAGTCTTTGCTATGGATAAGTTTCGTAGTTACTTGCTGGGTGCTCAAGTGATTGTGTGGACTGATCACGCGGCTCTGCGCTATCTAATGACAAAGAAAGAAGCTAAACCGCGCTTACTGCGGTGGATACTGACCCTCCAAGAGTTTGACGTTCAAATTAAAGATAAAAGGCGGTGAAGCGTGAACGTAGCGGATCATGTTTCTAGGATGTTAAGTGAGGAAAAGGGTGATCCTGATGATATAGATCTTTACTTTCCTCTTGAAAACATTATGTTGATAGGCGGTCGTCCCTCTTGATGTTCCATGGTACTCTTCTATTGTGAACTACCTTCATGCCCGTTACCTTGATCCTCGAGATGTCTTATCGGGAGAAGAAGAAGTTCTTCTCTCGATATGAAATATTTCGTTTAGGATGAACCGTATCTTTTAAAATCAAAAGATGGTTTGCTTAGGAGATCGTTCTGAATCCGAGCAACGTGAGGTTATCGAGCAATGCCATAGTGGACCCACAGGTGGTCACTTTGGTCCTTGGAAAACCGTTGCTAAGATCTTTCAATCCGGTTTTATTGGCCTCACGATCTTTAAAGATACGGAAGCTTTACAGTAAAGCTTGTGATAGGTGCCAAAGAACCGAACTCGACAAAGCGTTTTGACATGCCTTTGAAACCCATCTTAGAGTGCGAAGTCTTTGATGTATGGGGTATCGATTTTATGGGACCTTTCCCATCATCTTGCGGTAACAAATACATCTTAGTCTCAAGTCGACTATGTTTCGAAATGGGTGGAGGCGGTAGCCACTCCTCACAATGATCATAAAACGGTCATGAAGTTCCTAAAGAAGAATATCTTTGTGAGATTTGGGTGTCCTCGAGCCTTGATCAGTGATGAAGGAACGCATTTTTGCAACCGACCTCTAGAAAAAGTTCTCGAAAAGTATGGTGTACGCCATAAGACCGGCACCCCATACCATCCGATGACTAGCGGTCAGGTTGAGCGAAGCAACCAAAGCATTAAAAAGATCCTGGAGAAAACTGTGAACAGTCATCGCAAGGACTGGAGTCTGAAGTTGGATGATGTATTGTGGGCTTATAGGACCGCCTATAAAACTCCTATGGGTACATCTCCATATCAAATGGTCTACGGGAAACCATGTCATCTGCCTGTCGAGTTAGAGCATAGAGCTTATTGGGCTACAAAGTTTCTGAACTTTGATTCCCAATCTTGTGGGAAACATCGACTACAAAGCGATTACATGAGCCGGATTTAATCGGACTCCAGCCTATGAAAGTGCCAGGATCAAAGAAAGATAAGATGAAACTACTCCATGATGCGAAAATTAAGAAGCGAGAATTGTAGTCGGCGAACAAGTTCTCCTCTACAATTCTAGGTTACATTTGTTTCCTGGAAAATTGCGGACACGTTGGTCCGGCCCCTTCGAGATTCTCCAAATCATTCCTGGAGGCGTTCTAGAACTTCGTGGTTATAGTGGTGACCCGTTTCGAGTCAACGGTCAAAGGTGCAAACACTATATCGGTGAACCTAAAGAGACATCTTTGATTGTTAAATTTCTCGATATTCTCGGATGTGGTGTTCCGCGAGTCGAAGACTTTAACGAGTTATCACCCGACTTGTTCTCCGAGGATGACGGGAGTGACCCTTCTGAAGAAGTTCTAGCAGGTAGTGCTGATATGGAAGAGTTTGAAAGGGAGAGACAAACAAGAGTCATCGAGAGGGCTCGAGAGAATGAAGAGGTCACCCATGGGAGGTTCAAGCGTATGTGGAGGGCTATTAAAACTTTTCCCCCATGTGTGAGATGTTGTTTCTGCAGCCACACTGCTGATCAAAGCTTACACGAGGTTGTGGCTGGCAGAAAAGTCAAATGGCCTGATCCAGGCTGAGCTTAGACTGTGTCGAGCTAACGACATTAACCAAAAGCGCTACTAGGAGGCATCCTAGATATCCCGTATTATATTAGCTAGGTTCTGTTCACGCTATTAGTGTTTTATTTATTTAAGTTTTAGTTTGATTAAGTTTTAGCTAACTAAGTTGTTCTATTTTTATCTGTCAGTTAGTGTGCTTTTAGATATGGATTACGGAGTTCTTCCTGAGGAGTTTCCCCTCATTAGTCGGATCCCGCTGATCATAGTAGATGATGGACCGGGAGGCACTATAGTCCTTCATGTAGATTTTGACATTAGCACTCAGGTTAAGACCATCACGTACGTTATCGTAGTTCCACCTTGTTCGGGAGGCAGCGATTTCACGAACGAGGAGTTGCGGGAGGCCATAGGGCGTCCCTACACGATCCTTAATGATCCTATCTCTGACAGATTTGGCACTAGTGCTGCAGGCTGAGCATTTCAGAGGTGTTGAGGTAGCTGGTGAAGATTGGTGTTTGCAAGATGAGTACGACTTTCCTCCAGCTGTCGACATGCTTCGACGTCTCATTCGCATAGTGGATTGGGACGAAATCTACGCAGACTAGTGAGTTCTTAGTTAGTTTGGTTCTCGTCGAGCCCCGACGTAAAACGGAAGCGCTTGGTGGGAGGCAACCCACTGTTTTAGTTATGTTTTTATTGCCTTCTACGCTATTTTGTGTCTTTAATCTTTCATCATTGTACTTTTGAATTTTATTTTGACAGTAATAACAGTTGCACTTCAATTTTAATTTAGCATTTGTGTGAATGGTTTAGTTTAGTTATAAGTTTGACGATGGTGCGTAAGAAGGAAATTGTGAAGCGTTATGGTAAAGGTTTGGCTAGGGAGAGCGGTAAACGTAAACGTCCTGAGTTTGATCCATCCCAATTGGACCCTAACAGAGGCGTAGTCTTTAGAGATCAACCCCCCCGAACATCTCAACGGGCTGGGACCAATTTACGGGAGGATTCTTCCTCCAACTCTGATACTGAGGATGATGATGCTATCCCCCTGAGTAGGATGTCTCGAGGTAACCGTGGTGAGGAGTCCTCTAAAGCCAAGCCATCTAGAGTTGAGGGTGGAGAGGAGAATGTTGTGCAGGACGAGCCTGAACCGAGAGCACCTCCTAAGAAAAAGTCTAAGACCGTTACCCCTCTTTCGATGCCTCGTCGGTTTATCAATCCTTTTGCCCATGACGCCTACACTAAGCACTACTCGACCAGAAGTCTTATTTTTGATAGGGAGGTGAGAGTGTCTCAAGTTGATCCTACTTTTGCTCGGATGTTCAAGACTAGGAAGTGGTCAGCCTTGACACAAATTCCATCTACTCATGTCAATGATTCTATCGTCCGTGAGTTCTATGCCAACTTTTCTGAGGCGGACCTAGATACAAAGTGTGTTATGGTGCGAGGTGTTAAGGTTCCTTTTTCTGCTAAGGTCATAAATGAAAAATACAATTTACCGGATTTTGAGGGTTTGGATTATAAGGAGGAGATTGCAAGGAGGCAACATGAGGATGGTCGTGACCCGATGGAGGAGTTGAGATTACGGGTTTGTCCGGATGTGGCTTGGACGATGCGACCCAATGGCCAAAGAAAGGAGTTAGTCACAACGACATGGACCGAGGATTGGAGAGTCCAGTGCCGTTTTATTCAGAGTCGTTTGATCCCGAAGAATAATCTTACACATTTCCATATCAGCGATCTTGGGATGTTATATGCTTTGACGTTCGGGTTGAATGTAGACGTGGGGCAAGCCTTATACGACGAGATTTCCATGAACCAGAAGGTGTACACCCGGAGTTTAATAGTCCCACATTTGATACATCGATTGTGTCCGATCTTTGGGGTTCTTTGAGTATGCATCGGACCACAAGACCAAGAGTTA
>CM047809.1:23792240-24087240 GCA_026214975.1 Gentiana macrophylla | reverse complement strand
GACTCCAACCCGGTGAATTATATTTAATCGCCTCAATTATCTTTTTATTAGGTATATTGATCCAAAATTAAGTTTAAGTTTTGTTGTACGAAAACATTAAATCCCGACCCCGACGACCATATTTTTTCTAGGTCTGCCACTGATTATGATTCAATCTTTTAATACAGTAGCGTTTCTCTTACTTTCATCAACGTGGATATTATGTAATACTAGATGATTGTAAGGGTGGTCTCCACCGTATTTTACAGCGTGACCATTAGTTCTGCCTATGATCGATTCTCATGCCACCTTTAACTCACATTATTGAGATATATATAATATTAATTATCTACCTCCAATCAGCTTAAGTTTTTGGGAGATATGATAGTTCAACATGGTATCAGAGCAGGAGATCATGAGTTCAAACCCCCTCCAAGCACAATTTTCCAAAATAAAAAATAAAAACAATTATACTTACAAGTGTTGGTCCTATCTCCTGTAATATTAATTATCTACCCGCTCTCTTCTTATTGGTTCACACGGGCCTCTCCCCCTACCCTCTCTCTTCTTATTGGCTCACACGGACCTCTCCCCCTTTTTATAGACTCACACTTGAGTGTGCGTATGGAGGTATAATGTTAATTATCTACCCTCACTCTTCTTATAGGCTCACACAGGCCTCTCCCCAATCTTATAGGCTCACACTTGAGGGTGCGTATTGAAATAAAATGTTAATTATCTACCTCCCCATCAGCTTAAGCTTTTAGGAGAGATGGTAGTTCAACACACATAACTCTAGAAATACCCAAAGAGGGTGACCATCACCATATCCTACGGCGTGACTTTTACTTTAATCTAGTGGCCGTCTATAAGGTCAAATGTAACGCCCATAGTTATCAGACACGGCCCGGTCATTGACCCGGAAAAGACACCGGGTCACCGGGTCAATGGTTCAACCGGTGGGTCACATCATATACTTAAAAAATATAATTGAATATTCAAAACATAAAGATAAAATAAAATATGACAACCATAATTATTTTCAAAATACTCCAACAAACACAATTACAAATTAGACAACATAAAATCCTCAAATGATTATCTGTTGTGCAAGTTAAAGTGCAAATAATTAGCCTTTTCTTTAGGTAAGTGTTGTAGCTTATCGCAAAATTTCATACATTCCTAAAAACACAAGAATACATTCAATCCATAATGAAAAAATTTCATTATCTTTACTTCAAGTTTTCACCGTAAAAAAGTACAAATACCCTACATACCAATAATTATTTCCAATAAAACAAAAAAGAATACATCTGCTGCTTGATTTTTTTTGCTGAGAGATTTGCTCGATGTTTTGAGATTTATACTATTTAGAACTGAAGCTTTTGTTTAGAACCGGCTGAATGCGAATGAAATCCTAATGACAAAAAAAAAAAAAAAAAAAAAACTGGGCTGATGGAAAACCGCCCGGGTCACCGGGTTGAACGGTCCGACCGTCGGGTCGACCGGTTCAACCGCCGGGTCGACCGGTCCGACCGCCGGGTTGGCCGGGTCAGAACGGTTCACTTGCTTAAACGGTCGAATGCTTGACCCGGCCCGGGTTTGGGACCGGGTCGACCGGTTCGACCGCCGGGCCGGGCCGGTTCTGATAACTATGGTAACGCCCGAAAAATAGGACGAAAGACCAACACACTTGTGTATCTTTGATCATGATGTATGACCAATTGTTGATCTTGATGTTTTTTGACTTGGCAGCTTCTTCATGTTATGGGTTCCAAAACCAGGGTGTAATGATTGCAGCTGCACCGGGGAATATCTTTAACCATAAAGCAGCTTGTGGAAGACATTACCAGATAAGATGCACAAGCGGCACTAACCTTGGTGTGGCTCATCCTTGCCGGAACGGCGTTGTAACCGTTAAGGTTGTCGATCTCTGTCCAGGTGTGCTAACAACCAGTTTGATCTTTCTCAAGAAGCATTCTCTGTTATTGCTGACCTAGATGAGGGGAGGATCAATGTCGATTTTAACCAGTACGTACTTATAATAAGAAGTTGTCACCGTCACATCAAGAGTTATCTCATTGATAATATTTATTGTGTCAGAGTGGTTGTGACAATATCATTATTCTGCATATAATACCATAAAATGATAAATCTCACCCCCTCCATCTTTTGTGCCTAACAATTTTTTTTCTTTCTTTTTTCTGTGTTTTCAGGGTTTAGGAGATCCGAGGAAAATCTTGAAGGGATGATGAATAAGCTACAATATGCCCCTTCACAAGAATAAAGCTTCAATATTATAAATAAATAAAAATAAGGAGGAAGGGGCCACAAGGACAAAAAAAAATTAATAAATGGAGTGCGGAAGACAAAAGAATATTTCCACGATTATAAAGACAAAAATCACAATTATTTACTTTAAAATTATTCTTCACGCGTGTTAATGTTCTTTATGTTTCACAATTATTCTTACATATTTACTCGATTCCACATTTGTTCTTATAATTATTATTTTTTGTTTTATTAAATTACGAACTTTTCCTTCTATTTCGATTTTTTAATAATTTGTCCTTCTGAACAAAAATCTATAAAAATAAACTAGCCAGAGCTAGATGTAAAATTGTATCAGTTTGGATTTCCAGCTGCATAAAGTATGCACTTCTTTGATTTCCAGCTGCAGAAAGTATGCAAAACTAATTGAAATATATTAAAGAAAAATGATTAGTACAGAACCCTTATCCCCCCGAATGAATGAATTTGTGGTCCCAAAAGTTAGCATTTATTTTCCTTTTTTTTAATAGGCAAAGTGTATGGTTTAAAAAGGGGCCAGTGTATTTTTATGTGCATCAAATTGGTGCCTAAATCATTGTCATATATTAAATACAAAGTAAAACATGACTGAGAAGATGGAAAAATTGTAATTGTCATGCAGCAATCATTCGAATTCACTATCTAATGTACCCAACCCTTGTTGGAGAAATTGGTATAAGATCCTTTGAAATGGATTTATTGAAGTTTGGCGTCATTGTCCCGGATACCGAGTACTTATCCGGAAAAAACGTCCGGCGCGTATATAATTAAAATTTAATCTAATTATATACGTTGAAATTAAATTGCTCATAATTGAATCCGTTATATTTCTCGATTATACAATTGAAGCAGGAGGCTTTTACAATATATAATAGTTGCCTTGGTTCAAACATGCTTATTGATAAGGCTCTAACAGTCTAACAGAAACTATTAAATAAAATATTAAACTATGAACTTTATCGACCATCTCTTAATTTATTTCGAATCTTCAATTTTATTTTTCTCAACACTCCCTGTCAAGTTGGAGTAAATGTTGATGACTCCCAACTTGAAAAGTAAATGGTCTAATTACTGTGTACTCAATGGCTTCGTAAACAGATCAGCCGGCCGGTTGATCTTTACTTTGACTATGACATGTTTGGATTGATCCTTTTTGAATCTTCTCTCTCACGAAATGACAGTCGATTTCTATATGCTTTGTCCGTTCGTGGAAAATTGGATTTGACGCAATGTGTAAAGCTGCTTGATTGTCACAAAACATTCTTAGTGGATTAGCATGATCTATTTGTAAGTCCTTAAGAAGTTATCGAATCCAAGTAACTTCACAGCATGTCGAGGCCATTGATCGATATTCCGCCTCAACACTTGAGCGAGAGATTGTTGATTGCTTCTTCGTTCTCCAAGAAATCGGAGCCTTTCCAAGAAAAACATAGTACCCTGTGATAGATCTTCGAGTGTCTTTATATCGAGCCCAATCAGCATCGCAAAAAGCACTTAATTTTAATTTTCTGGTCGATGGCAGGAAAATTCCTCGACCTGGTGTTTTTTTTAATGTATCTCAGTACTTGATGTGTTGCGTCTAGATGGGGTTGTTTAGCGTCCATAAACCGACTTAAAATATTCACCGCGTAAGAAATATCCGGTCTAGTCACCGTCAAATATATAAGTCTTCCGACCAACGTTCTATACACTAAAGCATTATGCAAGGATTGTCCTTCGCTTGCTATTAGAGAAATATTTTAATCAACTGGAAATCATGAGGGCCATGCTCCCAAAAATCCCGAATCTGCTAATATTTCTAACACATACTTGTGTTGTGATAAATTTATTCCAAATGTGAGCGAGCTACTTCAATGCCAAGAAAGTATTTAAGATTCCCTAAATCCTTGAGTTTGAATTGATTTGATAAGAAAGCTTTGACATTCTCTATTTCCTGCATATTATCACCGGCTAGCACAACAACATCCACGTAAATTACCTGGCTTTCCTTTGACAAGTAGGGAATGGTCAGCCTGACTATGAATAAAACCTGCAGCTTTGAGGAAATTTGATAATTTTAGAAACCATTGTCTCGAAGCCTGCTTAAGACTGTACAATGATTTATGAAGTTTACACACGAGTTCTCCCCCTTGCGGTCAAATCCAGGTGGTGGTGTCTTATAAACGTCCTCGGTGAGATCGCCATGAAGGAACGCATTATTCACATCTAATTGGTAAATACGCCATCCTTTTAATGCTGCCACACTTAGTAAAGTACGAACGGTAAACATTTTCGCAACCGGCGCGAAAGTCTCTTGGTAATGTACTCCTTCAACTTGGCTATATACCTTTGAGATGAGGCGGGCTTTATACCGTTCCACGCTCCCATTAGCTTTCAACTTTGTTTTATACACCCATTTGCATCCAATGGGTTGCTTATGAGGTGGAAGAGGAACTAAGCTCCAAGTTTTGTTTTGTTCAAGTGCATGAAGTTCATCTTTCATGGCTGCTTGCCACCATGCATCATGTTGAGCTTCTTGATATATGACCGGTTCTTTATGAATAGATAAGGAAGCTACATATTTTTTGTGAGGAAATGACAATTTATCATAGGACAAGACATTACCAAGGGAATGATTCGATGCGTACCTTTTTGTCGGACCATGTTCGAGGCAGATGATAGGCTAGACCTGGAAGGGAGGGCCACTTCAATCTTGCAAATAATCATGCTCTAGAGGCCTCTTTCAATGTAAATGGAAACAATAACATTCTTACCGCTTCCTCGGGGACTCCGTTCATCTTTACTGTCCGGCAAACTTGCATGAAGTGGTTAAAAATTGATCGGGTCCTCAGTTGATTTACCCTTAAATTGTGCATTATAGTTCAACAAGTACCATACATGTAGTTTAATCTCAAGATTTTTCACCAGAATGTGTGGTAGACGGATACGGTTATACCTCTCACCAATAGTCGGTGCTGCATAGTCTCTCAAAATCCTCCTTTGATTGGCCTGATTCTGAACCGGTGGTCGTGCGTAAAAATTTTGTGCCTGAACAGGGGTGGCTGGTGGTGGATTCACATTTTTTTTTGTTAATTTTGCATCATCATTTGCATAATTTGATTCTGGTCAAAAATCATTTGACCAAATAAATTTCTGTGATTATCTTGATTCAGGCCGCGTTGATGTTATGGGCTGACTTGGTTCTGCCGACCTCCTTGGTTTTGGACCACAGTTGGTCCCAGATTGATTGCCCTCTGATTAGGTGGGGGCTATCTATTTAGGCCTTGTATTTCCCTATTCTCGGGAGTAAACATTGGGTCTAATTGCAACCCATCTTGAGTCTCATCCCCAATAGTGAGATTTGTCAATTCTCCACTTCCTGAAGACATTTCAGCTTCTTCTAAATTGGATTCTACTTCAACAAATGATGTTGATGATTTCTCAATAGACTTCTTCTTCCTCACGTTGTTCTGATGCCTCGCAAATGCTTCAATTTCCGAAATCAAAGGAAGTAGAGGTTCCTTAGAACTTCAGGTCATACACTGCAATCACCAAAACAACAAGAAAACAGCAAAATGGAAACAACCTAATCCTAAACACTTAAATGATTTACTGATATTGACTGATTCCCCGGCAAAGGCGCCAGAAAAACTTGATGGCCAAATTATAGTAAACCAACTTTAACCGGAAGAGTACCGGGTCAGTTGTACTACAACGACGAGCAAGGTCGTATCCCACGAGGAATCAATCAAGTATCACAATCACGCTCGTATTTAGTTCAGGCTCACAAATATTGGTAAAAATAATTGTAACTAAAGAAATAAAATCGGTAACTTTAAAATGAATGATAAAAGAAATAGCTAAACCATGGTCAAGAACACTACTCTCAATACCCTTACCGAATCACTAGAGACGAGCCATAACCTACCAACTAGCCAATAGTTTGTAATGAATGTGGTTGTGGGTGCAATCTCCTTAACTGGCCCCTAGGCGCGACTACCAAAACCTAGTTACCATATATTCGGTTCAACAGTCTCCTCTATGGGATTTAATTGACCTAATATAAAGAAAAACTGTGAGACGCTTCGCATCCACCGATTTCACGGCTTACCTAGAAAAACCTTACCAAGGAACAGGCTGCGAATAACTCGACTAGTTCGTGCATGGCAATCGTAAAATCCTAGTTCGCACACTCCCTAGCAAAATACATTTCTAAAGGTCGTGTGTAGGATCAATTAATGGCTCGCGACTCCACTAATAGCATTAAGATCAAATTTTAGGACACAACAATTCAGAAGATTCAATTTTAAGCCCTACTCATCCCTAGATCATCATTTAATCATTAATTTCATTGTTCCATCACATAATCTAGCTATAATAGATTTAGCTACTCATACTAGAAACAAAATCGCCGAAATAAAACAAAAAATACATAATAGACATTGACGATTCCAAAAATCGTCTATATAAACTCTAGGGTTCTTTCTCTAGTGATAACCTATTCAAAGCCTCAATAACAATGAAAAGAGACAAAGATGGTGGGTGTTTTGGGATGTTTTTAGACTGCACTTGATGGTGATCAAGCTGCCTACGTATCTAATGCCGGGATTGGAATCAAGTCTCCGTAGTTCCTTAAGGATTGTTTATATAGAAGGACTTGTGCCTTAGGATTAGTGTGTGGCGTATCCATGATGGACACTGATTGTCGTGTTCCTTAAGGAAAGGATTATGATTGATTGATCTCTTAAACTTTTGGAGATAATTGTGATGTTCAAATATTCGTATTAAGTGATAAAGATTGGAGCCTTTATGCCCTAGGATTCCTTCCATAATTATCTGATTCGGAACGTGCACAAAGGGTTTGGTCCGAGGGGGACCTAGGCCAATCTTATAGGTCGGACGTGGGAAAGTTTGAACACAAATATTGGCCAACCTGCAGAGGTCGGGATGGCACTTGTGCCTATAATGCTCGAAGGTCGGCCCTAAGCCTTAGCCAACTTAAGGAGGCTGGGGAGAATAGCCGAGCTACTTTTGTACGGAAACTGGGGGATCCAATCCCTCAGACAGCCTTTCTTGCTCTATACTTAATGTTAGGCCACTAAAAGGGTGCCACGTAGGCACGCTCAGTTTTTAGCATCGTCATAAGCCCCCCAGATCCAGCCGAGCCTCGTGAGGTCGACTCGGATCTGCTTAAATTACGCTCGGCCTGGTAGGTTTCTAAGTGATGGTTAGGAGCCGCTATAGCGTAGTGAAGAGAGTTTGAGAATGTGATAAACACAAGAGTAAACTTCAACTTAGTTTATTCATTGATATGAGAGGTGTATAAATAGATACAATTGAGAGAGACTAGCACTAGCTTGGGCGGCCACTTGAGTATGTAGATGTGGGCGGCAAGCATGCAAAAGTAAAAGTAAAAGCTATGTCTATGACATATTAATTGTGTCTATGACATAAAGTAAACTAGAGTTTGACATATTAATTGTTTATATGTATCACAATTAATATGTCTTTTATAATTAAATAAAGTGTACAAAAATATTATGCACGAAATCCTAAGGCTCGAGAATCTGCTGAGCACCTGTGAAGTCTCAAAGCAGCCGAGTCTCTTGAGTAATATTTCCACACCCCTCAAAGTAAGGTCAGTATATGTTGATGCAAACCAAGTTTGCTACTTAGTCTCTGCGAACATAAGAGGTGGAATAGCCTTGGTAAGAATATCGACATTCGATCTGCTTTGAGGAACATCTTGGAGTTGAATAATCTTGGCATCAATCTTCTCCTTCGTAAAGTGTCACAATGTCCACATGCTTGGTTTTATCATGATGGACTGGATCTTCTCGCCATGCATAAGGTTGAATTATTATCACAACAGAGTGTGATAGGTTCTTGTCGATTCTTTGAAGTTCGATCAATTACTTTTTTTAGCCATAGAGCTTCACAAATGCCAAGTACAAGTGCCCTTAGTTCACCTTCAAGATCGCTTCTTGACACATGGGTTGTTTCTTGCTCCTCCAAGTAACCAGTTCCCCATATATATGAGCAATAGCTGTGGTAGACCTCTGTCAATGGGACATCCAAATTTCAATCAAGACATCGGTGTAGACCTTGATTGATCTATCGAGAGACTTGGTGAAGTGCGGGCCTTGGCCAGAGTGGATTTTAAATACCTCAATATCCTATTCACTTTGCATCCCAATGTTGCTCAAGAGGGCAATGCATGAATTGATCGACCAGGCCCGACCCCCTTTATATGCACTATCGGTCTTGTGTGAGAAAGGTATATGAGTTTGCCTACAAGCCTTTGATATTGTTCTTTCCTGACAAAGAATGTCACCATGCAATGAAGTATGGCCTGGGGTCTACCTGGAGATACAACGAGGTTTGCATCCCAAATGCCGCTTTCCTTCATGAGTCCAGGACATACTTCCTTTGGGAGACCCGAAATGCCATTGGTGTTTCTAGCTACTTCCATACCAAGAAAGTACTTGAGATAGCCCAGATCTTTAACTTGGAACACCTTTGCCAAGAGAGTCTTCAAGTTCGGATTTCATGAGAGTCTTCCCGAGTAAGGATGATATCATCCACATATACAATTAGAATGGACCTCCTCACGGTTGGTTGTCTTGACAAACATGGTGTGATCGAGTTGCATTGATGATATCCAGCAGCCTTTAACCACAGTGAGTGAGTTTTCCAAACCAGGCTCTTGGGATTGCTTGCACCATATAGAGATTTCCGAGTTTGCATACCTTGCCCTGAGTGTGAGGATTGACAAAACCAGGAGGTACATTCATATAGACTTCCTCGGTGAGATCACCATTGAGAAAAGCATTTTGATATCCAATTGGTGTAGAGGCTACCCAGTTGGACAAATTAGAGAGCGCGAACCACAGCGGTGTTGAGTTTTGCTCTTTGGTGCAAAAGTTTCCTTATAGTCAATACCATAAGTTTGAGTGAATCCTTGCTACCAATCCGGCTTTGTACTTGTCAATTGTACCATCGACATTGTATTTAATAGTGAATAACCATCTGCAGCCTAACTGCCTTCTTGCCTTTGGGAAGAGTTGTGAGGTCCCAAGTATGATTATCCAGAGAGCGATCATCTCGCTTTTATAAAGCAACCTTCCACTTATCATTTTGAAGGGCCTCACCGAATATTTCTAGGGATAGAGTGAGAATCCAGTCCTGTGTAAACATGGCAAAGACAGAGACAACGATCATAAGATAAATAAGTATGAATAGAATGATCGAGTGCATGATCTTTTCCTTTCCTTAGAGCAATAGAGTCATCATCAATGTCGATGAAGCTGCGAGGATCTGCAGATTCTTGAGTGTCGGCGAGCTCAGGTCGTGAGGCTCTGAGTCGGTTGGTCTTGAGGATCGATGAGGCTCTTGTGAGTCGATGAGGTACTTTGGGGTTCGATCTGTGAGGATCGATGTAGGTCTTGAGGATTAAGAGTCTGCTTGAAGAAAGGGTTTAGGTCAATTTCTATCGATTTCCATCGATGATCGCCTCGAGTGGACTTGTTTGTAGTAGTAGTCCTTTCAAAAATTTTACATCCATAGAATTGTAAAATCTTTTTTCGAAGGAGAGTAGCACTTGTAACCTTTCTCGTCCTTTGCATATCCTAGGAATATGCACTTGTGAGCTTTGGGATCAAGTTTGCTTCTATGTTGGGCATGGATATAGACAAACACAAGTACAACCAAAGATTTTTGGAGGTAATCGGGAAATAAGATGGGGCGAGGAGTGTGTGTCCAGTAGGGTTTTGATAGGAGTTTTGAAGCCTAGTACCTGTTTGGGAAGTCTGTTGATTAAGTATGTGGAAGTCAATATGGCTTCACCCCACATATATTTTGGAACATTTGTGGTAAACATAATAGACCTAGCCATTTCAAGCGGATGCTGTTCTTTCTCTCAAATGACCCCATTTTGTTGAAGGGTTTCAACACAACTATTGATATGGACAATCCCTTTATCCATCAAGAAATTACGAGATGAGACTCATAATATTCAAGAGCATTGTCGAGTCTTCAAGATTTTGATCTTAGTGTCAAACCGAGTGGAGACCATGTTGTAAAATTCTTGAAAGATGGGTCCAACTTCGGACTTATCCTGCATTAAAAATAACCAAGTGGTTCGGTGTGGTCATCTATGAAGGTAACAAACCACCTCTTTCTGTTATGCTTTTTACTCTTGAGGTCCCCATACGTCACCGTGGATTAAGGTGAATGGTGTGGATGGTAAGTAAGGTAATTTTGCATACACAGATTTGGTGAGTTTAGCAAACCGACAAATATCACATTGAAGATCATTCAAATTACAACCTTTAAACAATTCAGATCTATAGACTTTAAATAACTAAAAGCGGGATGTCCTAGTCTATAATGCCATAACATGATATTGTCTAGGTTTTGAGTGCAGTCTCTTGAGGCGGTTCGATCTTGATCTTACATCTTGGCGAGGTTGACCACAAACAGATTCTGAGCAAGGTTTAGCGAGTCCCAATCACTTGCCTTGGAGGAATGATCTGGAATGTGCACGATTCTCATTAAAAACAACGATCCGATTCAAATCTTTAGTAAGTTTCTTGTGAGATATGAGATTGCAATCTAATTTTGGAACAAATAGGACATTCTGCAGGCATATCTTATTAGTAAGTCAGACCGACCAAAACCTTTTGCACTAGAGATAGATCCATCGCCAGCCTTAATATTGTGAATTTGGGGACATGGCTTAAGTTGAGTAATGAGATTTTTATTACCACCATATGGGAAGAGGCCCCAGAGTCAACAATCCAGTTTTCATTATTAAGAGATGAGTAGAATTTACATCAGACTGCATGAGAGGCTATGTCGGTAGAGTGACTACCTCCCTTTTGTTGAGTTAGAAAGGCTTTGAATGCGACAAGTGAGCATTCAACTTTGTTGTCATCTTCTTCCTCACTTATGTATCCGCCTCGACTTTCCTTGGCAGTGTCCTGGAGGTCTTGGAGGAGTTAGGCTTGCCATGTAGCTTCCAAAGAAGTGTCCTTGGTGTGATTAGTGCGTTTGCGGTGGTCACGAAACGCCTTCCCGTTTTATCAAGAGGGCTTCGCAGTAAGCCTCGGTAGCCTCAGCAAAGGGTTCCCGACGATCACAGGTGGCACTTTCGGTGGGGGTTGTCGGCAGGGGTTCAAAGAAGATCACTTTCCTCCTGCTTTCCTCATGTTTGACCTCAAAGAAACATGGATTTGAGATTTGGAAGAGGTTTAGTAGCAAGAATTCTACCTCGACATCATCAAGAGTAGGATTCATCCAGAAGGAATTTGAATACTCTCTTCTTCTCGATGATGTCTTTAAAGAGTGCAAAAGATCTTTAACATCATTCGGGGTGAGTTTCCAACATATCTAGGTGTTGCCATGCCTTAGATAGTTGATTAAAGTATTGAGTTCTGAGACATATCCCCTTGTCTCAATTTTGAATCTGAGCTTGAGTTCATGACTTGAGATGTATTGTCCTTTTTGAGTAAAGGTCTCCGGCATTGTCCCATTTCCTTAGCGATGTCATACATCATGAAGTTCTCATCGATCTCTTTTGTCATAGACCTCGTGAGGATGGTCATGACTTGGTTATTTTCTGTGTCCCATGCTTCAAACTTGGGGTCGGTTTCGAAGCAGGGCGGAGTTTGGAACTGCACGGATATCCCATCTTGCCCTGGCCGGAGATATACATTTTCATAGACCTTGACCATAACAAGTAATTGTTACCATCAAGTTTATGATTTGTAAAGAAGAGTGTTCGATTATCCCATCTGCGAGGCAAATTGTGAGTCTCATCAAGAAGATGAAACATCGAGATAATGTTGACATTTTTCCGAAAAAGAACCGAGTTTTGCAAATGGATTTTTAGAACTCGAGAAGGCTCCGATACCATGAAGAGAGTTTGAGAATGTGATAAACACAAGAGTAAACTTCAACTTAGTTTATTCATTGATATGAGAGGTGTATAAATAGATACAATTGAGAGAGACTAGCACTAGCTTGGGCGGCCACTTGAGTATGTAGATGTGGGCGGCAAGCATGCAAAAGTAAAAGTAAAAGCTATGTCTATGACATATTAATTGTGTCTATGACATAAAGTAAACTAGAGTTTGACATATTAATTGTTTATATGTATCACAATTAATATGTATTTTATAATTAAATAAAGTGTACAAAAATATTATGCACGAAATCCTAAGGCTCAGGAATCTGCTGAGCACCCTGCTGAAGTCTCAGCAGGCTGAGTCTGCTGAGTAATATTTCCACACGTAGTTATGACCATCCCGGAATTCAAGGTGTCATTACCGGTACACTTGAATTGGAACGGTTTCCAAGATGAGCTTGGGGATATAAACCCGTCATATCAAACGTCACTTCTCCCACTGCCATTCCATTAACCATCGTTCTACTGCAGCTTCCTACTTTCATTGTTCTCCTTTTTCGTTCGCTTCTATGCCCTTATTGATGTATGATTCATCTGAGGAGGAACCTCTTACTCCTAGGACTGAAGCAATCATAAAGGAATCCTAGACCAGGCCTACGGTCTTTGAAGAGATCTCGTGGGTTCCTCCACAACCAATTTCTGCCGCTTCTTCTTCCGGCCCATCATCAAACACTTTTGACCCTCTTTTCAGGTATAAAATTCAAAAGGCCATTCAAGATATCATGGGGAGTCATGGAATGGTTTCGGTTTTTGACTCAAGGCAGCATGAAGTATATCTTCCGTGAATATAGGGTAAACTTGGAAAAATTTGCACCTCTTCTCCCCATGGATCCACATCCGTTCGCATCCCGTCCTCTGGATGGGTACTTTGCCATTTATGAATCCCAGCTGAAGGCAGGGCTAAGGTTTCCATCGTGTCCTGCCTTTGTATCAGTGTTACGACACTACGGGATAGGTACGGCTCAAATGGGCCCTTCCGGAGTTAGGACGGTGGTGGGGTTTGCCAAGTTGTGCCAGGAAATAGGGGTATGGTTCTCGGTGGGTCTCTTCCGAGTCTTTCATCGCATCATGCAGAGCCCGGGGCTAAAAGGATGGTATCATTTTTCCCGTCGGTCGGGAGTAAGGGAAATGATACCTGAAGGCCCTAAGTAAAACTCGTGGCGAGGGTGCTTCTTCTTCGTTCGAGACGGTGGGGACTCCAGGATGGGGTGTTGGAAAACAAGTTCCTTGCAAAAGGATGAGTGTCCGACCCTCCCGAACTCTACTAGGTAGATGACATTTAGAACGCGGGTATCATCCTGAGGCTGCGTGAACTTCCTTCTGAGCTGATTGCCACTACCTCTTGTTCTTGTAAACTTTTGTATTGACGTAAGTAATATGCTTTTCTTTTTCTTGTAGTAAGGACCCTGACCGGTCTCCAAGCCCCTGGTCCTAGAGAGTGGGTAGAACACCAAACTGTCAGGGCGGCCATGACTGGAGAGCCTGCTAGTCGGAACCAGGTGACTGGACCATGGGATCCTCCCTCGGGGCCCACACAGCTCGCTTGTTATCCGAGCTGGAGGATGATGCTCAGGAAAATCCTCACTATTTTAAGGTGGACTTAGATGCTCCTATCATTGAGTTGGACGAGAGGGAAGATGAGGAGGAGCCGGAGGTGCCCCTTATACGAAGATCTTCTCGCCCTAGATCGGGAGAGGTTGATGCAGGAGAGAGGCTAGAAAATAGAAGTAGGACCGATGTTGGATTGGGTCTGGGGAACCACAACGAGGAATCATCTAAGGTCTGCCGAGGGGATGGGGAGACCGAGGTCGAACACTATTTAGAAGATCCGGTGTAGGATGTCTCTTAGATGTCTAACATGGACCTGCTTGAAGTGGGCTTTGAGGCCATGAGATTCGTAAGTTTCATTTCCTTGTATCATTGACACTCATTCTTATTAGAGGGTTTTGACCGTATATTGTGCTTACATAGGGATCGGTTGTGGGTTAAGAGATCTTTTCCCGACTTGCACGCTCGTCTGCTGAACGAGAGAAGAGGACTTCTGATCTGAAGTCTAGAGATGATCGAATAAAGGAACTCGAGGAAAAACTAAAATCACAAATGGAAAAGACAGAGACTTTAAAGTCTAAGTATGATGCCCGTCTTTAAGAGTTCATAAATGAACACCTAGAGAAGGAAGCCGAACCGGACAGTCATGTTGCAGGGCTTCGGGGGGAGCTCTCGGCTTCAGAGGCAAATATCCGAGCTTTTCCTGCTAGTCTCCAGGAGGCCTCGGCTCAAGCCGTTACATATTACAAACCTTCTTCTATCTTCATCGAATCTTTAAAGCGGTTGCTAAGCCTGCTGTGAGGGCTAGCTATACGCTGGGAGTAGAAGATTGTAGGGCCCACCACCCGGACCTGACTATCGACAAACTGGCTCACACAGACTTGTACATTCCTGGTGCCGAATCGATGTATTCTCTTCGGCTGAGGGAATTTCAAGCAGGGGAGGATCTTGCAGCTAAGTACCCTATGATCGGCCAATAGGGCCGACCTTCTGAGGGGAGCGAGCTCTCAGGTTCGACACCTGGTTCTTGATAAGATCAGGCTTTTTATGCATGTCTCAGTGTAGACTTTGTAATTTGTAATTCAACGTCTTTCTGTAATTTTGTTATTTATTAATAAAACCATTTTTTCCAAGCCTTTCAACTTTTTGTTTGATTGTAATTCAGATTTTGCATTTTGTATTTTGTATAGTCGATGGCCCCTAGTATGTCATGACTATGATTATTGGGGGATGGTATACTTGTACTAAGTTGTATGAAGTATGATTATAGGTTATTTTCACGATTAGTTTAAGTCACTACGAGTAGGGATAGGTCGAGTTGGCTTCTCGTGAGTAAATAGGATGAGCAGGGCCAGGCTAGTGCTGACTTCTCATTTTAAGGCACGGCGAGCAGGGCCAAGTCAGACTGGCTTCTCACGTGGAAGCATTGACGAGCAGGGCCAGGCTATTGCTGACTTCCGTTTTAAGGCACGGCGAGTAGGGCCAGGTTGGACTGACTTCTCGCGTGGAAATGGGACGAGCAGGGCCAGGCTAGTGTTGACTTCTCGTTCTAAGGCACGGTAAGCAGGGCCAAGTCGGACTGACTTCTCGCATGGAAATGGGACGATCAGGGCCAGGCTAGTGCTGACTTCTCGTTTTAAGGCACGGCGATCAAGGCCAGTTCGGACTGACTTCTCGCGTGGAAGCATTAACGAGCATGGCCAGGCTAGTGCTGAATTATCGTTCTAAGGCACGGAGAGCAGGGCCAGGTCAGACTGATTTCTCACGTTGAAAGTATCATAGTGCTATTAAAATGCTGCACTCATTCATAAAATAATGACGAGAAAATAATATTTTATTCATAATCACAAGATTCATAAAAGAAAAACTCAATTTGTAATAATAGCTAAATAGGGGTTGTTCACAAAATCGGTTTTATGGATAGAATTTCCGTAAGTTGTTAGCATGCCAACTTCTGGGGATGGTTTTGCTGCTAGAGTCGGCCAACTGATAAGCGCCCTTCCCGTGCACCTTGACCACTTTGTAATGATCTTCCCAATTCGGGTTGTGTTTGCCTTGAGGGCCCTGTCTGCTGACTTTATTTTTTCAGAGCACCAGGTGTCATTCTCTAAAGTACACAGGCTTTACTTTACTGTCGTAGTATTGAGAGAGTTTCTGCTTGTATCTGGCCATTCGGATGAAGGCTATCTCTCGGTTTTCTTCCGAATCGTCTTTGGAGTGCTTGAGCTCGACTTCCCTATCTGCTTGTGTGTAGAGCTCAAGTCTTGGTGAGGGTAATCCGACTTCAACAGGTATAACTGACTTGCTCCTGTAAGCTAAGAAGAAAGGCGTTTCCCATGTTGCTGAACTTGGGGTCGTTTGATACGCCCGTAGGATGTTGGGCAGATGTTCTACCAAATTTTCTCCTTCTTCTTTGAGCCTTTTCTTCAGGACAACTTTGATCTGCCGATTGGTCTGCTCGACCTGTCCATTCGCTTGCGGGTAACCTACTGAAGTGAAATGCTGGGATATCCCTAGCTCAGCGCACCAGGATCGGACCCTTTTATCTTCAAATCTGTATCAATGTGTTAGGGATCCCATACCGGCACACAATGTTCTTCCAGAGGAACTTCTGGATGGCTTTAGTTGTAATCATAGTGAGAGCCTCGGCTTCTACCCATTTGGTGAAGTAATCTACGGCGAGCACTAAAAATCAGAGGTTTCCCGGTGCTCGGGGTAGATAAACGATAAAATCGACTCCCTATTGGTCGAAAGGCCACACCGCGATAATGGGAATCATCTGCTGAGAAGCTTGATGTGATATATTATCGTGTACCTGACATGGTTTACATCTACGGACGAGTCCCTATGCATCTTGCCGCATGGTCGGCCAGTAGTAGCCGAATAGACGGCATTTTAATGCTAATGTCTAAGCTTCGGGATGATTTCTGCATATTCCTAAATGGATTTATCAGAGCAGATAGTTTAATTCATTCTCCGTTGCGCACCTGAGCCAGGGTGCCGTGAAAGACTTCCTATACAATATGTTGTCAAAGAGAGAGTACCGGGCCGCTCTAAATTTCAACTTTCTTGCTAATGTTTTGTCCTCGGGTATTGTTCCGTTGAGAAGGTAGGATACTAATGGATCCATCCAGGTATCCTTCAGGGTGATAGGTTGGACCCTCTTGGCCTCATAGCTTCTTTCCTGTAACAACTCTACCAGAACTTTTTGTTAGAGGTGAAACTAGATGCCAGTTTGGAAAGGGCATCGGCTAGTTGGTTTTGGGATCGAGGGACTTGCTCGATATGAACAGTTTGGAAGGCTTTCAGTCGATATCGTGTAGCCAAGTACTTTTTCATGGGCTTTTCTTTAGCTTCGTACTCTCCTTTCACATGATTGACTATCAACTGGGAATCGCTGTAGACCCACAAGTTCTTAGCCCCTAACTTAGTTGCTAAATTGAGTCCGGTAATTAGAGCTTCATACTCGGCTTCGTTATTGGTGGCCGGGAAGCTGAATCAGAGAGCATAAGAAAATTCCCTTCCCTTTGGGCTAATGAGCAGGAGCCCTGCCCCGGCTCCATCGACATATAGTATCCAACATCGACCTCGGGGCTTGGTTGACTCTGATCGGCGGTTATGGCCGTTTCTTCTGCCAAGAAATCTGCTAATGCTTGGGCTTTGACCGATGTTCGAGTATGAAAATCCAAGTTGTACTCTACTAACTCCACTACCCATTTTGTCAGCCGACCTGTCGTTTCTGGTCGGGCTAGTATTTAATAAAGAGGCTGATCAGTAACCACGACTTTCGGATGAGCTTGAAAATAGATTCTCAGCTTTCTGGAGGAACGTACTAAAGCTAGCGCTAACTTCTCGGCGTTTGAGTATCTGACTTCTGGACCGTGAAATGCTTACTGACATAGAAGATCGGCATCTGCACGTTGCCCTGTTCCTTGACGAGGACTGCACTTATGGCCTCGTCACATACTACTAAATAGGCGAACATGGTATCTCCCTTCTGTGGTGAAGTTAGTGTGGGTAGCTCGCGGCTAAGTAGATTTTCATATCTTCAAAGGCTCGCTGGCATTCTTCATCCCATCTGAACGGGTTGGTTTGTTTTAGAATCTTGAAGAAAAGAGGGCTCGTTGGGCCGATCTAGATAATAAAATGCCCGAGCACGGCCATTCTTCCCGTTAATCTCTGGACTTCCTTAATGTTCCTTGGTGTCGACATAGTTCTCAGTGCTTCCACTTTGTCTGGGATAGCTCTGATGCCTTCCTGAGATATATACCCTAAGAATTTCCCGGTCCGGACTCCGAACGTGCACTTCTTGGGATTAAGTTTCATCTGTGAGGTCCTGAGTACTTCAAAGACTTCCCTCACGTCAATTAAGTATTGTTCTAGGGACTTACTCTTGATTAAGAGGTAGTCTACGTATACTTCCAAGCACCTTCTTATTTGGTCTTTAAATATTGTATTGACTGCCCTTTGCTAGGTTGTACTGCGTTTTTGAGGCCAAACGGCATAGTTTTGTAACAGTACGTGCCGAACTCAGTAATGAATGAGGTTTTTTCGGTATCCTGGAGGTCCATGGCAATCTGATGATAACCCTTGTAGGCGTCCAGGAAACCAAAGACTCTGAAGCCTTTGGTTGAATCCACCATTCGGTCAATTTTAGGTAAGGGATAACAGTCCTTGGGGCAAGCCCGGTTGAGGTCGGTAAAGTATACACACATCCTCCAACTACCGTCCGGCTTCTTCACCAAGACGGGGTTCGCCAACCAGTCTGGATAGCTCACTTCCCGGATGATGTTGGCCTGGAGCAGCTTTGTTACTTCCTTCTTAATGGCATACATTCGTTCTTGGGCGAAGTGCCTCTTCTTTTGGTGAACGGGTTTTCGGTTCAGGTCGACGTTCAACTTATGCATGGCTAAGGCAGGGGACAAACCATGCATATCTTCTGTGGTCCAAGCGAACACATCCTTGAATTCCTTCAACAAGGTTATTAACTGTCCTTTGTATAGGTCGGGGATCCATGATCCTACTCTCACGGCCCAGTCATCCCGATCCTCCCATAAGCAGATTTCCTTTGCTTTGTCATCCGAGGACCAGTTTTCCTCACTCTCGGGTAGCAAGTCTTCAACAGGGACCAGTGCAGACTCAACGCTTCCGCTCGTGTTAGATGTGTAGCAGCTTCTCGTGTGGTCCACGTTACCTATGATCTCCACGAGGCCTCCGGCGGACCAGAACCTTAAGTTGTTATACACGAGCGAGACGACAGCATGTAAGCTGATTAGCGGAGGTCGGTATAATCATATTATAGAGGGACGGTGCTTTAACCACCACGTACTCAACTAAAAGATTTTAGCCTAATGGGGGTCAGCCGAAGGTGGTGGGGAGGACAAGGGTGCCCTCCGGGTAGACTGGTGACTCGGCAAAGCCGATCAGATGAGCAGTTGCCTGTGTAAATTCAGAACTCTCCAAGTACATCATTGTAAAGTAGAATAATGCAAGATACTAACTGCACTTCATGTGTCAATGCCGATACGCTTTACCAGATTCTGACTCACCATCGCCTCGATCGTGAGGCCACCATTGTTAATCACCAGGGAAAGAATCTCCAGTGATGTAAGCCACTTCTTCATGAAATCTTCGTCTGGTGTAGGATGTTGCGGCATCGGGACGTTGATCATCTTCTTCCAGCAGAATCCGGTTTCCATATCCTCCGGAGATGGTGTTCACATTTTTCTTCTGGCGCCTCATTTTTACACATTTCGTGAACAGGTTATCAACGAAACGAGGCCCTCCTTCTAGCGCCAATTAACGATTCCAAAAATTGTATGTATAACCTCCAGGGTTCTTTCTCTAGTGATAACATATTCAAAGCCTCAATAACAACGAAAATAGACAAAGAGGGGGGGTGTTTTGGGATGTTTTTAGACTGCACTTGATGGTGATCAAGCTACCTACGTATCCAATGCCGGGATTGTAATCAAGTCTCCGTAGTTCTTTAAGGATTGTTTATATAGAGGAACTTGTGCCCTAGGATTAGCATGTGGCGTGTCCATGATGGACACAAATTAGCGTGTTCCCTAAGGAAAATGATTATGATTGATTGATCTCCTAAACTTTAGGAGATAATTGTGATGTTCAAATATTCGTATTAAGTGATAAAGATTGGAGCATTTATGCCCCGGGATTCCTTCCATAATTATCAGATTCGGAACGTGCACAAAGGGTTTGGTCCAAGGGGACATAGGCCAAACTTATAGGTCGGACATGGGTAAGTTTGAACACAAGTATTGGCCGACCTGCAGAGCTGGGATGGCACTTGTGCCTATAATACTCGGAGGTTGGCCTAAGCCTTAGCCGACCTAGAGAGGTTGGGGTGAATAACCGAGCTACTTTGGCTCGGCACCTGGGGGATCCGATCCCTCAGACAGCCTTTCTTGCTCTATACTTAATGTTAGGCCACTAAAGGGGTGCCACGTAGGCACGCTCAATTTTTGGCATCGTCAGACATCATAAGAAGATAAATAAAGTTACCAATAGAAAGATTGAAGCAATTCCTCAATCGAATCGTTACTTCATGGTGTTCCAATCGGAAAATAAAAAGAAATTAATGCTATTGTTCTTGAAGAAATTTCAGAAGAAAATACTCTAGATCTATTTCTAAGGGGGAAAAAAATTGTGTTGCAGAATAAATAAAATTCTGATATGAAAACTGTGTATCAAAATTTGACCTAAGGGCGGTAGCAGTGGCTCACTTTTAAAAGCCCTTTAATGAAAAGTTAAAAAAGTTGAAGTCCTTGTGTGTAAATTATTTGGGTAGTGACTCTCCTTCTCCCCCCACCACCACAGCCCAAGCTCCTTCCGTCGGTCCATTAATGGAAGTCTTTGTTGATTGCCTATCAATTAATTGGCGCCAAAAGGAAAAAAAACTCACCCACTCTTGTACTCTTCTGCCCACCCTTTCTTTCTTCTTCTTCAATTTTAGTATCAATTAAGTAAATATTTGGATTGTGTCTTCCTCTTGGTCCAATGTAGCTGCAATTTATCTTTAGATTTTGTTGGGGTGATTCAATTTTTCAAGGTAACCCATTTGTTTTCTGAAATTAGTTTAAGTATTAAATTTTTAGCCTCTGCATGTTTTTCTTTCTTTATTTGATTGTTAATTTGGGCTCATTTTCAATGATTATAAGAAGTGATTACTGAAAGAATCGTTGATTTTTTTGTTTCACTTTTTTTTTTTTTTAACATTGAGTTTATAAAAAAAAAAAAAAGCAGTTAAACCTAACTTAGAAAGGTCATCTCTTGATCACACACGAGTCAAGAAGAGGTTAATCGAGGGACCTGCTTGGTCGAGGAAGAGGCTTGCTGTTTTTTTTTACTCGAAGGGGCGGCCTTTTACTTTACTCGAACCCACACACACTCTGCTTCCGTCAGCGTGACATTACACCACCCCAACCGCTACTACTGGCTGGGACATATCCAGGGGATACATTGAGTTTATAAAATGTATTATAAACGAACCCTATAGTTTACTTTTTTTTGGGGACATCGGATAAAATTACAACGATACAGAGAATATTAGTATAGCCGATGACAAGCATAAACCGAGAAATGGTTCAAATTTCTTACTAATTTCTCCTATAATTATTTACATTTAGTAAGTATTAATTGTTTGAAAAGTTAATATAAGTTGATTTCTCATCGCATTTAATTTTAAAAAATATATACAAATATTTTAACCTAATTTATAAAAAAAAAATTATACAGGTATAAATAATTATTAAGATAATTTATTAGTTTTACCAATTTACTACTTATTCTACCTACATGGCTACATAATACTTTATTAATAAAAAAACAAATTCATCCATTTTCCCAAAGAAGCTATTACAGCCACATGCGTGACAATCCATTTCCTCCACTCACTTCCACTTTCCATCAGTTTGATGGGCCTATTACCTATTTTGGACACTTTTATTACAAAGCCCATCACAACCAACCTAAGTAGCTATTTATATCTCAGTAGACGACCTATCCAATTTTCTGTACATTAAATTTCCACCTCAAAAAGGGCGTGGGCCCCATTTTTATAATTGTCCACAAATTATTCAGCTTTCTCCGCTTCCGCTTCCTCTTTTTATTTATTTATTATTTTTTTTCTCGTCGTGCGATGCACGGAGAGATTAAATATATCTGGATAATAATTCATTATGAATTTAGTTAATATTAGCACATGCTATTTCCATTATATATAATTATTTTTATAGAAAATACAATTTTTTTAGTAAATACAACAGTAATTCAACATGAGATAAATTAATGTCACCCCGCATAAAAGTATTGCAGGCAAAACAATAAAGAGACACTACATGCAACGGACTTTAACATTAAATAAGTAACACCAGTAATGATTACAAACAGATGAGTAATTTAAAATATACCGGGAAGAGCCAGTAATACTAATTAACGGTATAGAAGAAGTTTTAGATTTTTTCCCATCATTCCATGTACCACATACTATACTACTCATTCCGTCCCAATTTGTTTGGACGGAGGGAGAATCCAATGGAAGAATTGTTGTGATATCTAAAAGAAAGAGTGCAAGGAAACAAATCATTAAAAGACATAAAGGGCTTTGCGCCTCATCATTTAAGAAGAAGGACAACAAATATACAAAGTACACGACGGTAACACTAATGAACAATCTACAGAAATCAAAACATATTCAATAACACTTCTGTTCATTTTCTCCATCAAAGGCACACTTATTGTAAATCACCTCAAAACCGGTGTTTCAATTGCAATTATTAAACTGCTTGGAGAGAAGTGATGTCTCTTAAATAATTCAATGTGGTAATTAAGAGATTATAATAATCTAATTTTCAACCTAAAATTGAAATACTCCGTACCCTGTATTTTCGCATATTACTTGGACAAGGATTTGCTCAAGTCGAAGTTGCACACCCCATTTTGCACATTCGACGTAGACGACTTTCTTAATTGGGTCACAACCTTCCATGTGCCGTGTACCTGCATGAAAAATAAAGCTTTGGTTTCAAAACGTTGCATCTATTGAATGAGTAGTTCTATATTTGCTGTTTAAATCCGCTGAATCCGCTATCACCAGTCATCTCTTCAGAACTAATATTCGGAGGAAATGAAAAGAAAATATAATAAGAAAATCGTTACCTTTTTCGTTTCTTTGACGTCAATTAAAGATCTAGTGCAAAAAAATCAGTATGAACAAAAAAACCCATCAACAATTGCTGGACAACCTCAACAATTCCAAATTTCAAATGAAATAAGGTAGAAGAATTCCAATCTGAAACTCTAGTTGCACGAACTGAAAATTAACAGATTGAATAGCATATTACTTCAAAAAAAAAGTGCATTAAGTACTTAAAAATAAAAAAATAATATCGTAGCTGATATTGACTCGTGCCAACCATAGCAACCATTAGATTGAAATTGTTCTTGTTGTTCTACAATGCATAATAAATGACATAATGGAGGCCCTGTTTGTATCACCACCACAAAATCTCACACCTCTACCCATTTGAAAACCAACAATACATAAATGGAAAGGAAAAAATGCTGCCTTTACCTACGCCGCCTGACATAAGCCATAAAAATATATACACCCTAATGCCTGATGGCCGTTTTATATAGTAACCAACTTTGACCGGCTGAGTATCGAGTCGGTTGTAATATAAACTGGCAAGCAAGGTCGTATCCCTCAGGGACACGAGTTAAGTACCTCGGCTAGCTTCATCTCGAGTTTAGATCGACAGCCTTTCAATTTGTTTAACATAGAACAAAACTAACTCTAGAAAACTTGATGGCCGTTTTATATAGTAACCAACTTTGACCGGCAGAGTACCGAGTCGGTTGTAATATAAACTGGCAAGCAAGGTCGTATCCCTCAGGGACACGAGTTAAGTACCTCAGCTAGCTTCATCTCGAGTTTAGATCGACAGCCTTTCAATTTGTTTAACATAGAACAAAACTAACTCTCGTCACAATTATCAAACTAATTCACTATAACTATCACGGTTCTATCACACTACGAGGTTTAAATGATTAAAAGAGATAGCCGAGAAATGTTCCGAATGCTTACTCTCGAACCCTAGCTCATTCCCGGGAGAACTTGGTCTACTAACCTTGATTGACATTGATCGGTGGATGTCATCTCCTAATTCCAAACCTAGGCGCCAATTTCAACAACCTAGCTTCCTATATCGAGTTCAACAGTCCGCAACCCGGATTTAACTGACTCGATACGGTCTACGCTCGAATGAGATGCTTGTTAACAACAATATAAACCTTACACACGAAACCGAATCTAAAAACTTAGTCGGTTTTACACGGCAATCCTAAAACCCCTTTTCCCGCACCCTCTCGCAAAATACATATGTAAAAAGAATACGTAAAATACGATTATTAAGTCGCGAATTCAACAATCGTCATTAGGCATAAGTTTTAGGACAACAATCAATGTCAAAACGAACTACAACACATCACAAATTCTCCCAAGATCCGAACTACGGCTCGATTTTAACATTCATCACATAACTCGGCTATAGGGAAATTAGCTAATCATTCTATCCATGAAAACACTATCAAACAAGTTAAGCATAAGTAATTGAGCTAGAAATGAAGATTAGAAATACCTCTTATTGATGAAAATAACCGAAAATCAACGAAACAGAAAACCGTCTTCAGATCCGTACAGTATACAACGATCAATAAACGATTTGTACTTGAAGTTGATCCAAAAACATGAAATCCAAGTTCATACAACTTATCTAGGTCTGAAAAACGAACTAAAGAAGTGATGAAGATAAACTAAATATGCATGATGTTTTAACTCTCCACTAAGTGGAGAGTTTTATAAATACCACACGCGGCGCGTCTTTGTGGCGGCGCTCGTCGAAAATTTTCCTTCACAAAATGTAACAAAGAACATTACGAGCCAAAAGCCGTACATAAAGTGGGAGCGCTTATGGTGACACAAAGGCGTCTTTGTCACCTTTTTCCACCAAAAGACTTGATTTCTTGATCCCGAAGCTCCGGTTTACATTCCACGACATTCTCGAGCACCTAAGACCTGAAAATGGATCAAAAACATACCAAATATAACCCCCACGGGACTTTGGGGTGACCGAGAATGACCGAAAGTGTACAAAATTACCGGAATAACCCCGTTAATCACGAAATAAATAACTAGATCTCGGGAACCACAAAATACATAACCTAAATCAAAACTACGCCGATTACTCCCGGAAATAACCTAAATGAGTCGTTACGAGGCACAAAATGTAAATATAAACTGAGTCAAATTGACTCTTATCAATGCCTAATCGACAATTGTCAAAGGTTGACAAACAAAAATTAGAGAAGAAAAGAAGTTGAAAGTTCTCATATTATCTATTCTGGCGAAATCCAAAATTAAAAATGCTCTCGTATTAAGATTGAATACTACCCATGGTGAGCTTTGTATACATGACATGCTTTGCTGGTAAATAAATTAATTGTATCAATTTCAACATCATTCAGATCCACTCTCTTCTTCATCACATCAACCGGAATTTGAGAAAAAAATTAAAAAAGAAGAAGGAGGCCACGGTGCTTTAGACCATGTGATAGAAGCCACCCTAATCCTAAAAGAAGAGTTTTGAACGGTATTGATTTAGGGAGAGAATCAAATCGAATAATGTGAACGGAAAATCTATAAAAAAAAAATCAAAACCAATATCCAAAATTTTTAGGAGATATCAAAATTTCTGTTTTATTTTTGCAGGATTTTTTTTCGAGATTTTTAAAAGATAGATTTTTTTAACCGGGGCATTTGCGGGTTTGGAACGGGTCAATCGGATAATTGGGTCAAATGTTGCTTTCAAATATATATAGATATAGATTTTAAACAAAGAGCAAAAAAAAACTTCCACCGTCACACCTTCAGGGTAATATTTGTTGTTTTCGGTTCACGATTTTATTAAAATAAATTTTTTTTTCGAACACCCGAACTTGAATCTCGCGTCATTTCCTTATACGAACTCCGTTTTGGATGATTTTTGTAGCGTTATGATCCCCGCCACGCCCTCTATCACGCTATATCTGTAACAAAATAAACCACACACCCAAGCATGACAAATTCTGATAAAACACACACAAATCACCCAAAAATGTCGAGATTTTCAACGTAAACGTCTTTCGTCTCGTGGTTCGTGCTTTGGTGAAAAATGCCTATATAAACCATTTAACTGCCGTAAAATGCACACAAAATGATAGCTAAGTTGACTCATATCACATCTATGAATATGTTAACTTTTCAAATCTTGCATGATATGTTAATTTGTTAATACAACATGTTAAAATGGTTAAATGTGCCAACATCATAATCCGGAACAAGTCTAGCCAAGAGATAGGCTTTAAAGTCGTCATCATTGAGGGGGTGTCCGGCAAGGGCAAGATCATCGGCAATTCGCTTGAGTTTAAAGTAATAATCCGATGCAGAGAGGTCCTATTTTCGAGTAGATTTTAACACGGTGCGGAGTTGAATCAATTTTGCACGACAGGCCTACGCGAAGGATGTTTGCAGAGCCGACCCAATCTCAGCGGAAGAAGATGTTAGGAAATCTACGTGGAAACGCAACGGAATTTAAAATTTATTTTCTATCGACCCAAGATCGACTTCGTTTAAGCAATAAACAAATAAGCTAAAGACGGTGGTTACCTTGCTTGATCTAAAAGATCGACGCTTTGACCGCCTAAGGTGAGTAGTTCTGCATAGAGCCGCCCAAGTGTTCGGCCTCTACCGCTAGTCCACATGAACAACCCGCCGGAATCCACCATTGGATTGCTACTAGAAAAACTCGGCTGCTAGACCGACTTTTCCTCCCTCATAAAACTCTCCTAGGAAGCTCTCTATTTTTCTCAAGAACTATTAGCTCTTGGGATTATGATGTACAAAAGAGCTTGACACCCACCTCCTATTTATAGTGGATGGGGCGCCCCTTAGAAGAGTAGAGATGAAGAAAACCTTTTACTAGTAAAATAAGGAAAAATAATTGATTGATTTATCTCATTTAATATTCAATATCTTACATTAAATATTCCAATATATTGTCAATATCTTATATTGACTATATTTATCTTATTACCATTAATCTATTTACACATGTGTGCAAATCCATAATCATTAATATCTAATATTAATATATGACAATACTATTTATCATATTAATCAATGTGCACAATCCAAATACATCAAATGTACTTGAAAGTGGCGCTTATATATATATATATATATATATATATATATATATATATATATATATATATATATATATATATATATATATATATATGTTTAATCAATATAATACTCATGATTAATTAATTTGCCAAATTCATGTGTATCAATATACATGATAAATTTTGACACACATACATTATGTGTATATTTAATTAATCAACATAATTGATATCTTGTATTATATTTATTCATAATAAATAAATACCACAATATTAATTTACCACTATAACATTTATAGTCTCGAGATAAACTTTCCTTATTTGGTTATCTTCTATAACCACATTTTAATCCGGCTAGATGTTCATATGTGTGTGACCCGATAGGCTTCCGAATATGTTGGCCGTAGACACAAAGTGCAAATTACGACAATGTCCTTCATACCTAACGATCACGGGATTGCGTCTAGCAACACACCGTGACCCCCAATCATCAGAAGAGTCAAATGCAATGATTACTACCTTTCATGTGAAACAGTTACCGTGTAACTTACAATCCTATCGCTGTAATAATATCCATACGATCGTATCTCGAGTGTCGATACATTAACGATCGTATCTTATAATCTGGATATCATGCTCTCTCGAAGTAACTCATTTATTTCCACTTTGCAAAGATTCATGAGAGTAAGACATTCCTTATAAGAAGGCCCTTTTGGATATTCACCCCTACTTATAGGGTATGCGATTCCCAGACGACCAAACTTGTATACTCCGCATGCTTCAGTATCACACCCAATCACTACCGCATAATCTCTCCGTGGCTAGGGGAAACCTCAATAGTGTCAAAGCATGACAATCCACACCGTGATGCCATGAAGACTCCGGACTTAAAGATAATTACACAACCGCCACATAGTGTGACACTTAATGTAAGTGGGTCAGTCTAACGTACGCATTCTCTAATACACGTCCACGTACAGTACAGGTGTCTCTACACTTTGATAGACGAGATCTATCCCTACCCTTAAAGACAAAGGACATCTAATACGTGCTAGTCTGTTCGTACTATCAATGTCCCGTTTAATAGTACATCAGCCTAGAGACATTTAAGTATCAAACTTATTAAAGTGATTAGAGATCTCATCAACCATAATCGCCCATCATGGTTTCTCTATCACAGTTTAATACTAAGTACGTTATCATATAACAATTCATAATTGGTTCTTTAAAAGAACATATATATGACAACAGAAAAGCCATTTAGTATATGTATAAACACAAAGAAATAGTAAAAATGATCCGACCTGGTCGGATCCGGTCCAACCCGATTGGGTTTAGGACACTATTTCAACAATCTCCCACTTGGCCTAAAACCAATCACTCGCACACACAAGACCAAGTTGAAACCCAAGAATCTTATGCAATACTCGTAACCATCCCTATCCATGAACGGATCGCTGTCCGTGGGGACTCCGACTATCTTCATATCATGTTCCAAATGACCAAGTCAAAAGGAACCGCCTCAGCACACATACGAATATCTGACGAGACCCTGGTCCTTGCTTCAAGCAATGAATCCACTTACAATATCAGCTATATAGAAAAGGTGGAAGAACCGTACAAGGTTCAGGAATGAACCTTCTAGACTCATGTACTGCTCCCGCTGCGCCTCTAAGGCATTACTGTGTCTTGGCCTGGTTGTAGAATTTACAGTGACCCATAGCTAAGAACATTTCCAGCTCACTGTATCACTTAATCAAAGTGACTGCAAACCTAGACTATAGATCCCACTCGCCTTCATAAGATTCAGGATATACGTCTGTATAACTATATTTATTCGATTCCAAGTTTCGATAAACTAAGAATTCTTCCATAACTTGTTTAAGGATGTTCTCGACATTCACCAGATTTACTTTCATACTTGCTCATGACTCTTCATGAAGTATGAACATCTGGCATTACTTTTATGATGGTTCTTATTGCAGTAGCAAAGGAAACCTTCCATAAGCATCATCTTTCACCTCATCTTTAGGACCGACGTCCTAACAAAGATAGATCTTGAGAATACCGGCTAGCAGTATCTCCTTTCGAGATCTATGCTAAACTCTTTTAGCATCACATCTATATAGGAATACTATAATCTAATAGCAGTTAAATCTATCACTATAGATTCTTATTTCTAAAAATAAGAACTGCCAATCCAAGTGCTTTCGTAAAGACCTTGAATTACCAAACATTAATTAGCTGTGACATGGGGTGATAATTCCCATGAGAGATATCCAATACCGTGCTCAAAAATCATAACACACTCCCACTATCTATCTTGCACATTGGGCATATCATATTTTTTTACTAAATCAAACTCCTTTGATTATCAAACAAAGAAATCGTCTAGAGAAACTTGTTTGAGTCAATAAATGGATCTCGTGGGCTCACATATCATGTTATCATCTATTAACATCGAGCTGTTTGCCCAACATCTTCAACACTATGATATAGCCATGATATCAAGTTATAACAAGCATCGTCTGAATAGAACTGGGCTCATCTAGCGGCATAAAGATAATTACAAGGTTTACACCCCGTACCCTTCAGCCGTCACTATAGCCTTTTGGTAATCATGTTACTATCCATGTCAGCCTTTCAGGGACATTCCCTCTAGGTAAGACAGACTAGGTTCACAACCTGGTTGTCATTGATGGAATCTAATTCAGATATTATGGCTCCTGGCCACATCTCTCAATCTTGCCTTTTGATGACGGTTAAAATATACCTATTTATGTCATCAATTATAACCTTAAATCGGAGTTAATTATATATATTTCATATTTAATCACGTGTTTATATTTATTATTTAATGATAAGTGATTATTAATGTGATAATTGGTATTTAGCTGTTTTTATTATAAAAGAGCAATTAATTGTGTGATAAATGCTGATTTTGCAGATCATGATAAATCGGGAAGATAATTATCATACAATCGGGATATCTCAAGATAAAAGAGAAGAAAATCGGAGCATTTTAGAAAAGATTAATCAGATCAATTCAAAAGCATGGAGTGGGGAACAAGTCAGACGAAGCAAAATTGAAAACGCGTAAAGAAGGAGGCTCGGTCGACCGAGCCATGCCATTCGGTCGACCGAGCGTGTACGTTCGGTCATCCGAGCCTAAATGTGATAAATGCGTGTCAATATTTTGGATCCTCCCTATGTCGGCTACAACTCCTATATAAACAGCAGCTACGGAATTGAGAAAACACACCACTACAACACAAGAACAATTCATACAATTTTAGCTTTTAAGTTCTAGTTTTATTTTTCTTTATGTTCGTACATTGTGGATTCATCAGATTCTCCGATTAGGGAGCGCATTAAAGAGTGGGAGTCACTCTCGTCTTCGAGGGTATGACTATTCAATTATGCAATCTTTATTCGTAGATCTGTTATATTTTATTATAGAGTAATTTTATCTGTATTGATTGCGTGATGTAGATCAATTTACGAACCCATGTGTTTAGGTTAGAAACGTTAAGAAGGAATCATGATTTGTTCCGACACAGAACTGTGTTCGGTCGACCTAGACGTGTCACTCGGTCGCCCGAGTGCTGTCGTTCGGTCGACCGAGTGTGGTAAGGTGTAGGGCAATATTGTGATCGGCTTCGACTACGTCAGATTCTTTGATTTGGAATTAAAACGAGTAATTAAACCTGATCAACTTAATTATTTGTCATCATAATTTAACATGAAACCCAAAAAGTGATTGTTACTTAGGATATAGATTGAATCGGCATCTAAGAAGTACGCCTTACCCTAGGAATGTTGCTTAGATGAGGTTACGGTTTATACCGGCATCCCTAGTCTCGTAATTGTGTCAGAAGTTATATGAGATGGAGGCATTAAAAAGCGAAGTCACGTAATGGAGACACGATGATTTAGAGGGCCTAATTGGAGCTAAATCTATGTTAAGGCCATATTTATATGATTATTAAGGGTGTATTTCATTATTATTTTTCCCACATTTGCATAATTTACATGAGAATTAAGGGTTTAAGTGTAATTATTGAATAAAGATGATTTTAAGAGGGTTGTATGCAAAATTGATGATTTTAAGTGTTGATTTAATGGAATTATTATTATTTGGATTTTATTACATTTTTGCATTGTTTATTTATCATGTAGGTGTTGATTTTCGAATGCATATAAAGAGGATAAATGAAGCTCAAGTCGAATTATTCAAGATAGAGTTGGAATTGGCTTGAAGAAATTGGATAAAGATGATGAAATCCGATCCTCAAAGATCTTGGGACGGCGTCCGAATTGTATTTTACATTCGAGAGTTCAGACGAGGATGAACGAGCGCGTTTACTCGGCGTCGAGCATTACGGGCGGGCGTCCACGAGACCAGGCAGCGTCCGTTGCCGACTTAACCCTAACCGACTTGAAACTCTATATAAAGCGGCAGCCTCTCAACCCTAATGGATACCACATAATTGAGATCGCAAATTCACCAAAAAGTCATGCCGAGAACCCTAATTTCACGAGATGCAAATCTCCCAACCAACAATCATATCCAACATGATTGTTGGCTAGAAACCTTGCTGCAGTGAGTCGACGGAGGAAGCCCATCATCAACACAACCAACTAGAGAGTTCGATGCTTTATGTTAGTGAGTTTAATTTATAGTTTTTCATCACTTTGGATCTTTTTTTGTATTGATCATGTTTTGTTGGAATTAACGATTTGATGAAACGATTTATCTATATCTATATGCTTGGATCTATGTATGAAAATATATTGGTTTAAGTTTTATTTCGTTCAAGTGATGCAATTATTCGTGTTTTAAGAGATTATGCATGATTAGTTGAGTGAGAGTTTGGAAACAACCTCGTGATTTCGTGTTGATTGCATGTTTAGTTTATTTGAAAAGATAAACGAAACCCTAGAATTTGATTGAAGATATTTAATTGGATTCGTGAATAAATCACCACTAAAAACTACATCTTAGATCACCATCTAGTTGGGAGTTGTTGGTTGATGGGTGGATTCGTTGCCTCATTGTGTTTTCCTTTATTGTTTATTAATCGAATCATTAGTTTAATCTTGATTTAAGTTTTAGTTTGATAAACCCTAGTTTCCTGCTTGTTTTTACGCAATTTTACGTTCCATTCGTAGTTGGGCCGCCGTCCGCAATAGCGAGCGCCCGTCCGTTAGATTCCGTTTTGACGCTTCGTTCACCAAAGTGAACGCCGTCGTGCAACTTTTGCTTTCTTATTTTTCAGCTTGTTTTATTTCTCGCTTTTCTGCTTTTAATTCTTAGGTTTAGGTTTTAGTTAGTTTCACCTTAGTTTAGTAGTTTAGTTAATAATTGTGACGTAATCAATAGAATAATTGTCCCTTGATCCGATAAACATTCCACTCCTTAGGACGACCCGTAAACATCCTATACTACGATCCTTATACTTGGGGTGTTTCGGTTTATAAATTATAAAACTAGTTTTTTTACCGAACAAGTTTTTGCGCCGTTGCGGGAGTCGATAACGGTTGTCGATTCTTCTAGTGCAATTTTTATTTCGGTACTATTTTTTTTTAGGTAATAATCTAATTGCTACGTTTTATTTTTATTTTTTTATTTTATTTCACTTTATCATAGTTTAGATTTTCGATTTTATAAATTTGATTTTACTTGTTTTAGTTTTTATTTATTTATTTTATGTTATTGGTCGCATTAGATTTTTATTAGTTTAGAAGCCTTAGATTTAGCTTAGATTTGCCTTAGATTTTAGATCGTATAAATATATTGCCTTAATTATTACTATTTTAGGTTTTTATTTTCTTTCCTGCTATTCTTTTACAGATCTGCTTCGCTTTTTCGCTTTTAAACGGGCGCCCATCCTTTCAGACGCCCGTCTGCTTTAAAAAATCTTCTTCTCTGCATCGTTTAAGCCGATCGATCGACGAAGGCGTCTGAACTACCGAACGCTCGTCCAGCCTCTAAACACCCGGTTCTCCCCAATCTGTTTTCTGAACGCCAGTTCAGTGATCTGAACGAGCGTCCACTTCCAGAATTTCCTCTGAACGAGCGTTCACTCATACTGGACGCCAGTTCAGTCTCTTCAATCATCACTTCTTTTCTTTCTTCTCTTTTCTCTTTCTAAACCTTTTCTAAACCTACTCTAATCAACCCCAAAGGGTTGATTTCTTCCTTTCCCTTTCTTCTGGTTTATGCAAACGAGAAGTAAGAAGGGACTTCTGATCTTTGATCCTGAGCCTGAACGATCTATCCTTAAGAGAAGGCTTCTCCCTGATTTGGATAAAATGGCGGATCAAGATCCACCAATTCCAAATCCTGACCCCCAAGCTCAGTTAAATTTACTCCTTCAACAGATGCAAGCTCTGCAGCAACAACAAAATCAGCAAGTGGCATAAAATCAACAACTTCAACAATTTGACAAAACCCGGCTTAATCAATCAAACCAGGACCCCTACACTCCATATCTAAACCAAGATTTTCTCGAGGGCATAGACTATTCGTCCTCCCGACATGGGAGGAGCGAACTTTGATCTAAAGAACGGAGTTGTTGCCTTTGGTTCGAATAGCTCTTTCCATGGTATCGCTCGGGAAGATCCACACGACTTCTTGTCCACATTCGTACAAATCATGAAGCGTGCCATTATCCTGGTGTTGATTACGAGATCGTAAAGTTAAAGCTATTTCCTTTTGCTTTGAAAGGTGAAGCAAGTCGGTGGTTTAAATCGTTAGCACATCATTCCTCCATACATGGAATGATGTCAAAAGAGCCTTCGCTCTTAAGTGGGTTTCACCAGCAAGATTATGGAAATGAAACGGGAAATAGCTACGTTTGAGCAAATGGAGGATGAGGCTGTTGGGAAGGCTTGGGAGAGATTAAATCTGTTGATGAGGAAGTGCCCCAATCACGGATATGATGTACATGAGTTGTTGGAACTGCTTTTGAGGTGTCTCTCAACCTAATAGAGACTATCTTGACTCCACAACTCATGGATCCTTCTTAGGGGAGGTGATGAGATCGCCTATATAGAGTGGTTGAGACAATAGCCAAGAACAATATGTGGTCGACTCCTAAGAAGACCAATATTGTTAAGAAAGAAGGCACTTCAAGCAATTCTGATACACAACTGTTGGTTGCTCAGATGGAATTGATAAGCAAGCAGTTGGCCAATCTTCAGACGCAGCCTTCTGATCTGGGAGTGCCGGTAGGAACGGAGATGACGGAAGAAGTGAACTTAATGGATAATCAAACCCAACCCTTCCGAAACTTCAATCAAAGCCAGAACTACTCAGGGTTTCAAAGACAAAACTTCAATCAAGCCAAGCTACCACCTGGCCCTTCAAATTCAAATTCTTTCAACTCAAACTATCAAAGGCCGCCTCGAACTCTCAAAGGCCTCAAGGTGGTGGAATCAAACTCGAGAACAATAATCATACCACCTCATGTGTCCTCAACACAAATTCGATGAGCTGGTAGACATGGTGAAGACTTTGTCTACTAGTGTTAAAGCAATTGAGAGACAAGTTGGTCAGATGGCAGACCAGCAAGCAAGCAGACCTCACGGTAAACTTCCGAGTTATACCGAGAGAAATCCGAAAGCTGATGTGAATGTTTGCACTGCCATTACACCACAGTGGGAGTATGGGCAAGAAGAGGAGTTGAACGAAGTAACTCTGAGAAGTGGTAAGAAGGCTGGACCCGGCAAGATGTCGGGAAACGAGTAGCCCCTCCTGACGCCATGAGTTCAGGAGGGGGAAATCAGAAATCACATGCCGAAGAAAGCAATGATGAGGAGGAGCTTAGTGACAATTCTTCGGAGGATGAAAATAATTCTGATGGAGAGGAAAGGAAGGAAAGTCAAGAGGCGTACCACGACTAAGAAAAAGGAAGAGAAGTTTGTGAGATGGAAGGATAAGGAGGACGAGGCGATAAAGAATCAAGCTACGAAGAATGATAAAGCCCTTCCCTATCCACCAAAAAGGAAAGAAAGCCCTCACTAACGACAAGCGTTATCTTTGGAGTGAGGAGGATGCTTAGGACACTAAAGTGAGTATGCCCTTAGTGAGGTATTGTCTGAAATGCCTAAATGTACTAAGTATCTTAAAGAATTCGTGGAGCAAGAGAAAGCTTGAGGAATGGTCAAGAAGTGTTTCGAGAAGATTGCGCAATGGTTTCACAGAAAAGTCATTTGTTTAGCGAGGTGACCACTGGCAGACCTTCAATATCTTGCGAGATTGAAGGCCATTTGTTCGAAAATGTCTTATGCGACTCAGGGGCTTCCATTAATGTGATGCCATTAAATGTATGCAAGAAGCTCGGGCTAGACAAAAGAATGCGAGAACGCCCCATTTCTCTTCAGATGGTAGACAAATCTAGTCAAATCTTTGCGGCCGGTTTGTGTAGCTAATGTTCTCCTTCAAATTGAACATTTAGTCTTCCCTACCGATCGGGTTATTCTAGACTATCCACCTGATAAAGAGATGCCTCTAATTCTAGGCCGAACCTTTTTAGACACTTCTAACGCTCTCATCGACTTCTGCAAAGGACAGATTACTCTTAGAGTCGATGACACATCCGTCACCTTCACACGAGGGACACATCCTGAAAGAGCCGTAATTGATGAAATATCGTTTGTCGAAGCCATATATGAGGACGGAGGAGATGCCTATTATGAAGATGCAATGGAGCTTACAGAGATAGGTGTTTTTGAAGTCATGGACAATGAGGATCCGGTGATCATGGACCATCTTCTAATTCATTCCCAGCCGTAGGCATGGACGAGTCATCTTCACTCGCTCAACATTGGGCCTGTTATTGGTTTAGAAGCATGAAGATGCCCACAAACAACGGATGATTTAAAAAACTGAGTCAGGAAGACTTCATCCCTGGTGAAGAAGAAGCTCTGATGGGTAGTTGGGACGAGGTAGAGTTTTGGAGAGAAGCTACTCATTGGGAAGTAGATGATTGGGAGGAGTTAGCGAAAGAGCTTAAAGACGAAGAGTTAAGGAAAATGATCGATCACAAGAAAAGGAAGCAAGTGTTGACCGGAGGATTCCGATGGATGATTTGATCCAATTGCCCTTTTCGGGGTTGAGCCTCGGGAAGATGAGGTGTTCTCATCACAACCACTTCAAGCTCATAGGAGAAAGGTGGCCCGTTAAAATCTAGTATTGAGCAACCACTCCGATTTAGAGCTCAAACCGCTTCCAAAACACCTTAAGTATATCTTTCTTAAGGATGGAGATAAATTGCCTTTGATCATTTCTTGAAACTCGAGCCCGAGCAAGCAGCACGGTGATAGAAGTGCTTAAGAAAAACATCCTCGCGTTCGGTTGGCAAGTGGGTGATATCCGAGGATCACCCCAGACATATGCATGCATAAAATCCGAGCGGAGGAGGAGCTAAAAGGTTAGACAACCTCGAGAGAAGACCGAATCCGCGTATGCAGGAGGTTGTCAAGAAAGAAGTGATAAAGTGGCTCGACATGGGAATCATCTATGCAATCGCCGATAGCGAGTGGGTCACCCTACTCAAGTTGTGCCAAAGAAGGCGGAATCACGGTTGAAAAGAATGAAAAAGGGAGGAAGTTGCCCTACGTCTCGTGGATCGCTCAGAGTGTCAGATCGACTATCGTGAGATCGAATGAAGTCACCGCAAAGACCACTTTCCCTACCCTTCATTGACCAACTTATTGAAAGACTAAGTGGTCACAAGTATTATTGTTTTCGATGGATATTACGGTTACTTCCAGATAGCCATCGACCCCAATGACCAAGAGAAGACAACGTTTACGTGTCCATCTGGTACTTTTGCTTTTAAGTAGAATGCCATTCGGTCTATGCAATGCACCCGCGACTTTTCAACGGTGTATGTTGGCCATTTTCGATGGACTTGTTGAGAAATGCATGGAGGTCTTCATGGATGATTTCTCAGTCTACGGTGATAGCTTTGATGAAATTTTAAAGAACCTAGATATGGTACTCCAACGTTGTGTTGAGAAAAATCTGGTGCTTAACTGGGAAAAATGCCATTTTCTAGTAGGCGAAGGAATCGTTTTGGGACATAAGGTGTCCAATCTTTGGTATTCAAGTTGATAAGGCTAAGGTTGAAGCCATTGAAAGATGATGACGTACCTAAGGCAAAGAAAGAGGTACGAGGTTTTCTAGGACATGTTGGCTTCTACCGGCGTTTCATTAGAGACTTTTCTACGATTGCCAAGCCTTTATCAAATCTCTTGAAAGAAGATGTAGATTTCTTGTTCGATGCAAAGTGCAAAGAAGCTTTCAATTGTCTCAAAGATAAGCTTATCGATTGCCCTATTTTAGTAGCACCGACCGGACCAAGCCTTTCGAGTTGATGTGCGATGCCTCTAATTACGCCGTGAAAGCGCAGCTTTTAGGTCAAAGAGTTGATAAAGGTTTAGGCCCATTTATTATGCGAGTCGTACCTTGAACCCGGCTCAATGCAATTATACTACGACTGAGAAGGAATTCTTAGCCGTCGTCTTTGCCATTGACAAGTTTAGAAGCTATCTTCTAGGGTCTCAAGTGATTGTATGGACAGATCATGCAGCTTTACGCTACCTTATGGATAAAGCGGATGCAAAACCAAGGTTACTTCGATGGATTTTAATTCTACAAGAGTTTGACCTTGTGATCAAAGATAAGAAAGGTAGTGAGAATATTGTGGCTGATCATTTATCTCGCTTAGTAAATGAGGGTGCAGGGAATCACAATGACATAGGCATTGATTTTCCGACTGAGCAATTGATGAAGCTTGAAACGGTTAGGCCGTGGTATGCTGACTACGTCAACTATTTAGCGAGCGGTCATTTAGAAGACATGACGTATCGGGAGAAGAAAAGTTCTTTTACGATCTCAAATATCTCGTATGGGAAGATCCTTATTTGTTCGTAGTGCAGAAAGGCGGGTTGCTTCGACGGTGTGTTCTGAGCATGATCGATGGGATATTTTGGAACAATGCCATAGTGGTACTACCGGAGGTCACTATGGAACACCGAAGACGGTTGCAAAGATTCTTCAAGCCGGATTCTCTTGGCCGACTCTGTTTAAAGATGCGAGAAGCCTTTTGTAAAGGTTGTGATAGGTGCCGGAGAACAGGGAAGGCGAGAGTAGTCGGATGGAAATGCCACTTAAGCCCATTCTTGAATGCGAAGTTTTCGATGTATGGGGCATAGATTTTATGGGACCCTTTCCATCCTCTTGTGGTAATAAGTATATCCTCGTCTGCATGTGGATTATGTTTCAAAGTGGGTCGAGGCCATAGCTACTCAAACTAATGATCACAAGGTTGTAAAGAAATTCTTGCAAAAGAATATCTTTACTAGATTTAGTATCCGAGAGCACTCATTAGTGATGAAGGTACTCACTTTTGCAATGCGCCGCTTGACAAGATCCTTGAGAAGTATGGTGTCAAACATAAGATTGGTACACCATATCATCCCTGAACCGATGGCCAAGTCGAGGTAAGCAACCAGAGCTTGAAAAGAATTTTGGAGAAGACCGTGAACAATAATCGATCTAATTGGAGTCTTAAGGTTTGGATGACGCGTTGTGGGCTTATCGTGCTGACATTTAAAACCCGATGGGCACGTCACCCTTCCAAATGGTCTATGGCAAAGCTTGTCATTTACTGTCGAACTTGAACACAGAGCTTTACGGGCAATTAAATTCTTAAATTTTGATAGCCAACTCTGTGGGGAGAAAAGATTGTTACAATTGAACGAGCTCGACGAATTCAGACTCCGTGCGTACGAGAATGCTAAGCTCAGCAAGGAGAGAACTAAGATGCTCCATGATGCTAAGATCAAGGACCGAGAATTCAAAGTTGGTGAAATGGCTTTACTCTATAATACCAGACTTCACCTGTTTCCTGGTAAGCTTAAGTCTAGATGGTCTGGTCCCTTTGAGATTCTCGAGGTTAATCCAAGTGGAGTAATTACTTTGAACGGGTATGGTAATCAAGCTTTTAAGGTGAATGGTCATCGACTTAAGAAATATTTTGGGCAACCAAAGGAAAAGCCTGAGATTCTTTATTTCCAAAGCGAGAGATGAGAGTACGGATGTCCTGATTTGTGAGGAGATTCCATCTTATTTCTTTGAGTCGATGATAGCGATGGCGTTCTATATCCACCCGTGAGGTACCTTCTGCTGAAACTTCTGATCATACCACTATATCTATGCCTATCATGCGCAAGAACAAGAAGAAGAGAGTCAGTGTAGTTTGGCGAGAAAAGTTTAATGATCTTATTGCGCACTTGACTTGTTGTTGTGGTGAAAATCATTTCCGCCCCAATACTTGATTACGATCTTGAGGTGGCGGCTGTTAAAACCAAAGTGGCCCGATCCGGGTGGTTCTTTGGACCTTTGTGTCAAGCTATTGACATTAAAAGAGCGCTCTAGGAGGCAGCCTAGTTTTCTTTGTTTGTTTCTTTTCTTAGGTTGTTTTGTTTTATTGTTTTAGAAATAATACTTTAGTTGATGTTGTGTTGTTGGTTATTCCTCATACGTTCATTGTAAGTGTTTTGTGTTATGTGTTGCTCATATACCCCGTGTACCCCGAGATTGTATGGTATGTCTAGTGTTGCAGATACTTTTGAGCAGGTTCACAAGCTTTTATGTCCAGTGTTGTCTATTCGAGTTGTTGCGGTATGTTCATGCTCCGGCCTGACCTCTGCCAACTTTCATCCGACCACCACCGTTGAAACCAGCTAAGTTTTCTTTTCTTTTATATTTGCACGTTCTGAGGACATAATGTGATTTAAGTGTGGGGGGGTGTTTGGGTATGTTTTTATGCTATATCCTTTGAAATATGAGTGAAAGTTAAATTTACTGCGAAATTTAAAATTTTTGTGAGTCTCGAGCATATAATTGGAGCGAGATGCTTGCTAGTTGTAGTTTTCTAACGATGATAGTATGTGACTTAGTGAGATAATTATAGCATGTTTTACTTTTATGGAGATAGTTTCGTTTTCACTCACGAAAGCCTTTGATTTTGAAGCATGACTTTTGAATTATATCCTTTCATTATTTTTAATGATTTACCTTAGGAAGGTCGGTTATAGTTACACCTAAGTTAGACCGTGTCTTTGTGAATATCATAAAGTTTGAATGTGATAGGTGAGATGTAACTTATGACTTTGAAAAGTGAATGAATGAAGTGAGTGAGCAATTATTAATAAATCGTTTGTCGGAAGTCGGTTTATGATTTGAGTGCGGTAGGGTATACCTCGTATGTCCTATACCACTATGATGACCAATGGCTCACGACGATCGGTTTATAGCTACCTTATGATTTGAGTAAGGTAGGGTGTTATCCCGAAACATCCTATTCTACTATGATGGGTAAGAGCTTATTACGATATCGTCAAATTTGAAAATTTTGAAAAATGATAAGTAAAAATAAAGTTAAGTCTTTGTTATCATGGATCTTATACCCAGTAGAACCGCATGATATCTTTGTAGGGATTATCCTATTTGAGTGCGTGGGAAGGCTTTGAGTGGAGTTTGTTATTGTGTCATACACTAGGATAGTCATTGGAATTTACGAGAGGATATTTCTTTGAAAGGCTTGCTAGATTGAGAATGGCTTGTCACACTTACACCGAATCTATCTACGTGTTGGTATCATTTGCTATAGTTGTTGTATCTTTTGTTACGTGAGTTAGAGATCTATGTGGATTGCATGAAAGTTGAGCTATAGTTTTGATTGTTTTGTCCGAGGACGTACAAAAAGCTAAGTGTGGGGGTGTTGTTAAGGCCATATTTATATGATTATTAAGGGTGTATTTCATTATTATTTTTCCCACATTTGCATAATTTACATGAGAATTAAGGGTTTAAGTGTAATTATTGAATAAAGATGATTTTAAGAGGGTTGTATGCAAAATTGATGATTTTAAGTGTTGATTTAATGGAATTATTATTATTTGGATTTTATTACATTTTTGCATTGTTTATTTATCATGTAGGTGTTGATTTTCGAATGCATATAAAGAGGATAAATGAAGCTCAAGTCGAATTATTCAAGATAGAGTTGGAATTGGCTTGAAGAAATTGGATAAAGATGATGAAATCCGATCCTCAGCATCTTGGACGAGCGTCCGGAATTGTATTTTACATTCGAGAGAGTTCAGACGGAGGATGAACGAAGCGTTTACTCGGCGTCCAGCATTACGGGCGGGCGTCCACGAGACCAGGCATTTAGCGTCCGTTGCCGACTTAACCCTAACCGACTTGAAACTCTATATAAAGCGGCGAGCCTCTCAACCCTAATGGATACCACATAATTGAGATCGCAAATTCACCAAAAAGCTGCGGCGAGAACCCCTAATTTCACGAGAGATGCAAATCTCCCAACCAACAATCATATCCAACATGATTGTTGGCTAGAAACCTTGCTGCGGTGAGTCGACGGAGGAAGCCCATCATCAACACAACCAACTAGAGAGTTCGATGCTTTATGTTAGTGAGTTTAATTTATAGTTTTTCATCACTTTGGATCTTTGTTTTGTATTGATCATGTTTTGTTGGAATTAACGATTTGATGAAACGATTTATCTATATCTATATGCTTGGATCTATGTATGAAAATATATTGGTTTAAGTTTTATTTCGTTCAAGTGATGCAATTATTCGTGTTTTAAGAGATTATGCATGATTAGTTGAGTGAGAGTTTGGAAACAACCTCGTGATTTCGTGTTGATTGCATGTTTAGTTTATTTGAAAAGATAAACGAAACCCTAGAATTTGATTGAAGATATTTAATTGGATTCGTGAATAAATCACCACTAAAAACTACATCTTAGATCACCATCTAGTTGGGAGTTGTTGGTTGATGGGTGGATTCGTTGCCTCGCTGTGTTTTCCTTTATTGTTTATTAATCGAATCATTAGTTTAATCTTTAGTTTAAGTTTTAGTTTGATAAACCCTAGTTTCCTGCTGTTTTTTTGCAATTTTCTGTTCCAGTTCGTAGTTGGACGCTCGTCCGCAATATAGCGACGCCCGTCCGTTAGATTCGTTTTGGGCCTTTCGTTCACCAAAGTGAACGCTAAATCTGGCTTTCTGCTTTTCTTATTTTTCACTTGTTTTATTTACATTTTACTGTTTTTAATTCTTAGGTTTAGGTTTTAGTTAGTTTCACCTTAGTTTAGTAGTTTAGTTAATAATTGTGACGTAATCAATAGAATAATTGTCCCTTGATCCGATAAACATTCCACTCCCTTAGGACGACCCGTAAACATCCTATACTACGATCCTTATACTTGGGGTGTTTCGGTTTATAAATTATAAAACTAGTTTTTTTACCGAACAATCTACCTTAGGGGATGACTCCCGTAGTCATAATAATCAATCTTTAACGTTTGTTTTATCTCGTAATCATCCTAATTCACATGGGGGAGTTATAATCTACTAGCGTAATCAATACTATTTGTTTAGATAATATCAACCGTATTATCGTGTTTCGGTAGTCTTTAGTTTGTCTATGTGGTCTTTTGTGTCTTGTGGTTGTCACTATTTTATTTACTGCATTTAGTTGGTCGTAGACCGCCCTTTCAATTTAGTTCTAATAGGATAAAGTTGTGTTTTATTTGTGCCGAGTCTCTGTGGGATCGACCTCGACTCTATCTCGGCTATACTACAATTGAACTGGTTCTCTTGCTAGTGTGTTAGTAGGCATCGAGTTAATAATTTAACTTGACCTCCATCAAGTTTTTGGCGCCGTTGCCGGGGACTCGAGTCATTAAATTAAGATATAGCTTATTTTGTTAGAACTGGATTCATGAATATTCTGTGAATAAGAGTCTGTATATTAAACAGTGTCATAAATAAAAATAAAAATAAAAAAAGTGTTCGGTCGACCGAACACTATCCCTCGGTCGACCGAGAATTAGTTTTCTTTTCTGTTTCTGATTCTGTCTTAGTTTTAAAACATTCTGCTTCTGTTTTATTTGCGTTTTCTTTTCTCAAACTTATTTCGAGTCTGTTTTATTTAGTTAGTTAAAGGCCTAGCCTTTACTAGTGATTAATTGTTTTATTGTTGTTTATTATTTTATAGTACGCTACTCGGAAATCGAAGGAACCGCTTGAGCCTTATAATCCTGAGATAGAGAAATTTGCAAGAAGGAATAGGAAGTTAGCTAGGGAACTGGCTAAGCAAGGAGAAGAGGATCCAAATCTTGAGGAAAGCGAGCAAGGAGTGGAAAAAGAACATACAACCGATCATTCTGAACATTCTGAATCTGAAACAGAAATGGAAGGCAATCCGGTCAATCCAAACCAGGTACCTAATCCTGTTATCAATAATGCCAATAATGTGAATGCAAATGCTAATAATGAGAACCAAGCCCTAGTTCAAGGAGCGGCGCACTTTGCAAAGTTATGCAACGCCCACTATTGAACAATTCATTCCCGCTTATCGTAGCACCGCAAGATCTTTGCATGAAGTCTATCACCCTAGGCCTAATGTAATTCAAATGGTGACCAATTATTCTACTTTTCATGGAGTCCAAAACGAGGATCCTGGTGTTCACGTGACGAATTTCTTGGAAATCGTCAGCACAGTGAAACCAGAATTAATCCCGGAGGGGAACATTCGTCTTAAGCTTTTCCCTTTCACTTTGAAAGATAAAGCTAAGCAATGGCTTCTCTCTTTAGAGGTTGGATCTATCACAACTTGGGAACAATTGTTGCAAAAATTCATGAATAAGTATTTTCCTTAGGAAAAACTTTTAAGTTACGCCAAGACATCCTAGGATTTAAGCAACAACCTGGGAGAGTTTTGATCAAGCTTGGGAGCGTTTTAAGGAAGCTATGAGGAAGTGTCCTCATCATGACATCTCTCTTTGGCTTTTAATGCAAACTTTTACCATGGGCTGAGAGAGACGAGAAAATTAGAGTAGGCGCCTCCAAAGAATGGAGCGTTTGTTCTTTATCTCCTGAGGAGGCACAAGGAAGATGGAGCAAATAGCGATGAATAGCCAATGGGGAGGCAATGACATAGCTATTGTGAAGATGGCACGATATATTTGATGATAGTGCATCTACCAAAATCTTAGAACAACTTTCTCATATCAATGATAAGGTAGATGGGATGCAAGAGAGGATGACAAGAGTAGAGAAAGGGGCTGGAATCGAGGTAGCACCTCAAAGTGAGAATCTTGATGCATGAAGAAGCCAATTATGTCGGGAGGGTGCAGACCTAATCATAACCATCCTGGATTCCGATATAGTGACATAAATGCGGGAAAAAGGCCTAAACCACCTACCCTTTATGTACCACAATGGACTAAAACTTTTGGTTGGGAAGGCTGCGATAGAAAAAAGCGAGTAATGTCGCCACCGACAATATGGGACAACTTTCAAAATCTATGGTTTGAGTTAGCCACTAACTTTAGCCAATATTGTCGAAGACTGATGCCAAGGTAACCAATCGAGAAGCTCTAGTCCAAAATCTCACGCACCAAGTAGGACAACTAGGTGAGCAAGTCTCAACTAGACCTCCCCAGGGTTACCAAGCAACACCGAAAAGAACCCTAAGGATTTGAATGCGATCATGACAAGAAGTGGAAAGGAGGTAACTCCACCATCCTTGCAAGAGAAAGAAAAAGTCACAAAGAATAAGGATGGTGAGCCAAGCAATGAGACTAATACTTCCGAGACTTTGCCTGAGCAAAGAACGTATAAAGAACCTGCTGGCCCTAGAGTTGAACTTTACAACAATAAGTATCCAATTTTCACTGATGTCGATCCTTCAACTCTACCTTATCCTCCACCAAAGCCGAAGCCTAAGTTTGATAATAAAAGGTGTAAGAAGTTCGTGGATATGTTTAGTAAGTTACAAATCAATATACCCCTAGTTGAAGCACTAGCTGAAATGCCTGAGTACACAAAGTTTTTAAAAGACGCTGTCTCAACTAAAAGGAAACTTCTAGATTTAGAGACCATATGCCTGAATGAGGAATGCTCAGCCATTCTTCAACATAAGTTACCCCCAAAATGCAAAGATCCGGGAAGCTTTCTCATTCCCTGCACCATAGGTAACATATGTTTGAACAAAGCTTTGTGTGATCTAGGAGCAAGCGTGAACCTGATGCCACTATCTATTTTTCGGAAGCTAGGCATGAAAGATCTTAAGAAGACCTCAATCACGTTGCAATTAGCTGACCGTTCTGTCAAGGAACCGTGTGGAGTGGTTGAGGATGTGCTAGTAAGAGTTGAAAAATTTGTATTTCCTGTCGACTTTGTGGTATTAGATATGGAAGCTAACTACGAGGTACCATTGATATTAGGGAGACCTTTCATGGCTACTAGTAGAACGCTAATTGATGTTTACAAAGGCGAGTTAGTGTTAAGAGTGAACGAAGAGAGAGTTGCATTCAATGTCTTCGACACTATGAAGCAACCTGATGATGGAGAGGATGCATGTTTCATGTTGGATTCCATTGATAGGATCGTTCAAGAATTTCAACAACATGAAAGTATCAAGGATTTCTTGATACTTTGTCTTAGAAGAAGAAGATGAAGTCAAGTCGTGAGTAGTGAGGAGGAGAAGATGATATGGCCGGGGATGTAGTAGAGGGACCCCAAGACTGTAGAGGAAGTAAGTCTTTGCGGAGATTGAAAGATTCTATCATAGACCAACGTGGCATAAGTACTTCGAACTTAAACTCACTGGTCAAAAGTTGAAGACCTCTTTGGAAGAACCTCCCACAAATTTGACTTTAAAACCTCTTCCTGCGAATTTGAAGTATGTGTTTCTTCAAGATGAGACTTTGCCGCTAATCATATCTTCTTCCTTGACGGACTTACAAGAGGAGAAACTAATGAGAGTTCTGAGAGAGCACCGCGGAGCATTTGGATGGACCATAGCTGACGTTAAGGGCATTAGTCCTAGCGTATGTATGCACAAAATCTCCGTGGACCCTGAAAAGAAAGCGGTTGCACAACCTCAAAGGCGTTTAACCCCACAATTAAAGGACGTGGTTAGGGATGAGGTAATAAAAATGCTAGAAATGGGAATTATATTTCCAATTGCTAATAGCGAATGGGTAAGCCCTATCCACGTAGTTCCCAAAAAGGGAGGATTGACGGTGCAAGCCAATGAGTTGAATGAGTTAATTCATGTGAGGCTAATCACCGGTCATCGAGTATGCATAGACTTTAGGAAACTAAATGATGCGACTCGTAAGGACCACTTTCCTCTTCCCTTCATCGATCAAATGCTCGAGAGACTGAGCGGGCATGCTTTCTATTGTTTTCTTGACGGGTATTCGGGATACTATCAAATCCACATCTCGCCCGAAGATCGTGAGAAAACAACATTTACATGCCCATATGGGACATTTGCGTATAATCGAATGCCATTTGGATTGTGCAACGCCCCTGCGACATTTCAACGATGTATGATGTCATTATTTGCGGATATGGTGGAAGACTTCTTGGAAATCTTTATGGATGATTTTTCCGTGTTTGGAAACGATTTCGATTCATGTCTCGCACATCTAGCACGAGTGTTGAAGAGATGTGAAGAGACAAATCTTGTGCTTAACTGGGAGAAATGTCATTTGATGGTTACGGAAGGTATAGTACTAGGCCACCGCATATCAAAGAACGGTATAGAGGTGGATAGAGCCAAAGTTGAGGTGATCGAGAAACTACCTCCACCTACTAATCTTAAAACTTTGCGAGGTTTCTTAGGCCACGCCAGATTTTATCGTAGGTTTATCAAGGACTTTTCCTTAATCTCTAGACCTCTTACCGAATTATTGGCCAAGGACGTGCCATTCGTGTTTTCTAATGAGTGCATAAAAGCTTTCAACGAAATAAAAAGTAGACTAATTACTGCACCCGTTCTGGTCACACCAGATTGGGATCTTCCGTTTGAATTGATGTGTGATGGAAGTGATCTGCTTTGTTGGCGCGCTTTGGGTCAAAGAAAGATAAGATCTTGAGACCTATTTATTATGCAAGCCGGACTTTGAATGTCGCCTAAAGAAATTACGCCACAACGGAGAAGGAACTTTTGGCCGTTATCTTTGCTTTTGACAAATTTAGATCTTACTTAGTGGGATCTAAAGTCACTGTGTGGACTGACCATGCGGCTCTTAAGTATCTCCTAGCAAAGCAAGATTCAAAGCCGAGACTGTTGAGATGGATTCTACTGTTGCAAGAATTTGACGTAGAAATCCGAGATAAGAAAGGAAGTGAGAACGTGGTGGCCGATCATCTATCGCGCTTACAATTGGAGGATGGTGAGGAATTACCTGAGATAGGAGAATCCTTTCCTGATGAACAACTTTTCTCCATCACCACCATCAGGGGACATAATGATTGTGCTGCAGTTTCTTCGCGAATAGAGGTTGTGAAGGAGAAGAAGCAACCATGGTTTAGTTTGTTTGTCAATTATCTATCCGCAAAGTACCTGCCACCAAATCTCACTATCCAAGAAAGGAGAAAGTTCTTTAAAGATCTTAGACATTATTATTGGGATGAACCGTACTTGTTTAAGCTAGGATCTGATAATGTTTTTCGAAGGTGTGTGCCCGAAGAAGAGTATAATGATATCCTGAAGCATTGTCATTCCTATGAAGTTGGAGGACACTACGGGGGGGATAAAACTGCGGCCAAAGTCCTCCAATGCGGTTTTTATTGGCCGACATTGTTTAAGGATGCACACCAATATGAAAAGGCATGTCATGCTTGTCAAATGACAAGTAATATTTCAAGGAGGAATGAGATGCCACTCAAGAGCATCTTAGAAGTGGAGCTTTTTGACGTTTGGGGAATAGATTTTGTTGGACCCTTCACTTCATCACTATCTAACCGATATATCTTAGTTGCTGTTGATTATGTATCCAAATGGGTTGACGCCATTGCTTCACCTACTAACGATGCTAGGGTTGTGGTTAGATTCTTGAAGAAGAACATTTTTACAAGGTTTGGGACGCCGAGGGCAATTATAAGCGACAATGGTAGTCATTTTTGTAATAAACCTTTTGAACGGCTGATGATTAAGTATGGGGTTCGACATAAACTAGCAACTGCATATCAGCCCCAGACTAGTGGCCAGGTAGAAGTCACCAATCGAGAGATAAAGCGTATCCTGGAAAAAACTGTTAATACGACTAGGAAGGATTGGTCGTTACGTTTAGACGACGCTTTATGGGCTTATAGGATCGCATATAAAACCTCGATTGGAATGTCACCATATAGGATTGTTTTTGGAAAGGCATGTCATCTACCTGTGGAACCTGGAGCACCGGGCCATGTGGGCAACAAGGATGCTAAATTTTGATGAGACGTTGGCCGGTGAGAAAAGGATGTTAGAATTAACTCGCCTGGAGGAGTTTCGTTTAGAGGCATACGAGAATGCCAGGGTTTTCAAGGAGCGCACGAAGAAGTTTCATGACAAAAAGATTCTGGAGAGGACCTTTCAAAAGGGTGATCTGGTTCTCTTGTACAATTCGCGCTTAAGACTCTTCCCGGGTAAGTTGAAATCAAGATGGTATGGCCCATTTCAAGTACAACAAGTCTTTCCTTCTGGAGCGGTGGAGCTATTCAATTTTAAAGACGAGTCCAGATTTGTGGTTAATGGACATCGTCTTAAGCATTATCACGGGCTTCCGCCTGCTGCTGAGGAGGAGGTTTTGTACCTCGATGACCCTGTCTATGAATAAACCATCTTGAGCTGAGTCGAGCTAGCGACTATAAACTTAGAACTACTACTTATAACTATCTTTTTCGTTTCTCTTTTTAATAAAGTAGCATGCGCCTATCACGGTTTTTTTCATCTCGCCATGTTCCGAGTCTAAGTTTGGAATAAACGAGGTTTTTTCCTTGATGGCCGTCATGTGAGTTTTCTATTTAGGTTTAAATCCCTTTTGGTCTTGTCCATGGCAGTATAAAATAAAGTGGCTTAAACTGTTTTTAGATATCTATATCTAATTACTTCCACGATATTTTATAACTTCCATAGACATGGTATTTGACGATTTCGTGGAGCTTGTTTGTTTATACAGGATGTGTCTGTCTCTCCACGCTGTGCCGTTAATTACTCCGATAATGTTCCTTTACTTGGGAGCCGTTTCCAGAGCTAAGTCTTTCATCTTGAACTCTCATTTATTTTTGTCATTGAGGACAATGCCATGTTTAAGTGGGGGGGGGGGACTTAGCTTTATATTGTGCTATATGTTGAAAAAGTCAAGGGGAACGGAATACTGAGACAATATTGAGCCAAATTTAAAAATTTTTATGGATAAATGCCAAGTTGTTTAACTCGTACCCTTAAACTTGTGAAGTTCTTATACTTTGAATTAATAGGGAATGAACCAAGTGCGTGAGTACGTGGTCATATTATACTTTTACGATAAATTGTTAGTAAACTTAAGGATATTCATGCCAACAATTGCAAGTAGTTAGGTATTGTTCAATTACTCAACATATGAATTGCTTAGTACCGTATGAGTTATAATAGTTGAAAGAAGTATGTGTACATTGCGTAGATAATTGGTTATGAGGACCTAGTGTCGACATTTGTCGACTGATGTATTCTGATCTTCTAGCCAACAAAAGCGGAGTAATAAGCTTGGGATGTACCTGTGTTTTGACAATGCATTAAAACACTGGGCTTGTAGTAACATTACCAAAGTAGCCCCGCGCTTGTGGTAATATTCGATACTATGCATGATCTAAGATAGGGGGATACTCTATGAAAAGTTTTCTTCCTTGAGGTTAGTAGTATTCGAAAAATATGCAAAAAGTTAGAAGACATCCAACATATTCGGAAGCCTATCCCGTGATCGTTAGGTATGAAGGGCATTTTCGTAATCACACCTAACACGTATTGGATGTCTTCTAACTTCGAAAATGCCCTTCATACCTAACGATCACGTATTGGATGTCTTCTACACTTTGATAGACGAGATCTATCCCTACCTTCTAAAAGTTAGAAGACATCCAATACGTGCTAGTCTGGTTATACTATCAATGTCCCATTTGATAGTACATAAGACTAGAGACATTTATGTACCAAACTTATTATAGTGATTAGAGATCTCATCAACCATAATCACTATCATGGTTTCTCTATCACAGATTGATACTAGGGACGTTACTATATATATACAACAAACAACATGAAGATAAACAATATATAATAACATAAGTGCTTTTATTAATCATAATAAAGTTATAATGAACTAAATAGACTATAAATGACCTGACCTGGTCGGATCCGGTCCAACCCGGTCGGGTTTAGGACACATTTCCAACAATCTCCCACTTGGCCTAAAGCCAATCACCCATATGCCTAAGCCCGTGCAAGTGAACATGTTTCTCATGCTTTGCTTGAGACAATGCCTTGGTTAACGGATCAACTATGCTATCATCCGTGTGGACTTTCTCTATCTTTACATCTCCTCTATCTACTATCTCTCTAATCAAGTGATAGCGCCGTATCACATGTTTGGAATTCTGATGAGACCTTGGTTCCTTTGACTGAGATATCGCTCCATTATTATCACAGTACAGAGGCACTGGACCTTCAATGGAGGGAACCACACCAAGTTCAGTGATGAACTTCTTCATCCAAACTGCTTCCTTTGCCGCCTCCGAGGCTGCTATGTATTCGGCTTCCGTTGTAGAGTCTGCAGTAGTCTCCTGCTTGGAACTCTTCCAGCTCACTGCTCCACCGTTAAGCGTGAAAACAAATCCAGACTATGACTTAAAGTCATCCTTGTCAGTTTGGAAACTGGCATTTGTATAACCCTGTAAAACTAAATCATCGTTCCCGAAAACCAGGAACATATCCCTAGTACGTCTCATGTACTTGAGGATATTCTTGGCAGCAATCCAGTGACCATCACCTGGATTGGACTGGTACCTACTAGTCATACTAAGAGGGTACGAGACATCTGGTCTAGTGCACAACATGGCATACATGATAGACCGGCCGATTGCCGAAGCATAAGGGATCTTACTCATTTGTGCCATTTCCTCTTCTGTCTTAGGACTCATTCCCTTCGACAGGTAGACCCCATGTGACATGGGCAGCAATCCTTTCTGGGACTGCTCCATGCTGAATCTCTTCAGCATCTTGTCTATATAGGTGGATTGCGAAAGACCAGTGTGTTGTTTCTTTGTGCGCCAAGAGACTGGAGATTTCTCAATGAAAAGAGATCCACCCCGTAAGAGAACGACGTGTCAAGGGGCAACTCACCCAATTAGAATCACATCATCCAGATAAAGTCAAATCATAATCGCTGCATAGTAGAATGCCTTGACCCAGACATGTGTTCAAGTAACGGACCGCCCAAATGGCGGCATCCCAATGTTCATGATACGGGGATTGCGTAAATTGAGGCAAAATATGCACAGTGTAAGCCATGTCGGGGCGAGTAAAAGATAAATAAAAGAGACGACCAACTAGCCGTCTATACCTTTCCGGATTTGCACACAAAAGACCACTGGCAAGGGCGAGAGTATGATTCAGCTCAATAGGAAACCCAACAGGTTTGGCATCCAATAAGCCGACCTCAGCCAGAATATCAAGAGTGTATATATGTTGACATTAAAAAAATCCCTTCCGGACCACCTCGATGCCAAGAAAGTATTTCAGTGTGACTAGATCCTCCGTGTGGAAATAGTCAACCAAATATGTCTTAAAACAAGCAAGAACAGAAAAGTCGTTGCCCGAAAGAATGAAGTCATCGACATACACAAGCATGTTAAGCTGCACATTCCCTTGCTTGAAAGTGAGAAGGGAGTAATCGGAATACGATTGGCGAAAACCATAAGACTTCAAACTAGCAGCCCACTTGGTGAACCAATATTGCGGTGCTTGTTTCAGACCATAGAGGGACTTCTTAAAGCAACATACTGTACCGGGCCGATTGACAGTGAACCCGGGAGGGAGTTTCATGTACACTTCCTCGTGCAAATCCCCGTGAAGAAAAGCATTGTGAACGTCCATTTGATGGATTTCCCAATTTTTCACTGCCGCCACAAAGAGAAAAACACGAACCGTGACCATTTTCCCCACCGGTGCGAAGGTTTCGTTATAGTCGATGCCTTCGACCTGATGGTTGCCAAGAACAATGATGCGAGCTTTGAAGCATTCAACTGTTCCATCGGTATTGTATTTAATTTTGTAAATGCATTTACAACCAAGTGCCTTTTTCTCGGGAGGTAGGTCCTCCATAACCTACAAGTCCCATTATTTTTTGAGTGCCAGTATTTCCTGTTCATAGCATTTCGCCATCCCAGATCCTGCATTGCCTTAGTGAAGTTACGAGGCTCAGTCCCTGTAGTGATTGCTGCAAGAAATATGCGGTGTCACGCAGAAAACTTGTCACAATTCAAAAAATGTGCTATAGTATAAGGATTACATGATTTACCTGACGAAGACATGAATGGGAGGATGGACCCGCGTTCCGCACAGTGTGCGTGACATAGTGTTTGTGCTAAGCCGGTGGTTGTTTAGTGAGCATGCCACGTCCCAGAGCAGTAGAAGTGGAGGGTTCGTCGGAGATCGGTTCGGCTATAGGTGAGGCAGAGCCATACGGGTTGTCTGGATTCATAGTTGGTGAGGCCTAGTCTCATGACCATCGAGGACGGTTTCCATGTCATTCAAAAAATCATTGTCAATCCCGATGGGGGGAGGTGTAGGAAGATGTTTGGCGATAGTGACCTCAGAGGATTTATCGGCAAAAGTAAATTCGTTCTCATGAAATTTGGCGTCCCGAGAAACAAAGAGTTCTCCAATAGCGAGGTCGAATAATTTCCATCAATTTTTTCCATTGGGGTAACCGACAAAAGCGAATTTTCTACTTCGAGGAGCGAATTTATTTCCTTTTGCGCGTTGATCATGAGCGATGCACAAACAACCAAAAACACGAAGGTGATAAAAACGGTGTTGTGCCGAATAAAATTTCATATGGTGTTTTGTTGTGCAATAATGTCGAGGGAGTACGATTTATTAAGTGGACTGCACCAAGAATACGCTCTCCCCAAAACGTAACAGGTAAGTTTCCTTGAAACATCAAGGCTCGTCCGACATTAAGAATATATTGATGATTGCGTTCGACTCGTCCGTTTTGTTGAGGTGTTCCAATGCACGACGTTTGAAAAATTATTCCATTCGTATCAAAATAGTCCAACATACTACGGAACTCCGTACTATTATCACTACGCACTAATTTCACATGTTTTTTAAATTGACGTTCAACCATATAAAAATACAAACAAAAAGCCTTATGAACTTCGGTTTTCGAATACAGCAGATAAACCCAAACAACTCTAGAAATATCATCAACTATAGTCAAAAAATAGTGTGTCCCACTAGAAGAAGGAGTCTGATGGGCCCCCACAAATCACAATGTACGAATTCAAAAATGCAACTAGCTTTACTGTCACTACTAGGAAAACTATCACGAGTCTGTTTTTCTTGTGGATAAATGTCACAAGCTTTATTCAATATCTTAGAAACGCTAGAACTGTGTTTAATTGTTGGAACTAACTTGGTAATTTTTCAGACGGATTCCCCATTTGTCGATGCCACAGATCAAGAGATACGCACCCGAAGTAGTCACCGCACACACTATAGGAATATTACGAAAATACTAGAGTCCATCTTTTCGCTCACCGGCTTCAATCAGGCTCCTCGAATGATGGTCATGTATAGCACACAAAGAATCAGTGAATCGAACAAAGCAATCAGAATCATCGATTAGTTGTGACACCGATATTAAATTGCACAATAAAGTAGGCACAAAAATAACGCACTCAAGAACGATTTTATCCGTAAGCAAAACTCGGCACGCTTTAGTAGCCACAACTTGTTCCCCATCCGGAAACCCAACTGTAAATGGAGGAACGTTTATAACATCGGTCAAACACAAATCGTTACCCGTTACATGATGAGAATCTCCTGAGTCAATGATCCAAGACATAGCGAAAAACTTACATCATACTATCGATTTGACAGTCGTTAATCATGTTGAGTAAAGCATGTACTTGGTTCTGCCGCAAATTGGCCAAGGAAGCTGTCGGAACCGGTTTTCCAGCCACGATAGTGCTTGCAGCCGTGTTAGGCAGTCCCCAACACCGCATTGGCGCAAGCTCCGGCACCTTTTCCACGACCGGTACCCCTTACCCACAATCGAAGAAGATGGTGGAGCAGTTTTCCCTTTCCGATTCCTGTCCTCCCACCATTCCGCATAGCCATGGATTTTAAAACAAGTGCTCACATCATGCCCAGATTGCTTACAATTTGAGCAGTAAAGTTTGAAGTTGTCTGGTTTGTCAAACCGAGGTTTCGAACGATCAACCTGTAAGGCAAAAGCTACAGTTTGAAGATCCTCCTTTTCAGCTCGTCCACGTGCAACACCCCGAGACCGCTCCTCTTGCGTAAAGGCGAGATACACCTCGTTTATGGAAGGTATCGGGACCTGAGACAAGAGATTGGATCGCACAAATCCATACAAGATGTCATCGATACCAATTAGAAATTGGTGAAAATTTTCTTCCTTCCTGTCTTGCTCAAACTTTGTAGCCACACCATAGGTAAAGAGTCCGCAAGTACATCCATGTAACGGCTTTAATCGGGAAAAATCATCATACAAGACCATGAGGGTGGTGTAGTAGTCTTCCACCGACATAGCCTTGGTTTGTTTGCAATTAGTAATGGCTGCCCGCAATTGTTGCAGCCGAGGTCCATTGGCAATACATAATCATTTCACCAAATAGTCCCATAATTTCTTTGCTTCATTGAAATAGGGAATCGTAGAAGCAATCTTTGGTTCCATAATCCTCAAAATCCATGAGATGAGCATCGAATTAACCGTGTTCCAATCTAGGAGCTTTTTCTTCTCCGATGGTTTGTTGATTGTTCCGTCAACAACACAAACTTCCCGTGAGATTTTAGGGCTAGAGTAATTGCCCTTGACCACGCCAAGTAATTGTCCCCTCGCAGCACTACATGCGTGATCAGATTGCCTAGCTGATCACCCGATGCAAGATAGAAAGGCGAGGAGGGGTCAAGTTTGCCGGTGTCGTTGGCCATGGCTGCTGAAGGTGAAATAAGGTGATGATGCAGAACGCAGCAGCAGCTTCTTCCTCTTTTTTTTTTTTTTTTTTTTCCGTTTTAGGGTTAATGGCAAAGCAGTGGCTCCGATACCATGTCAAACTTTGGAATAATTTTCCGTGTTGTTTTATTCATTCACAATGTGTCAATATATATAGCAATTACAAGGGTTTACTAACCTACGTATAATGATTAAACTACCAGTGATAATGTAATACAAATATATGTATACGCAAACACTTTCTGTTATGTAAAAAACTTAAATTGATTTGTGAGATTTTCTTTCACAGATACTACAATCAATTAATTTTGAAATTTAGTTACTAGCTTTTAAATGCATTGACGTGATTAATGGGTTATTAGGAAAGAAGGCATTTTTTTTTGGTAAAAATGAAAGAAGAATACGTTGAGATAAATTGCCCATACTTTTAATGCATAAGAAATAAAGTAGCGCATTTATTTACAACCAATTGGTTTTTATAAAATGATAAGCGCTTGATCTTAACATGGTATCAGAGCCAGAGGTTACGAGATCGAACCCTGGTTGGAACATTATTTAGAAAAAAAAATTGTGCAAGTATTGAGACAGATTGCTCACACTTGAGGGAGGTGTTGGGACAGATTGCCCACACTCACTCTTGAATGAAAATTGTGCAAGTGTTGGACAGATTGCCAACACTTGAGGGGCGGTGTTGGGACAGATTACCCATACTCTTAATGCATAAGAAATAAAGTAGCACATTTACTGGCACCAATTGGTTTTAATACAATGGTAAGCGCTTGATCATAATAGAAGAAGACAATTTGAATTAGGATTTCCCTACTTAAATGATCGTTCATACAAAATAAAAATAAATAAAAGGGTGGTGGTGAGAAGGACAACATAAGATTCAAAATGGTGAAATATGACGGTTTCAAATGTATATAGTTGAAAAGGACAAAAAAATAGGTACATATACAGAAACACACTTAATGAATATTACAATTTTTTTTTTATTTCTAATAGTGATAGACATCAATGCATTCACACACAATCAATGCATTAATTTACACAGAATCAATGCATTAACACATAATTGATTATATTTTCCTTCCGGAACTCCCAGTGCTAATTTGAACGGCAATTAATTAGAGTGAATGTGTTCCTGCATTCACCTGGTATATTCGATCAAAAAATAAATAAAACTGGGCGACAGTGTAACGGGCAAGAAGTAACTACACACCGGAAATCCCTCTCCTGATATATCTTGATTGTAACGGACGGTGTTACTGATTCTGATTCTAAACAATTCGAGCAACAAAGAAAAAAAATTATGGGCGACGATTTTGGGGTTTTTTTGCTCCAAAAATGAATGATCTCAACACTTCTTGATTGTAATGGACTATGTTATTGCTTCTGATTGTAATCAATTCGATCGATCAACAAGTAGTAAGTTAATAAATGGGTTGACAATTAGTAGTATGTTTTTCGATGTTGCTACATTTTAATTGTGGTAACTACATGTTTTTTTATGTGTGTTACTACACATTTTTTGTTGGTACTACACTTAATTCATTAGTTGCTACTACCTAATTTTCTGTGTTACTACATGTATTTAGTTGAGTTGTACTACATACTTTTTTACGTTAACTACGTTAAATTTCAACCTAATATAAGTTTGTACTCAACAACGTTTAGTAACTCGTGCACTAATACACACGTATATTAATTTACTACTTATTACTATATCAATCTTTACTACTTGTTACTCGATCAATTTTTTTTGGGTGTAACATGTATTAGACTGACTAGTAATAATCTAATCTAATGCCTGTTACTACATGTTTTTTGTTGCAACTACATTCTTTCTATGTGTGTTAAAACACATTTTTTGGCTGAGACTACACTTAATTTATTAGTTGTTAACCAAGATAAACCCTGGATATGAAGGCTCTTACGTGATCATGGCCAAATTCGAACCCTTAGCTTATCCGTTTGGAGTTACAAGAATCCCTTTCACGAGTGTATGACGTCTTGCATGTGTCAATGATGAGGGAATGCTCAACACACATTGATGTGCAAGCCAGCATTGACCTTGAAATAGTTGAAGAGAACTTGACCTACATGGAAGAATCAGTTGCACTTTAGAACGGAAGATGAAGGAAGACAAGAATGAAGAGGTACAACGAGTCTTGGTTCAGTGAACCGATCACACATTGGCAGAGGCGATATGAGAGTTAGAAGACGAGACGCTTGGTTGAGTTCTAGAGTTCAAGCATCGCCCAGGTATTTTCAGTTTCGAGGACGAAACTTTTCATAAGGGAGGAGAGATGTAACACCCCAGATTTTTGAGTAAAGGTAAAAAGGGTAATCTTATATATAATTTAGCTGCCCTAATATTCTATTAAATAATTAAATAATTAAATAATAAATTTTATGAATAGATATTGATTACTGGTATTTTATTATTATAAATGTAATGTAACTCTCTCCATTTAATTGTCTTCATTCGGTGAATATCAGAAAAGAAAAAAAAGTTGTAGCCGTCGAACCAAAAGAAAATAAGAATGAGTAGAGGCCGTGCAGTGTTGTGTGTAATAATAATGTAAATGTGTAAAACATATTTTTCCATTGATTTGTTTTCACTGTGATTGATACAATATATAGTATTTGAAGTACTTGGGGAACAAGTCAATAAAATGTAAATGCAAATAATATAAAATAAATGGAATTAAGTGGAAGCTTCTAGAGTAGTCTCAACACGCCCCTGCAATCCCACGGGAACGGAGCGGACGTGGAGATTGGTCTTCAACGAAGTGAAACGAGGATTAGCAAGTGGCTTCGTAAGGAGATCGGCCAATTGGTCTTTGGAAGAAAGAAAGGCAATCTGAACGCGCTTGGCGGCCACCAATTCTCGAACATGGTGGAAATCAATCTCAATGTACTTAGTACGGGCATGAAAGACAGGGTTGGCAGCTAAGTAAGTTGCACCGATGTTGTCACACCAGAGGACGGGAACAGATGATAGAGGGACAGCCATTTCTCGAAGAAGAGCACAGATCCACTGTACTTCAGCAGCAGTATTGGAAAGGGACTTGTATTCGGCTTCAGTACTACTCTTGGACACAGTCTGTTGTTGTTTGGACCGCCAACTAATCAAAGAAGAACCAAGAAAAATGCAGTAAGCTCCAACAGAACGACGATCATCAGAGTCTGCAGCCCAGTCAGCATCAGTGAAGGCATGGAGAGTGAGGCAGGAGGCCCGTGTGAGATGAAGACCATCGGAGATAGTGTGCTTGAGATATCGCAGAATACGTTTGACAGCCATCCAATGATCCTCGGTAGGGGAGTGCATATACTTACTAACACGGTGAACAGCGAATGCGATATCGGGCCGAGTAAAATTGAGGTATTGAAGGCCCTCAACAATGGTGCGATACAAAGTAGGATCAGAGAATGCAGGGCTGCCGAGTTGCTGAAGACGACAGTTAGCAGCCATCGGAGTGACACAGGGCTTGGCGGTGGTCATACCAGCTTTCTGAAGGAGTTGCAGGATATATTTGCGTTGAGTAAGATAGAGGCCATTAGGGACAGAAAGGACCTCAACCCCAAGAAAGTAAGAGAGGGTTCCAAGATCCTTAACCGGAAAATGAGACGATAAATGATCAAGAACCCACTGAATTAAAGCATCAGAAGACCCGGTGATGACGATATCATCCACATAAATAAGAAGGTAAGCCTGCTCAGAGCCACGAGCATATATATATAAGGATGCATCAGCCTTGGACGCACGAAACCCATAATGCAAAAGAACCTCAGTGAGACGAGAAAACCATGCGCGTGGTGCTTGTCGTAATCCATAAAGACTGCGCTTCAAGCGGCAAACATGATGTGGGAAATCCGGATGAACAAAACCTGCAGGTTGCTGCATGAAGACATGTTCTGTCAGATAACCATGTAAAAATGCATTTTGAATGTCAACCTGTCGAATGGACCACTGACGAGTGAGGGCCAGAGTGAGAAGGAGACGAATGGTGATGGGCTTGACAACAGGACTGAAGGTCTCCTAAAAATCAATGCCTTCAGCCTGGTGAAAGCCCTTAGCAACCAACCGAGCTTTGTGACGTTCAACTGTACCATCTGCATGAGACTTAACACGAAAAACCCATTTTTACCGATAATATTCATAGTAGGAGAGGAGGGGACGAGATCCCAAGTGTCATTACGAATCAGAGCATTAATTTATTCCTACATCGCATCACGCCAAACACAATGTTTAGAGGCTTCGGTGTAAGAGGTGGGTTCAGAGATGGAGGAGGTGGTAAGAAACCCACGAGGTAAGGGATACCGAATGAAGTCTGGGTGAGTTTTAGGCTTGAGAGAGTTGGTTTGTGTTCTGGTGACCATACGGGCTGGAGGGGTGGCGGGGATGGAAATGAGGATGTGTCAGAAGGTGTGGACGACGAAGGCAATGATGGAGGAGAGGGGCTGGGTTGATGCGACGAGGAGGAGGGAGTATCCATAGCTTGGACGGTTGGGGTAAGAGGAGTAGGCTGTTCGGGTTGAGTTAGGGGAAGGGGTAGTGGAATGGTGAGATCGGGATAGGAGAGCTGCTGAGTGGGCTTTTGATAAGGGAATGAGGTTTCATCAAATACCACATGACGGGCGACATAAATACGGCCAGTGTTGAGATCTAGGCATTTGTAGCCATGATGGTCCAGGCTGTAACCGAGGAAAATGCATGATTTAGATCGAAAATCAGTTTTGTGATTATTGTAAGGCCTAAGATAAGGCCAGCAAGCACACCCAAAAACCCGGAGGAAAGAGTAATCTGGAGAACGATGGTGCACCATTTCATAAGGAGATTTATAAGAAAGGATGGGAGTGGGTAGACGATTAATGATGTATGTGGCAGTTATGAAAGCGTCTTCCCAGTATGGAAGGGGAAGATAAGAATACTAGACATTGTATAAGTACGATACGGAGTAGTAAAGGAAGAAGAACCAGAATGGGTGATAGGCAAACCTGAACCGTCGCCAATGTTAATTTTATCAGGACCATCATAATTTTCAGAATGCAAGGAGAGGTTGCGGAAGTCATTTGTCATATGATGAGTGGCCCCAGTGTCGGGGATCCAACCAGAAGGGACTGAATTTGGTGCCTGCGCATTGTAAGCATTGGGAGGACGAGGTGACCGTGGTTGAGGCGGGGTAGGCTGAAAGTCGGTCTCAAAACGATGCCAGCATTCTTGAGCCGTGTGACCCATCTTGAAGCAAAGTTGGCACGTAGGGGCCTGCCCGGGAGGATATTTATGGCCCCGACCCCGGCCCTGTCCAGAATTCTGATTCTGTGATGAACGACCACCACGCCCCCTGTATTGCTGGTTGCCACGGCCTCTGTTGGATTGGCTGGAAGCATTGGAGTAATTAGAAGAGACCGGAGAAGGAAGTGAAGGTGGCGGCGGCGGAGTGGAGTGGTGGCGATTTATACGAGCCTCAGTTGTGAGCAAGAGTGAATAAACTTCCTCCAGAGTGAGCTGATCGCGGCTGGAAAGAAGAGTCACCATGGAATCATAGTCAGAACCTAAACCGGCCAAGAGATAGGCAATTACGTCGTCGGTGCTGAGAGGGTGACCGGCCATGGCTAGTTCATCAGAGATATGTTTGATGGAGGCGTAATACTCAACAGCGGTTTTATTCTCCTTGCGTGTAGAGGCCAATTGGGTGCGCAGATGAACAAGACGAGCCCGACTTTGAGACGCGAAACAGGTTTTCAGAGCCTCCCAAATAGCGGCTGATGTGGAAGCATGATAAACTTGCATAAGCACATCTTCTGAGAGAGAGGAAGTAATTGTGCTGAGAATTAGGTTGTCTTGCTGCAGCCACGTTTCATAATCCGGATTGGTGCCGATCACGCCGTCAGTGGTGACTGTTTTTGGAGGTTGAGCGATGGTGCCATCAACATAACCAAAGACACCTTGCCCACGAAGATAGGGCACGATTTGAGCCCGCCATAAATGATAGTTTGAGTGTGTTAATTTGAGGATATGGATGGTGGAGGATGGGTTGAAGGTGGGCTGTTGTTTGGAAGTAGCGGCTGTTGTGTGGGTTGCGGTGGTGGTGGAGCTAGAGTCGGCCATTGTTAGGGTTTGGTAAGGTTAGTATGTGCAGGGAAAGAGAGGGAGAGGTGGGGAACAAGTCAATAAAATGTAATTGCAAATAATATAAAATAAATGGAATTAAGTGGAAGCTTCTAGAGTAGTCTCAACGGTGTGAAGAAGGGTGAAGGATGGGATATGGAATTGTACAATATGTAATATATATATATATACTATTATATTGCATGGATGATGTTGAAGACTTATATCGGCAAACAGGGTAATAAGGAAAAGAGTTTGATTGACGCCGTAAAGAAAAAAAAAAAGAGTGATCAGGTCATCGACGGATACATCGTATTTGTTCCAATTCAAAAATAAATTATGAGATGATAAACCATGTATAGATCAAGATGATTCGGAGCAGTAATCGCCTCGGCGCAACGAACGTTTCTACATCAACTATTCTTAATTTCGTAAGTTTTTGGTTTAACCCTAAAGTTGGAATCTTGATCTTTTATTTAGAAAAGTCTGAGCTTTATTGGAGTAGAAGGTTGCATTAATCGTAGAATATCGTTATTGGATTGTAGGTTGTTCATAGGAGTTGTGGAATCGAAAGATTCAAGCCTTTGCTTTCAGTTTTACTTTTGGATTCGCTCTTAAAACGCTAAAAGGTAAGGGGATGTTTTTTAACCGGTGTTTTATCATGTAATTATTAACTGATAAAATATATATGATGTTAATGCATCGAATCATACGTGTTCTATTGGTATTTTGGAAATATATATGTTTCGGCCGACTTTGTTACAGCAGAAGCAAATGTTTGACTTTTCTATATCTAATATATAAATATATATACATGTGTTTAATGTTAGAGTAAAGCAAATGAATGAAATTGATCCTTAGCTAATATATAGTGTGGACTTGACTTTTGGCTAAACAATTTGTGGCTCTGGGAACGAACTAGGAACTTTAGTTGCAGGTGCGATGATTAATTAATATATACGGTGAAATAGTATTTGCAGAAGTAATGGTATCTTGATTTTATTCGATAGAGATTGTGAGATAGCTGTGTGCAGTGTAATATTTAAATGTACTTAAATGATATGTAAAAAAAAAAGTAAACAGGTTATAGTAAAAGTATAGTGTATATTATGGTAAAAGTGTATTATATTAACATTGAGCAATTATGTGTATTAAACGATATGAAGTGGCTTATATGTTAATTGACAATGTCAAACATCGACTTCTGGTAGCCTTGGTTCTGCACCATAGCTGAGACCCTCTGCGGGGAGAAGGTGGGAGCACCGGAAGGCGTTGTTTAGGCCTTGTGGGACATTGACTTAGTAGTCATTGATCATTTTACAATGTGATAGGTAGTGTAATTAGAATATCTAGCACTAGAAGTCCTTAAGGAGCCTTATACGTGAATGAATCAGGTGGTTAGACCTTAACTCGTAAATACATATGTGGTTGTCTAAAAGATAAAACGTCAATATCATTGGTGAGTCACGTCTATTCTTATTAGCATGGGACTATTACACTCCTCTACTTGGTCTGATGCCAAGGGACGCGTGTGACTCCTACACGGGGACCTAATCCCGTGCCCTTGAGGTGCTTCCCGTGTTGCGGTGCAGTTGTTCACCGTGCGTAGTGTCCTATGGTATTGATGTAACAAAATTTACGTGTGTAAGGTTGTACTATGTGATCTAGTAGAGGGTGAGCGTGATCTCAATGCAACCTATGTGGTAGAGATTGTAGACTTTATCTTGATGTGTCTTATATATATATAAATATACTGTGTAACCGTTTCTTCAACCCCTTACTAAGTACGTTTGTACTTAACCCCCTCTTCTTTCTTGTTCCCACCCCGAGAAGGTGGTGTTTGTAGGTTGTTTTTGAGGCCACTAAAGAGTGACCCAGAGATGATGCAGACGGAGTTTAGTATTCTTTACTGTATTGTAATTTTGGTATAGGTTCCCTCATCCCTTGTACTGTTGGAATAATAGTGGATTCAATTTATGGATATCATGATGTAGTGGAGTCTATTTGTATTTGATGTTATAATGAGTCTTTTGGTGAAGTAATAGATGCAGCCTGTGTTACTCTCGATCGTTTGTTAGTCATTTCAGTTACCCGAGTCAGTCGTTTTGTCTTCCGCTTGTTCTCTGATGTCTCCTTACGTAAGGCTTACGTGTATAATTAGATTAAAGTTTAATTATATGCATGCCGGGCGTTCTTTTCCGAATAGGGACTCTGTACAACATATTTTTCTATGTTAACTACATATTTTTCTACGTTAAATTTCATCCAAATATAAGTTTGTGTTCAACAACATGTAGTAACTCATGCACTCACACACATGTATATTAACTTAGTACTTGTTACTATATCAATCCTTACTACTTGTTACTATATTAATATTTTTTTGGGGAGTAACTATATGTATTAGACTTACTAGTACTAATCTTTTTCGGTGTACCTAGCAACAACACACACAATCAATTTCAATACACACCCAATCCACACAATGCAGTAACATTGAGTAGCACGTAGTAACATGAACATCATACAATGCAGTTACACTGAGTAACACGTAGTAACATCAACATAATATAGTAACACATGTTGTAACACGTGTCTTTTTCAACATGTAGTAACACCATTATGCACACTCCGTAAGATGTAGTAGCGCATAATGTAGTATCACGGTGAAAGTCCACAAATGAAGTAACACGTATTTCACGTTGGTTCCTTGAGCAGCATCAGACGTAGTAACACCAGGATGCAAACACCCTCAAACATTGAAACACATAATGTACATCATACGTGTTAATTCATTTGTGGACTTTTACTGTGATACTACATTATGCGTAACTACATTCTTTGTATGGAGTGTGCATAGTGGTGTTACTACAAGATGAAAAAGACATGTGTTACAACATGTGTTAGTGCATGATGTTGATGTTAGTTTGTGACTAGTACTAATCCATTCAGGAAAAAAAATGTGTAGTAACACACATACAAAGAATGTAGTAACACCCAAAAAAAATAATGTAGTAAAGATAGATATAGTAACAAGTAGTAAATTAATATACATGTGTAGTGCATGAGTTACTACATGTTGTTGAGCACACACTTATATTACCGTAGAAAAATATGTAGTACAAATCAACCAAATACATGTAGTAACACAGAAAGTTAAGTAGTAACAACTAATGAATTAAGTGTAGTTCCAACAAAAAAATGTGTAGTAACACCCATAAAAAGCATGTAGTTACGACAATAAAAATATAGTAACACCGAAAAAGATTAGAACTAGTCAGTTTAATACATGTAGTAACCGCCAAAAATTGATAAGTGCTGCATATTTTTCTATGTTAACTACATATTTTTCTACGTGATGTTGATTGTCTGTATTGTTCCTGGTAACTGTGTATGATGTCGATGAATCATCTTTTTAAATTTTGTTTGCTATTTATTCGCGGTAAAAATAGGCTTGGAATGGAGAAGCACACAAGTAGGAAATAGAATATTTTTCTTAAATTGTGGTTTAGAAACAAGAAGAGTCATATAGAAGAAACTGATTGTATGCGATTTTGGTAAAAAAAAAAAAGGATGGATCTTGGGCAGATATCATTTTAATTTAATTTAATTTTTGTGTGTGTGGGAAATCGACATTAAAATCCGCATAAAAATCGGTTGTAGTATCTTAACAAATGGTTTGAAAAACATTGAATAACAATGAATGAACAGCATTGAATAGCAATTAATAATTCAGGAAAAAAATAGGAAAATAATAATGGAGGGTATTACTGTTGAGTATTCATTATTTTTTTGTCATTTACAACCAACGCCTTTTTTCTTGTCCTTATTACTCAAATTAGATTAAAAGTGGTCATTTACAACCTTTTCCTAAATAATAACCAATGAGGTTAAATTCGTCGTACCATTGCCTAAATTCCAAACTATTATAAAGTTGTATTATTTGCCTAATAAAATATGTATTTAATTCTTATGGCCCCTTATCCCAAGATTATATATAAACAAAGGTTAGCAGTCAGTGAGACATACCTCAAATGGTTAAGCTGAGACCCCAGAACTACGAGGTCTTGGGTTCAAGTCATAATATGGGTTATATATGTATTTGCCTATCAAAATGCTCTCTCATTTTTAGTCTTTCCATACAGATTAAGAAATGTATACTTGTCATAGCGTTTATTAGAACAACTCCCTCATTTTGAGCCTTTTCACACAGATTAATAAATGTAAACTTGTCATAGCGTTTATTAGGACAACTCCCTCATTTCGATTCTTTTCACACAGAAAAGTGGTTGAATGTCATAATTAAATTTTATAGTTTTTTGCTGAGAAGGACAAATTTATTTAAATATCAGGCTCCAAGTACACTACAGATTAATTAGGACAAATCAGATGCAAACTTACCGAAATACCCTTTATTTTATATATAATTGTAGAAGAAAAAAGGCCAATGTACAGGGAAAGCTTCTATAATTTTAGAACAGAAATTATTGTCTGCTATTTCCAAATTGCAATACTTAATTTAGAGTTTGATATTTCACTGGGATTCCCAAAAAATGTTGGACGGCAACGGCTGCCGCCGCCATTACTCTAACTAAACGACAACGGCTACCCTTTATTTGCAGCAGTTTTTTTTTTTTTTTTTTTTTTTTTGAGAATTTTTTTTGAGAATTTTCTCCCATTTTTTTCACAAATGTGCACGATCTTAAGGTCCTCAAATCCCCCTTTGGGATTCCCCTTCCCAATTAGGGTTTAGTTTGGTTCCAAAAACACCTAAAACGCGAATGTTGTTGCATCTGGATGAATGTTACTGTGAATGGGTATTTTTGTCCAAAAAATTTGTTTTTGTCCTTTATAATCTTTGAAAATGGAAAATGTCCTTCCAGACCCATTTCTGTTAATTTTTGTCCTTATGGCCCCTCCCCCCTAAATTTTTATGAGAAATGCCAAACTTTTATTAAGTTCTCATATTTTCCTAACAAAATACTCAATCATTTTGAGTCTTTTCACACAGATTAAGAAATGTAAACTTTTTATACCATTTATAGATTGTCCTAAATGCCAAACTTTTATAAATTTGTCATATTTTCCTAAAAAATACTCACTCATTTTGAGTCTTTTCAAACAAATTAAGAAAGTGATTGAAATTCATAAATTTCAATATGAAATGTTGATAATACTCAAGAAGATCTCGAAGGTTCCTTATAATAATTACACAATATTCTGCATTTACCTTTTGTAATATTTTACATTAATTGCTTGCTTAGCACCTAAGTCTTCACATACTATTTATATGTAATACACCGGTGGAAATCATCAATGAAAAACACTTTTCCTTATACGTTGTTATGGTATCAGAGCTCTCTGACTAACGTCATTTTCAGATCATGGTCAATCGTAAAGAACTTCATTTGGGTGGGGTTCGTTACCGTAATCTACACGAACCCCACCCATATTCATATTTCTTTTCCGTTGATTTTTTTAGTCATCAAAATGAATTACTCTCATATCATTATCATCTTTCAAACCCCATAAACGCTTTTGCAGGCCATGACGATTTTGTTTTTGGGGGATTGGGGGAGAAAAACAAAAACATTTCATCAATTAAGGAGAATGATAGTTCTTTAAAACTTTTGTGTAAAACACAAAACTATTTTTTTATTTTTTTTTTATTTTCTGGACGCATATCTTCATAAAAAAAAAAAAAAATTCAACACAATTTCTCTCTCATCCATATTTTTTAAACACCCATATCTTTCAATCTAGAATTCCAAATTTAAATATTCTTTTACCAATTTTTTTTTCTTGAACTTTATTTTGAGACCACATTTATTCCGACATGATTTCAAAAAATCCGCTGTCGAAATTCACTGTTGAAATTCATTGATTTTCGGGATTCACTAGGGAGATTCACTGAGTGAATTTCAATAGTGAATCTCCCACAAATGATGTAATGATATCGAACCAAGTCTCAAAATGAAGAGCATGAAAACAAAATAAAAAATTCAGTGAAATTTTTATCGCGTTTGGAGATTTAGATCAAAAGATATGAGTGTTTGAAAATGGTGGAGGAAATAGAAAAAACAAAAAATTAATGGCGCAACATACAGCACCAGCGAGTCAATTTTTTAATTTTTTTTTTAATTTTCCAATTTTATTTTGTTGTCCTTTAAGCAATAGAAATTATAAAAGTTGTCCTTCTCCCCATAAAAAATATGTGGCGTTAATGTTACTTAAAAATATTTCAAACTGTGTCATTATCCCTAATTTTCCATTTTTTTCAATTCAATGGTAACGTGCAACTAAACCTCTGCTTTTCTAATCCAAATTTCTGTGTTTATCTTTATTTTACCTATTCTCTATCATCATCTTTGCTATTTACGACTCTCTTTCCTCCACAAATTGCTTCTTCCCATTAGGGTTCATACAACCCTCCATTCCAAGTTTTATTTAAGGGTTTTTACAATCCTTCATTCCATATTGATGTGTCTAAATATGCCGCCGCCTAGGTATCAACGGAAACTGCCAATCCAGCCACCCGGTTGGGGTAAGCCGCGGCCATAGCATCACAATCAGTAATCGGGTTAGGGTTGCGGGGCGGAAACATCACGACGAGGGGTGAACCTGTAGGATCTTGATCGCTCAGGGGGCCGCCCAGCATCCTAAGTCGGAGATCAGTAAGATATGGAACGAGCCCGGGAGGGGAGCGACCAAAGGGAAGTCGAGATAGAGCGAGCTCACATTCCACAGCTCGAGCAGCCTCGCGGCACTGCCGCCTGTTATATTAATCGCATAACATCATTTTATATTGTACTTATCCAACCTTACCCCGTACCCCTAGCTCTGGCTCTTGCCTATAAAAGGAGGGCTTATGTAATTTCAAAGAGATATATGCAAAAAATAGACAAAGAGGACAAAACTCTTGTCAAGTTATTTCTCCCTAGTGTTCTTTCACTCCACCACACCACCGCCGTGCTAACACCGGCCATCACCACTGTAAATCATCCAAAACAGCCAGATATCCATCTTTCATACCACCGCTAAGCCACCGTGATAATATTGTGCATTATCAGTTGGCTCCGTTACCGGGAAAGTCATAATCTTCCAGCATTCCGGTGAAGAAATCACCCAGAAAAGCCTGAATACGGCGGAAAGGCTGATCATCACCTTCATCGCCCACCTAGGATCAACATAGTTGTCACCCGAAGAAATCACCCGGATAGCCTCACGACGAACGAGGTAGTGTTATTACGAGTCTGCATCAGAAAATTCATACCTCGAAGTGCTCTTCAATGTATATCTCTCTACTGTAAGGTTATACCAGTTTCTGGGATGATTGCGTTTGAATCATCACCCTTTTTCCTAGAAATTGGTATCGGCTGACCGGAACTCGCCTGACTTACCACCGTCCGAGCCCTTTCTCCCACCAACTCTCAGAGGAAAGTACAACAACCAACAACCCCCCAAACCACTTCGACAGAAGGCACTGTGCAGAGCAGTTAAACCTGTCAGACGGAGTAGTTCACTACCTGGGAGCAGGTTGGCAGAGTAGGTAACAGTCAGTAACTCGAGCCTATTTTCAGGCTCGCCGCCATAACAATGGTAGGAAGTAAGGGCACGCTGATACCCCCTACACCAGATAAGGGGGCGCAATCAATCAAAGCCGCGCCGAGGGCGTTGGAGAGACAATGGACAGCCCCACTGCTGGGGGAAGTAGGCCACAAAAGGATGCCCTGGCCACCGCCGATGTTCGAAACATCATAAATCAGAAGTCGAGGTCCAGAGAAGCCCAAGAGGCCCTAGAGGAGGCTCGTAAAGAAAAGAACCCCATTGGGGCGTTTAGGCCGCAACGCGGCCGGGATGTGCCAGAGAAACTAGCAGGGTTGCAGGTAGAGTCTGAGATCACAGAAATGATAGAGTATGCCAAGTATGTCGAAAGAATGTACTTAACCAATTCCCGACTAGTAGCACTAGGCCGAGAACCTTTGCCAGTCCGGGAAGCGAACCAACCCAGGGGCGAACCGCACCACAAAGCGCCAGAAAAAGTGCGTCAAAGTCAAAGGGTAGAAGTTGAGGAGAGCATCCAGTCCTCAGGTCGCAATGGTCGCCGGGGAGAACAGGAAATCATCCAAACCCCTGCCCGACCTAGCCACAAAAATTCCAAGGAAAGCAGAGAAAGAGGCTCCGCCTTTAAAAGACTGGGCGAGAAAGAAAAGGGTCGGGCTCTAAGTCGATTAAGCCTTCCAGAAAGAGGAGTAATACCTCGGCAGGAAGGAAGGAATGAAAGGGACGCCCGGCTGATAATAAGGGAAAAGCGAGCCCAACAGGAGGAATCGTGAAATCAAGCGGTCTCAGAGCACGGAATCGAGTTAGCGGCCAGTCCGCCCCTGTCTATAACAAGACACAACCCGATCCTTGCAGAACAAATGGAAATAATGAAGAGAGAGCTCGCTGAGCTCAAAAAGTTGAGGCCCGCCGAAAAGCCCGCCCCTATCTCCGGTATCGACGTGCTCGCCAAGAAGATAGTCGAAACTTTACCTACCAACAAGGAAAAGGTCAGCTATCCTAGTTACAATTACTACATTGGAAACACTTGCCCACACGATTGGCTCACCGTCTTCCAGGGTCGCATTACTCTCGCAACCCAGAACAAGTCCGCCTGGTGTATTGCTTTAGTCGGAAGTATGCAAGATAGGGCCGTCTCCTGGGTCCATGGGCTCCACCGGGGATCGATTGAAAGTTGGGAGGATCTATCAGAAAAATTTGTGAGAGAATTCGAATCCGCCAGCAGACCAAAGAAAACCATCGAAGATCTCTACGAGATTTGCATGGGCGAAAACGAATCAGGAAAGGACTATTACGAATGGTTCGTCAGGATTTACGAACAAACGAGGAATATTCCCGACGACGCCACCATAACTTGCTTCCTCACAGGAATCGCCAAGGGTCCGATGAAAATGGAGTTTAACCTGCGGCCGCCTAGAGCGGGCCTAAGGGAAATGCTCGAATGGGCTAGAATGATGGGGGTAAGTGAAGCACCGTCCCTAACCAGAAAATCAAAGCCTAAAGCCGAGCCCAGCTCCCAAAAAGAAGACCGCGCTGACGATCGCAAGAAGGAACGCGGTAAGAATGCGAACACAGATCGCGAGGCCAAGGTGCCATACAAATTCAATGAAAATGATTTCACCCCCCTCAACACGAAGCCGTCTCAGATACTTTTCGAAATTCACGAACAACTTGAGAGACCTAGGCCTATGAAAGGCGATGGAAGCACTCGCAATAAATCAAAATACTGTGACTATCATAGAGATACGGGCACCATCGCCGGAGCAAGGAACCATCGCCGTCAAGCTTGTCCTGGTTCTGGCCTCTCTCCTTCACCAGCTTCACAACATCGAAATAACACCAAAAATGATCCTTGGCAACCGGAGAGGCCGTATGGAAAAAAAGAGAAACATCACGCACAGGACGAGCCTTATACACACGGACTGAACTACCATCGGCAGATGGAGAAGACATGACTAAAAATAAAGGGGGAGAGGTAATGCAGAACAAAGGAATCACCCCCCTCTTATAGAGGCTCCGAGCGGAATTAGCAGACAGCATTCACGCGTTTTTATCAAAAATTCGAATTTAAAAAACGTGGTCAAATGTCTGACTGTTGAACAATCCGAGATTAGGCTGCTTTCACTGCGCAATTATCGAGTGGGTAAAATGTCAGTCAGAGAGTTGTCCAATCAAGTCAGAGCGTCAGCTTTCCAAATTTTTGTCCCAATCAACCTTCGCCCTCGACTTGCTAAAAAACTGAGGGGCCGGAACTTGGAATTTTCAAAATAAGACACTAGTTCCTTGAGATCGCCTTAGCCTTCGTGCCAGTCAGGGGGGCCGAATATAAGGATTCTCGAGGTTATTCGGCACAAGATTGCAGCGACCTCTCAGAAATAGGGCCGCATAAAATCCTTGAAGCCAAGGGGATTTCTTATTTTTAGCGAGCTAACACTCGTAGCAAAAAAAAGGGGCGCAAGAGCAAAGGGCAACAAACCAAGAAAATGACACAAATGCATAAAACAAATTATCAAAATACGGCCCCAAGGAGAGCCCGCCAAATTACAAAGTTTTAAACCAAGCACAAAACAAATTACAAATCAAAAAATTGTTTGGAACAAAGCAGCAGAGTACGAATCGCTCAAATCTCGCAGAAACGAATAAATATCAAACTTGGCTAGGAGGGTCGGTGCGGTCATCTTCTTCATCGCCCCCTTCCTCATTTTCGGTAACCGGGGGTTTCCTCAGAGCGGCAAAGTTGACAGGATTAACAGGAGGAGGATCCCACACCGGATCGCCATCTTTCACCTGGCCAGTTTGAATGGCGACATTGTGATCCGGAGCATAAGGAATATCCGGATGAAGAGCCAGTAAGTCAGGATTCCACTGAAGCATGTCGACCCACTTGAGCATTTCCTCGAAGCTAAGCGACTCTTTGCCATGATATGCCCAGAGACAGCGAGCGAGATGGTTGAAGCCTTGATCAAAGCTCACCTCTAAATGATAGTAGAACTCATCCGTCTCCAGATAGGCCGTAGCAGTTGCAGGACCAGCTTCCTCGGCGGTTTTGTTGGCGACAACAAGTTGCTCCTTCAAGCTCGCAACCTCCTGCTCAGCGGCCTTCAAGGCCTCCACAGATTTCTTAGAATGATCAGTCAGGACCTTCATCTCCTTCAACTCAGTGATGACGGTCAAAATATACCCGTAAAAGTCATCAACATTATCCTTATATCGGGCCGAATAATATACATTTTATATTAAAATCATATGGTTATATTTATTATTTAATGTTTTGAGATTTATAAAATATAATTTGGTATTTATCCATTTTTTATTATTTAAATGTGATTTATTTCGAAATAATTATTTATTTTGTAGATTGAGATAATTTTTGGAGGATAATTATAAATGGAAGAATTAAACTACAAGATAAATCCAAGCAAATACGGATGCATTGAAGATAAAGATCGGATAAGCACGGAAAAGAGGAGTAAAGCAAGACAAAAGCCGGCAAGCCAATCCAAAGGAGATTGGCGCCGACATTAGGGAGGCCGCATGGAGGGGGGCGCATTTTTTGTGTCCTTTTCCTAGGATCAGCTGGGAATTATCCTAATGTATTTTCAACTCATTTTGGATTTAGGAAAACTATTTCAGATTGGTTTAGGTTTATCCTATGTAAATTTCTCTCCTACATAAATGTACATACACACGCCATTACACACACCACACAATACACACAATTCATAATAAAATCTTCAGTTTTACTTGGAGCAGTTTTTTACAAGTTTTTCAATTATGTAAGTTCTTGTATTAATTTTCTCTTAGTTTCGTTTAATTAATTTTCCCCATTTATTTAGTTATCGTTTGATGATTATTATTTCTTAGTAAGTGATGTAGATCTAGGATTACGACGTGAGGCGGTGGGAATTCCTTGTCTATGAGGATCCACACGCCCACGTCTATGTTTTGTGATCTATGTGTGATTTTATTTCGATTTAATAATCGTGTTTCTAGTAGGTATATATAATTACTTTATGTGCTTCTATTTTATCCGATAAGTATAGAGAAACGCTAAGATTTAGGTTTTCGCCGCGTCAATCTAGCCACGTCTTTATGGTGTGATTGTCCAATTAGAATTTCTTATCTTGGTAGGTATGGCTACGGCTACGTTGCTCGTCTGTTTTAATTAAAACGTGTAGTGAGGAAATACCTATATAATGCTCCTAGGTCGGCTCATGAATTGATCTTTCGGGACTTTCAGCGAGATCTAGATCTGTGTTATATTAGGGAATTGCGCGCACCTGATTATACGTAAATCGTAGATTAACATGATACCTAAAAAGTTAGTGTTAATAGGACGGAGACTGATGCGATCGCTTAGGAAGTACGCCTGAACAAAGGAATGTTGCCTAGGTGAGGAATACGGTTAATATCGGCATCCCTAGTTTTGTAAGCGTGCAAGTCATATGAGATGGAGGCCAAAAAAGCGAAGTCACGTGATGTAGCATAGTGATCTGGATGGCCTACCCGGAACTAGATCTAGTTTAGGGGATGACTCCCATAGCCAATATAAAAGAATTACGAATCGGATTAATAGTTGTCGAGTCTAGTTCAATTATATATGATCTTTGGATCCAAACGATGATGTAATAATTGGGGAGATTAATTATGTTGTATTTATTTGAGTTGTGTCGAGTCGTGTCAATTTACCTTTTCTTGTTCTTTGTTGGTCATAGACCATTTTATGTGCTTGCCATGCATAATTAATTATTTATAGAATGACCCACAATTTGGTTCCCTGTGGGATCGACCTTGATTCGCTATAGCTATACTACGATGGACCTAGTCCTCTTGCTAGTATTAGTGTTGCTGGTCAAGTATTTTAATTTCACTTGATCTATGTGCATCACTCAGCATCTATCTTCACGCTTTCCTCCATCGCCTTCCTCATGCGATCTATCTCGGCCTGGGCCTTGACGTTCTTGGCCTCAGCTGCAAGCCTTGCTTTTTCAGAGGCATCAAGGGCCGCCATCGCCTTCCTCAACTCAGCATTGCGCTTCTCAGCGGCCTCAGTAGCTTTCATTATGCGAGTCCCAAGCTGTTAAAAAAAACGATAAGTCTGCAGAATGAGAAAAGAGAAGTTAAAACAATAATAAACAAAACAGTGGCTTACCGTGGAGGAGGCGGCGATCCCAAATTCGCCAGCCAGATCCTTCAACTCTGTAACCTCATCCCGGGAGGGGGCATCGTCTCAAATAACCACTCGGTCAGTGATCCCTCTGCCAATCTCCATATTTACTCCGGTCGGCACGTCCCAAGACAAGCGGCCTAGAGGGATAACGTCAGCAATAGCCTCCCTGATTTGGCTCGCCTTCGCCATATGGTAAACTCAGCGTCCAACCAAAGGGCCTCTTTCCCCTGGTATCCTCGAGGCAACGTCCCCCTCGGCAGAGCCCTCTCATCATCAGTGATCTCCTCTACAACAGCAACTCGCTTATCAGCGCGATCAGAGCCCTTTCTAGCGCCGCCAGCAGCTTTAGATTTTTCGACCCTTGATCTTTTGGGCTCCTGGCCCTCCTTGGGAGGGACGTCAGTGGACATCCTTTTCTGGGCCCCTCCAGTTTGACTCAGGCCCACGCCCACTTGGGTCGCTGCCGAAGCTTGAAGAATGGGGTTGTAGGTTTCATCGACAACAGAGGCGTCGACTGTTCGGGGGATCCTCCCCAAAGCTTGTTTCAGCGCCGCCTGCCTGCTTTTGGCGGCGTCATCCGCCAACCTCTGCCTTTGAGCTCGCCTCTGAGTAGCATCCATATTGCTGACTGAAATTTCAAGAAAACAAAAATTCATCAAAAGTTGGAAAAATAAACAAAAACAAAGCAATAAAGCAGGAAGAATAAGTAGAAAGCAAAGAATATTACGGCGAGGTCTCTGGCTGCGATCCCTCCAACATGCCGCACATTCTGAGGGAAAGCAACGGTTAATATGACATTCTCCGACCCAATCAGAGTCACTCTCCTCAGAGGTAATAGCCACCAGAGGCTGGCCTTTCGTCGGCCCCACAATTCCGGCTCTGCTCGCATACGGTTCCGCCATATCCAGGAGATCGATCCAAGAAACATGCCCCATCAGAGTCTATTATCGCCTAAAGTGCTCGGAGGAATCGATACTCGCCCACAAAAGGATCATCAAAACCAATCATAGAGAATTTCCCCGGGCGATGAGGAGAGTGAGGGAAAGGCCAACCAACTTTCGATTCGACCTTAAAAATGCGATCCCCCCAGTTGTGTATCTAGTTGGGGAGAAGAAAGAGTAAACGGGGAGTCTGGGCCCTCACGTTGGCCTGTCCCGGAAAAGAGGTACCTCAAAGCGAGTGAAACTGTTTGAACATGGAAAAAGTAGGCTCTTGCTTCATCGTTCGACAGAGGACGATGAAGGACATGATCTGAATGGCGGCCCCAACTGCCAGGTCGCATGGCAATATACGCAGCTCACACAACAACTTAACCAAAAAAGGATCAAAGAGGGGCCGGAAGCCGGCAAAGAAATGATCGAAGTGCAGAATTATGTTATCTCCAGGGCGGCGAGCACAGATAAAATCCTCTCGATCGTCAGGCCGCAGCTTGTCCTCCTCCTTGTTAAAATCGATCAAGGAGAACCGGTTGATGTTGGGGTCAATATTATAATATCGCTGAAGGGTTTTGGCGAGGTTTGTACTTTTTTGGATCTGTTGCCAATTTTTCTCCACATCCTTCTCATACAGACTCATAAGGCCAAATTCCCTTAAGGCCTCAGGATTATTAGGCTTCGAAGACTTCCCTTTAGCCGCCGCTTCCCCTACCGTCATGGTCGAAGGATCAGTTTTCTTTTTCTTGGGTTTCTTGGGAACCTCTAGAGGCTTGGGCGGAACCGATTCGAGATCGTCCTCGCTAGATCCCATCAACCTGTGCAAGGCCGCATCCTCTACATACATCTCGTCATCGGCAGGCGCCCCCACGCTACTCGCACCCTCCACGGCTGAGATATCATCGTCGCAGCCGCGACCACTAACACCTGCCTCGCCCTGGCTACGAGCCTCCTCCTTGCGACTTTTCTTTAGCCTAGGTACCGGATCAGACAATAAACTCCCTAGGTCGAAAGGGTCCTCAGGGTCATATCCCGCAACGCCCCCCTCTATCATTTCTTGTAGGTCGTCGCGTGCGACTACCTTGGGGCTAGAATTGGCGAGCTCATCTTCTAGGGCATAGTCATACGCCTCTTGATCCGCATCAGAATTGCCACCAGGGCTGAAAGCATCGTCCGACATCCTGCAAAACAAGGAAAGGTGGAGCTTTAAAATCACCCGGGATATTATAATCACCAGTGAGGTGATCGCACCCATCTCGACACCTTCCCTGCGATTTTGCAGAATGGGATGCCACAATGAAAGAAAGAAACACAAAAAGGACACCACGAATCACCAAGAAAAAGACCACCTTCTTCCCAAAACAAGAACATTGACTCAAAAACATAAGCCTTTATCCCCCAAACGCCCCAGGTCATGCGTGATAGGCTAAGGGGAGGAACAAACGCAAAGAAATGGAAACACTGCGGAAAAAACAATCGAAGGAGCTTAGTGGATGAAGAATTACCTTGTTTTTGGCTGAAGAGCGGTTGGAAACTGCAGATAGCAAATGGAAAACTCAAGGTGGGCCGCCGGAAACTTCAAATCTTCAAACGGGAAACACTCGAAGCGTATCAGCTCTAGAAACCGTGAGAGAAAAATAGGAGAGGAGTTGAAGGAGCGGAAAAGTGTTGAGTGAATGGGGTTTGGACCTTTATATAGAAAATAAAATTCTAATCGTACGGTCCAGATGAAAGCTACCCAACGGTCCAGATTCACGCAATCACCTTGAGGATTTCGAAATTCAAAATCGCCATCATTACAGCAGGTCAATCAAGGCCCACGTAATAACGCACGTCCATCAATGACTGCGCCATTATTAAAGCAGTTATCGAAACTCCAACACCCACGTTGCAACAGTTACCTGGAAACCGAAAGGACCATGACCTGACGGTTCAACTGCGCCACTACCTCAGTTTCACACCTAACGTTGCCAAACGCAAGCTCGCACCGCACAAGCTCGCCCTGACAAAACACTTTGAGGCAAGACGCACTAAATAGCGCGGCGGCGAATAAGTCGCTTCAGACGACAAGGTCGCCAGACCCAAAAAACGCTTCGAGGCAAGACGCACTAAATAGCGCGGCCCTTAGCGAATAAGTCGCTTCAGACGACAAGGTCGCCAGACCCAAAAAATGCTTCGAGGCAAGACGTACTAAATAGCGCGGCCCTTAGCGAATAAGTCGCTTCAGACGACAAGGTCGGCAGACCCAAAAAACGCTTCGAGGCAAGACGCACTAAATATCACGTCCCTTAGCGAATAAGTCGCTTCAGACGACAAGGTCGCCAGACCCAAAATATGCTTCGAGGCAAGACGTACTAAATAGCGCGGCCCTTAGCGAATAAGTCGCTTCAAACGACAAGGTCACCAGACCCAAAAAATGCTTCGAGGCAAGACGCACTAAATAGCGCGGCCCTTAGCGAATAAGTCACTTCAGACGACAATCTGCATAATCTGGATGTTCTTTACTCTATGCTTAACCTCCACGAAGATGGCAATGACATAGAGTAGGGGGCCATTGATGTGTCTAAATATGCCACCGCCTAGGTATCAACGGAAACTGCCAATCCAGCCACCCGGTTGGGGTAAGCCGTGGCCATAGCATCAAAAGCAGTAATCGGGTTAGGGTTGTGGGGCGGAAACCTCACGACCAGGGGTGAACCTGTAGGATCTTGATCGCTCAGGGGGCCGCCCAGCATCCTAAGTCGGAGATCAGTAAAATATGGAACGAGCCCGGGAGGGGAGCGACCAAAGGGAAGTCGAGATAGAGCGAGGAGGTGAGCTCACATTCCACAGCTCGAGCGGCCTCGCGGCACTGCCGTCTGTTATATTAATCGCATAACATCATTGTATATTGTACTTATCCACCCTTACCCCGTACCCCTAGCTCTGGCTCTTGCCTATAAAAGGAGGGCTTATGTAATTTCAAAGAGATATATGCAAAAAATAGACAAAGAGGACAAAACTCTTGTCAAGTTATTTCTCCCTAGTGTTCATTCACTCCACCACACCACCGCGTGCTACCGCCGGCCATCACCACTCTAAATCATCCAAAACAGCTAGATATCCATCTTTCATACCACCGCTAAGCCACCGTGATAATATTGTGCATTATCACATATTTTCTTAATTAGGGTGCAACCCTCCATGTGTTGATCACAAATGTGGCCACACATCCATTTTTTATCATCTTTGATTTTTTTAGGGTATGAAATCTTCTTAAGGATGATATTCCCCCCAAATATTTATTCCTTTCTATTACTACTTTTATGACTCTTTACAAAAATTGAGTCATCAATTGCAAATTTAAGCAATAGCAGGTTGATGTGAAGCAGTTGTTGCCGATTGATATGAGGAAGGTTGCTACATGCACCATGTGAAGGAAGCAAGATTACTACGTTACGAGCCAAATCACCATGTTCATTCCATTTCCATGGGATTGCGGGGGCATGTTGAGAATAATCTAGAAGTTCTCGAAGGATCCTCATAATAACTACACAATATTATGTATTTACCATTTGCAATATTTTGCATTAATTGCTTTCTTAGCACCTAAGTCTTCACATACTATTTATATGTAAAACACCAGTTGAAATCTTCAATGAAAAACACTTTTCCTTATACGTTGTTCTGAAATGTCAAAAATATCGTTTAACTATCGTTAATTAAATGGTTATAAAGTATTGAAAAGTAATTGGATTATTAATAAATTAGGGTAATATAGAGTAAAGAGTAATAAATATTTTATTGGTAATGTGGAATGACTTATAATCCGGGATAAACAAAAAGAGATAGAGTGACTTATATTCTGGGACGGGAGTGAGTATATATTTAGTTCTAATGGCCCCTTATCCCAAGATTATATATAAACAACTTATTTTATTGTCCTAAATGCCATTGTCATATTTTCCTAACAAAATACTCCCTCATTTTATTTTTTTCAATAAAGATTAAGAAAGTGGTTGAATGTAATAAATGTTAATGAGAAATGTTAAAAATATCCTTTTGACTATTATTCATGAAATATAAACAAAGGTTAACAGCCGATTAATTACAACTATAATTTTAATCAAAGTTATATACAAACAAAGGTTAACAGCCGACTATATTACGTCTCAATCTATTTTGTCCTTATAAACATTGTAAAATTAATGATGTCTTAAACACCATTTTTTACATCGATTATGTCCTTCTGGCCCCAACTCCCAATAATTTATACCAATTTTCGTCGGAAGTAAATTTTTTGAGTGGATTTTGTCGCAAGTTTTATATACAATTTATTTGTACTATTCTTTTTTTTTTCACCGATACAAATGTTGTAATAAAGTGAACATATTAACCCACACTGCACTAGGTTGGACTTCAACTAGGACTTCATGGTCCTAGGGCCCCAACTTAACCACTTAAGCTAAGCTAATTGGCTTTAAAGAAAATCCACATTTTCCCTTTTAATTAAGCTTTAATCCAGGTTCTATTTTTAGTTGCAATAAGGACAAAAATTACTTCACTGGACTAAAATACCCCTTGATGACAATTCGTTGCTGGCTTTCACTAAAAAACTATCCGCTGCTTGCTTCACCCTAATAATATCCGTTGCTTGCTTCCTTCCCTATTATTAAGCACACATCTTAGGAGACGGTGGCTCAGCCTCCAATTCAACGTTACCCCACCATTATCGAGATTTTTCTTTTTGTTTCTGATCGAAAAACACGTGGAACATTTAGCTCTTATTCTTGGGCGAAATTTCTTATCCTTGCTATTCTAAATAATAACCACTCAAGATGGAAATTAAATCTCTGATAGCAACTTCATCGATCAGCGGCGCATACGATCTGATCATATGTATTGGTACATTTGTATTGCTCATATGTTGTTTTCCAGCCATTAAATGATTTGACGATACAGGGTTTCACCCCTCCACGTGTCGTCTTCTAGTTGGTCTCCATGATATTAATAAGAGTCAAGGTCTGCATGCACTACAAAAATAGACTTTTGGTGACGAACAAATCGATGTGGATTTTCGAGTAGAAGTATTTACACAAATTTTTTTGTCGCCTCGCTTGTTGTCTAAGCAGTGACGCTAAAGGTTTCTATTGTAACAGTTTAGTATTCGTCGCCAAAGCATGACCTACCGTGAGAAACTCTTAATATTTGTCATCGATTCACACATACTAAGCAAAGGAAAAAGGGTATTCCTTTAATCTAAAAAAGGGGCATTATTTCTTGTCCTTGACATATTTTATTTGTGTTAATGTATCATATATCTTATTAAGCAAGCATCAAAGGGATACAAAGTCAAGACAAATATGTTGTTGAACTATTCATAATGCTCTCAAGCACATCGAATTTAGGGATTTGTGAGAGATACCTAATGTGCTCCCATGTAGTTGGAGAACATGGATCATCATCCCAACCAAGATCCAAACTCATTGACCGGCCGAATGACCTCAAGTGTCAAACTACAAGAAATGTAAACCAAATTAAGTTCATAAAACAAGTCGTTTGATCCTAACTTGACAAGTATGTACTGTGGTGTAGGATGTTTCAAGGACACATCTAGAATTTGGTACACTCTACTATAAACAAATCAATCCACAATTCCATTTACTATAAACATATTCATTTACTATAAACATATACATATACATATATACATTTACTATCAACAATTCAGGTTTACTATAAACATATACATATATATTCAAAGAAAGAGCACTCAAAGAAATAATACTGTATACCTTTCACATTAGCGCTGTGATTTCATCGGATAATGGGATTCACATAGCACCGGTTCAAATCAGAAAAGTGAATTATATAAAGTTTTCAATGATGTAGGAACCTGGATTTTCATCTTTTAACCGTCGTAACCTCACATACCAAAGTACATCCCCAAGTACGAACTCAAAAAATGACACTTGGCTTAAACGTGACACTTAACAAAAATGGATAAGTACTGCTTGTCATTGAATCGAAACATGGACATATAATCCTCGACAAAAATGACACTTAGCTTAAATGATGGATAAGTACCAAGCATTCAGTCAAGACAAAAAAGACCAAAGTGAATTGTACTTGATGCCAAAACTAGACAACAATGACATATAATCCACAGATTATAGAAACTTCATAACTTAAACTTAGCATCAAAATGTAATGTTTAACCGAAAAAGCATGGCGGCACCGATGTATAGAAGTATTACGTCAATTTTAACAAGAAAATTCCAAAAGTATGAGAAAAATACCTTTGGTGCTAGGGTTGCTTTGGTTTCATCCTCAGTACTACCGCTTTAGCTCTAGCCGATCCGTCTAAAATCGAGGCAAGCTCATCCATAAGAAGTTAAGCTCCTGCAAACAAGTTACAGCGTGGTTCTCGACTCACTAACCTAAACCAAGCGAGATAACAAGAACAAGGCTTAAATAGCCATTATTTAACAAGCCTTCCCAAATATAACTTATGTAACGAGCATGTAGAAGGTTAATTTCTTTCTCATGTGACCGAGTTTAGAAGTGAAAGCATTTTCTTTTTTCATCGCATATGAAGATTTATACTCACCACCGAATATACAGAACTAGTGCCCCATTCGGTGAAGTCGGCATTAGTGAAGGAAGTCAAGTTCATAAATGATCAAAAATGACACCACCTCGACCTCACCTCTTGACATCGCCTAAGAACTATTGTGATGATATTCAAACAGAATAACAAAACGATGCTGAACCCAAACATAACAGTTCTTTAATGCGATTTCTAAACAACATAATCCAAAGTTGTTTATCCAAACATCCAAATGAATAACTAAAAGCATATTTATAAAAAACATAATTCAAAGTTTATCCAAACATACAACAGAAAAGTACTTAGCTCAACATCAAATCTTGTGTTTTTGTCTCTCAAATCGCGGTTTGTGAAATCTAAACAGTAACTAACAATTCAATGGTCAAAAGTTCGCTTGGATTAATGAAAACAAGTAGAATTTACTCGACTCAGCCTCCCGAGAAACTTTCAATATATCGACTTTATTCTCTACATCCCGCCGTAACCTAGATTTCAGATCCGAAAAGAAAATTCAAGTGGAGGCCTATTTAGTGAATCACGATGATAAAGCATCCGCTCACCTCTCTCTCTTTAACACTACTTGTTAAATGTGATGATTGCATAAACCGAATCGCTCGAATATTGTGAAGGGTTTTTTAGAATACTTCAAACCTTTATCGGCGTTTTTTCCAATAGATTAGGTCATTGTTTATCGTTATTCGAGTCACTATATATCTTTCAATTTGGCGAGAGAAAACATTCCCCGCTTATTTTATTAGTTTTTTCATATAAACCTTCGGTATCATTGTACCGCTTGTCACCGTAGCTCATTACAAAAAATAATAATAAAACAAATAATTGCTATGTAAGGCGTTTGTCAATAGTTAGTGAGTTGAAATTCTTGACGCTTTATGGCTTGATAAATATCATATGACTCGCATACGTAGGCAATCAAAAGACAAAACTCTCTACATATTTCTATGACTCACAAAGCTATCAAAAATATCAAAATCCACAACTCGTTCTTAAGGCATTAGGGTTTTGGGTGTTCATCATTAGATTTATTCAGGCCTGGGTTACATAGGTGACATAATTTGTCATCGTCATTGACGCTAGAAGGAGGGCCTACAACTGTTGAATACACCAAGATCATGATGCCTCCCAAGGATAAGACCACCAAGAAAACTACTTCCAAAGCTATAGATCAACAGGGTTCGCAGATCAATGAGCAGGTGGATCTGGATCCACAAGGAACAAAGGATCCGGTGCTGGATCCTGTCCACGAAGATCCCCAGAAGGAGGAGCAAGGTCTTGCTCCGGAACATCAAGTTATCGTGGATCAAATGGTAGGGGCTGATGGCGAATTGATGTCTAGAATTATAGCGGAGGCGTTTGTGGCACAGAAACAGACAGACTGCGGCAAGAAGGAAGCCGCCGACAATGCCAAGCACGTCCCTAGGGATGAGATCAGTGCATCGTCCAGCTCCGTGGAGAAAAAGAGACGTGAGATTCAACAAAAACATCAAAGGATGGATGAGTACAGCGTTAGGCAGGAACTGGACGTTATTCTGGGCAAAAATCAGGTCTCACTGTGGTTGGAATCCCCCTTCACAAAGGAAATTGAAGATTTTTCCAAACCCAAAGGGTTTAAAATACCGAAGATAGAGCCTTATAATGGCACCACGGATCCAGAAGACCATCTACACAGGTATCTGTCTCAGATGAGGTTGGATGGCGCACATGATGCGATGCAGTGTCGAGCCTTCGAAACATTACTCGTCGGTCGAGCTAGAGAGTGGTTCACCAAGCTCCGACCAGGATCGATCTCTAGCTTTGCTATGTTAGCTCACAAACTTCGAGATGCGTTTATTGTAAACAAGAAGTTTCATTTAAGTGCTACACACCTTATGAATATGAAGCAATAAAAAGATGAAACTGTGATTAATTGTTTGAAGAGGTTCAACCTCGAGGCCATGCAAGTCGAGGACGCAGATGATCGGTTTCTGAGCACGTCGTTTATGGGAGGGCTGTGTAATACAAAGTTGTATATGAAGTTGAGCAGAGATGTCCCTCGTACCATAGATGAATGTGTTAATGTGGTGCATAGATTCTATCAAGGAGAAGAGGCAGTGCGTAGGCACACCCAATCCGACTGGATGGATTCAAAGAAAGACACTCGAGGTCAATATAAGAATCAATCCAAAGGACAGAGCACGGAGAGCATGCCGACAGTCTGGGATCGTATCACTGTGCCCGTCTCCGACCGTTTGGGAAAGAAGGGAGCCTTGCGCGACAAAGATTTCATCCCCCTCAATAGGTCTCGGTCGGAAGTGTTATCCATTATGATCTTGAAGAACATAGCAAGGAAACCGAGGCGACTAAAAAGGGCTCGAGAGAAGAGAAATCCAAGAAAGTATTGTGAGTTTCATGAGGATATAGGTCATACAACAGAGGATTGCGATGACTTGAAAAGAGACATCGACGCTTGTATTCAAGAAGGTAAGCTGGATGAAGTAGTCAATAGATCTCAGTGTAATGAGCCCAAAGGGCGCAGAGAGTACAAAAGGAAAAATTCGGATCAAGATCGAGATCACGGTCGTGACGCTCGGAGACGTAGGGACCGATCACCACGTCACGAGCGATCCCCCGATCGAGAAAGAAACAGTAAAGGTGACCATGGTCGAGATAGGTATGATGATAATTGACCTAATAACTACGTTAATACGATCATTGGGCCAGCCGAAAATGATAAAGATTGAGCCAGTCGAGAGCCAACTGACAGCTCGAGGGAGAAGAAGAGGCTGAGGTTTACTATATAAGTTGGGTATGGACCCAAAGATGACATACCTAATTCTCGGAGTCACGGTAAGGGTTTGGTGATTGAGGCAGTAATTAGCGAAGCTCGGGTATCGAGAGTCTGCGTCGATAGTGGCAGCGCGGTGAATATCTTGTACTACTCGGCTTTTAAGGCAATGAAGCTGAAAGATGAGGACATAGCTCCTTTGGTGTCCCCTTGTTTGGGTTAAAAGGACAAGCGGTCCATCCCATAGGATCGATAAGGTTGCTAACGACGGTTGGAGATGGTGAAAAAGGGAGGACCCTTGAATTGAACTACGTGGCAGTCAAGGCTCCTTCGGCATACAATGTCATTTTGGGTCGACCTGCTCTTTTCGACCTACACGCTATTATGTCCACTGTCCATAATAGCATGAAATTCCCTACCAGGAATGGCTCGCATGAAGTAAGAGGAGATATTCAAGCTGCTCGGAGCTGCAACTCCATCGTCATGGATGGGAAAATGGTTGTGCAGCAAGTCCTGATTGAAGAGTTGATCCCGGAGGAAGAAGATGAGAAGAGTTGGGTCTCGGTTGATCCCGTCGAGGATGTTCATCTATGGGAAGACGAAAAAGATCAGTACGCGCAAGTCGGAATCTGGATCCCGACTAAAGAAAAGCAGTTACTTGTCGACCTACTAATCGAATTCAGAGATGTCTTCGCATGGAAGGCTGACGACATGCTGGGGCTGTCCACAGATATAGCGGTCCATAAGCTAAAAATAGATCAAGGTCGGAAGCCGGTTAGACAGAAAAAGTGGAGCTTCGCACCTGAACGAAACCTAGCTATAGAAAAGGAAGTCGGGAAGCTGTTAACGGCCAAGATAGTAAAAGAAGTGCTCTACCCAGAATGGTTGGCTAACCCGGTGTTAGTAAAGAAACCCGAAGGCAGCTGGCGTATGTGTGTGGACTTCACCGACTTGAATAAAGCATGTCCGAAAGACTCATATCCGTTGCCAAAAATCGACAAGTTAGTAGATTCTACCATCGACTTCAAAGTGTTTGGTTTTTTAGACGCATATAAGGGATACCATCAGATCATAATGGATCCCCGAGAAGCTGAAAAGACAGCTTTCATCACGGAATTCGGCACTTTTTGCTATGTAACCATGCCATTCAGGTTGAAAAACGCCGGTGCTAAAGATCAGAGAGCAGTCAACAAGATTTTCGCCAAACAGATTCGTAGGTGTATGGAAGTGTACGTCGACGACTTGCTCATCAAGAGTCGATCAATGAAGCAGTACTTGGTAGATGCTCGGGAAGTTTTTGAAGTTTTAAGGGAAACAAAGATGAAGTTAAATCCGAAGAAGTGCACTTTTGAGGTCAGGTCGGGGAAGTTTTTGGGATATATGATCTCGAAAGACGGGATTCGATCGAACCCAGATAAAATTGATACTCTGAGAAACATGCCTACGTCTCGGAATATAAAGGAAGTATAGAGACTCATTGGTCGATTAGCCGCCCTTAACAGGTTTTTATCGAGATCCGCCCAACGAGCTCTACCGTTTTTCAAGATTCTTCATTAAGCTAGTCCTTTCCATTGGGACGAAGAGTGTCAGAAAGCCTTCAAAGATTTAAAAGCATATTTTTCAGAGTTACCCACTCTCACTTCACCTCGGGAATGAGAAAAATTGTTGGTCTATCTGGCAGTATGTGAAGAAGCAGTGAGTGCGGTTCTGATTCGGAAAGGGGTCCACAGCCAAGTGCCAATTTATTTTGTTAGTAAAGCGTTGCATGGACCCAAGATCCGATACTCACCTGCAGAAAAACTAGTATTATGTTTAGTACATGCCTCGAGAAAACTAAGGCCCCATTTCCAAGCCCATCCCATTATGGTGGTCACTGACCAGCCACTAAAGCAGATCCTATCGAAACCCGACATGTCGGGTCGACTAGCAAAGTGGGTGGTGGAAATGGCAGAGTACGACATCGAGTTCATGCCTCAGACTGCGGTTAAAGCCCAGGCCTTGGTAGATTTTTTAGCTGAATGGATTTCCATCCAACTCAAGCAAGTGAAGCAAACCATAGAAGAACAGTGAACACTCCAAGTCGATGGGGCGTCAAGCAAATAGGGGGCAGGAATCAGACTCATTCTGATTAGCCCGAAAGGCGAAGAATTCCCCTATGCCTTTTGATTCGACTTCAAAGCGACAAACAACGAGGCAGAATATGAGGCTATGATCACAGGTCTGAAGCTAGATTTGAAGTTGGGAGTCGAGAATCTAGTAGTTTACAGCGACTCGCAGTTGGTGGTAAATCATATCAGGGGGGAGTATGAGGCCAATGAAGAAGTCATGAAAAATTACTTAATAGTCGTACAAGGCCTCATACCAAAGTTCAAGTCAGTTCAGATCAAGCAGGTCCCCAGAAGACAGAACAAGAGAGCCGATGCATTATCTAAACTTGATTCAAACTTCGTCTTGAACAAGAAGGTTTTAGTCGAGTTATTGACCGATAGAAGCTACAAGGAATCAGAAGTGCAGCCGATCACTCAACAGGCGACTTGGATGGATCCAATTGCCCTTTACCTTAAGGACAGAATTCTACCATCCGACAAGGTACAAGCACGAAGAATCCGACTTCAGTCAACACAGTATGCTTTCTTCGACTCCATCCTTTATCGAAAATCGTTTATAGTGCCATGGTTAGGATGTGCATCAGAAGAAGAGGCTGAATACCTTCTTGAGGAAATTCACAGAGGGGCTTGTGGAAACCATTGTGGGGCTAGGATGCTTGCCCGAAAATGCAAGCTAGCTGGGTACTTTTGCCCGTCGATGCAACAAGATGCGAACCACCTGGTTCAGAGGTGTAGGACTTGCAAAATCCATGATAATATCACCCATCAACTGGACCAAGAAATGAACGTCATCTCGTCAGCCTGGCCTTTTGATCAATGGGGCATCGACATAGTTGGACCCTTACCCCGAGCTCCGAGTAACAAAAGATACGTGGTCGTCGCAGTGGACTACTTTACGAAGTGGGTCGAGGCCAAGGCTTTGAACGACATCAGAGCTTCGACCATCAAGAAATTCTTGTGGGTCGATATTTTATGCAGGTATGGAATTCCCAAGGCTCTGATCTCAGACAATGGCACTCAGTTCAAAGACCGAAAAGTTAGAGAATGGTGCAACGAATATTATATCAGTCAGCACTTCACCTCAGTAACTCACCCATAAGAAAATGGTCAGGTCTAGCAGACAAATCGACAGATCAAGCTAGGGTTGAAAAAGAGACAAGAAGCCGAAGGTTGAGACTGGGCAGTACAGCTTCCGAGCATCCTATGGTCGTATAGGACAACTCTAAATTCTTCGATAGGGGAAACACCTTTCTCTCTGGTATATGGATGTGAAGCAGTAATTCCCACAGAGATCGGTCTTCCCTCCCCTTGAGTTCTAGCATATAATGTCGAAACCAACGATCCTGATCTTCGACAAGAAAAAGATAGCGTTGATGAGCGAAGAGAAGTAGCTTCAGCACGAATGGCGAGATATAAGCAGAAGATCTCACAGTATTACAATTCAAGGGTCAAGTACAAATACTTCAAAATCGGAGATTTGGTTCTCAGAAAAAATGAAGCAAGCCGACAGGAAGCGGCTGGTAAGTTTGACCCGAATTGGTAAGGCCCATATCAGATCCTAAAGGTTCATCCCAAAGGATCCTACCAACTTGGGTGGGCATATGGGACCACGGTTCCTCGATAGTGGCACGCCAACAATCTGAGGAAGTATTACGTTTGATTGAACCTTATCTCGAGTTATTTATATTTTATGTTTTGTAATAAGTCTATGTGACAATTTTATGAATATTTTAATAAACATATCTTTCCTCGAGATTCTTTTTTGTTTTTAAGGGCCTACAGCCTTAACATTATAAGTCTAACACGATACAAAATGTCAAAGGCAATGCGATCGACTACGAGAAGGGAAAATCCGCACGTCGTATCCCTCAATATAGTCTAAAGCAAAACGAGCATACAAGGCAAAAAATGCTAAGGCAAAGGGAGAGTTCACAAAGTCGGACCAAACGCCTATAAAATCGACCAGCCAAGAGCAACACAAGCCTAATGGGCAAAAATGCCAAGGCAGAGGGACGGTTCGCAAAGTCGGACCAAACGCCTAGAGCATCGACCTACCTATAGAAAAACTAGTCTGAGAGAGAAAAAATGCTAAGACAGCTAGGTCGATCTCAACTAGACTCGCAAGTGCAACAAGAACCAAAGGCTCATATTGCAGTTGGGGGGCAAAACGACATCGATAAAGCAAACAGCAAATAGGGCCAGAGGCCCGACAAGCGAATAGCTAAAAGACGTCGAGATATAAAAGATAGACAATGAAAAGAAGAAGAAAATATTACAAAAATTGAAGCAAATTCAATACAAAATGAGGTCAGGTCGACAACACCAGCCAAAATCAGTCAAAGTATGATCAAAAAGATTATACAGAATAATTCAAATTATGCAGATAAAAGTTCAACAAAGGTCAAGATCAAAGAACAACGATCAAGAGGTGGCGTCGAGTCGGCTCTGTGATAGCAGGGGTCGGCTCGACATTGGAAGACGACTGACCATATTTCTGAGCCAGAGATTCCCCTCGTCGAAACTCCTCACTGTACTGATCGTACAACTTCTCCGACTCAGGATTGTAGAACTGCGGCACGGCGAGCTTAGTTTGATCCACTGCCTGTTGCGCTATCTTCTGCAGTGAGGAGAAGATAGAACTTTGTCCTCCATAGTTGCGCTATCTTCTGCCACCCGGTTCATATCGATCTCAAGTTTGGCAGTGGTTTCACCGACTTTGGCTTTTTCTATCGATCTCTCACCAGGTCGGGCAGAGTTTCTCTCACCAGGTCGGGCAGAGTTGGCCTCTTTCTCACCTGTCGAGCAACATTCTCGACCTCTTCACTGGCCGGCTATGTCACCTCGGCTAGGTCCTCGTCATATTCATCTCGCAGTGAGCCATAGCAATAAAGTGGAAAATCCAAGTGAGGCGGGACGGGGGAGCGAGCGGGAATCATCGGATCGACATCCACAGTACGTCCTTCGGACGGCTGTGCCGAAGTAGCCTCGAGACGGGAAGAGCTCCCACCTCTAGTACTAGGATTTGTCCTCTTCTGGAGTGGCGGGGGTAATGTACTCTTCGACTTGGGGCCCTGAGTCGGATCGGTGATAAGGGAGAACTTTCCTACTGCAAAGAAAAAGGCAAAGTTAGTATCAATAATAATATCAAGGTACAGACCTCAAAAAAGAAAAACATGAATAAGTAAACAGAGAAGCATCCTACGGTTCTCTTGATCTTTGGCGTGAAGATTTGCATAGGGCATTGGCCCCGCTTCTTCCAGATTGGCCAGGCCATAGAGAAGGCTCAGATCTTGGGTGGCCACCTCGAAACCAAAGCCGTCCATTACACGGGCCTCTTGAAGGACTGGACCCTTATCCAATTTATCTGTCCTTTTTCCCATAGACCTCCACTGCCTAATGTAGGGGTTTTCTAGGCCGTGACGTTGGAAGAAGAATCGTGGCTTCCAGTTCCCATATGATGAAGGTCCTCGGGACATAAACTCATGTCGATTTGTCCTTCGTAGGAAGGTGTACCAATGTTTGTCCGGCATGCTTGTCATCTTGTAGTAGTAGTGGAAGAGAGGGATCGAGAAGCAGACCCCGCCCACTCGACACGCTAGTACAAACCCCATTAGAGTCCTGATAGCATTGGGGGCTAAATGAGATACACTTATCTCATAGTGATGAAGAACCGCTGCGACGGCCGGACATAGTGGAAATCTCAATCCACTAGAGAGTTGGGCTTCATAGACTGAACAAAACCCTTTCGAAGGCTCGTCGGCGTATTGATGTTGGCCGGAAGGGAGTTGGATTTCAAATTGAGGACCCACAAGACCAAACTTTTCTTTAACCTTTTAGACCTTTTCCGTCCATCCTAGTGACTAGTTTCTTGGGCTCTCTAAGGACAGGAGGGAGTGAATCTACGGATTCGTCTGAGAGTGGCCGCAGAGGATGATCAGGTTGATCAGGCGGCGAAACTTGACTGTTAGAAGGCGATTCGCTACCCCTATATGATTCTGCGGCACTACTAGACATGAGTAAATGCAAAAAGAAGAGGTAGGAACAAGAAAGATGCTTACTTGGTATTTGGAGAGTATGCAACGAAAATGGTGAAGTAATCTCTTCTCCTGCTCTTTCTCTCCCCTTTTATGCTTGCTAAATTCTGAAATGATTTGAAAGGACGTGATTGAGGGAGTTATAAACCCCTACAAATCGCAAGAATCAAGGTAATGGCGTTACGGGTAACGAAAAAGGACGCTTTGTTCCTTGTGCCGAAGCTACGGTGTTAGTGTGCCATGATGTCAAACCACGACGCTGTAACCGGTTAGGGTTATAGGTGGCGGGCTTTTTCCCACCTAATTGACGGCCCAACTCGAAGATGATTTCAAATGGCAGATTCGACCTTGGACGACGGGAGTCGCCTCTCTCAAGTCTGGGGGGCTTATGATGATACATGTTTTCACCCCTCCACGTGTCGTATTCCATTTGGTCTCCACAATATGAATAAGAGTTAAGGTCTGCATGTCGATGCCCGGACTCGGGGCTACGATGGTCGATACACAAGCAGTGTAGGACGAGAGCCTCATCTCGACCACCGCAAGTCGGTGAAGTCGGCGTAGAGGACAAAGTCCGCACCAGCTACGAAGGCCAATTATCAGCATGATAACTTGGACAAGGGGCAAGGCCCATTAAGGTTAAATGTGACAATTGCCTAAACCGACTGAATATTTGGGTTAGGGCATGCATTATCACTATATATACCATGTTCCAGGAACTACGTAAGGTTTGATTCCTGGACAAGTACAAGATACGTAGGCAATCTAAGACAAGCTCTTAGACTCAGCCGCAAATATCAAAATCCCCAACTCGTTCTTAAGGCATTAGGGTTTTGGGTGTTCATCATTAGATTCATTCAGGCCCGGATTACATAGGTGACATAATTTGTCATCATCATGATTCAGTTCACACAAGGGAAGTTTGTGATTATAATCTAGATGATGAGTTTTCTCTAGTTTTCCAATTTAATCCAAGGAAGCTTGAGGTTGCAAAGAATTTTGGAAATGCTTCATTTCTTTACTATAGTCAATTCAATTGCTACTATTTTTTGCACTTTGTAGTATATTCAAATTGTTGAAATTTTGACTTTAAGTTCTTTGTACTCGAAGTATCTACATTCAGTCAAAAGAAAAAAGGAAATCGCAGTTCGATACCTGATGATGATTCATAGACATGTTCAACTTCAATCTCTCATGACATAAGCTCAAGCTCAGCTTTGAAGACTTACGAGAATGTAATTTTTATGTTCATATTCCTCTTTCTGTTGTAAGCTTAAATTAGTTTTTATTTTTATTTTTGAGTGGATAGAGCTAATGTTAAACCATGACACATTGAAACCGAAGGCGGAGAGCTACGAGCTAATATTCCAAGAAGAGGCTAATGCTCCTTGGTAAGGATATGTGAGTTGAGATAGGGTACAAATGTTAAACCATTTGGTGTATAGGTCGATTTTATTGAGAAAATGTTAAACAATTCGGTGTAGAGTTGGAGAAGAAGATGATGGTATCAATCGACATTGTCAAGATTTTTATGTGCTTTGGTAATCCTTTCTCTGATGTAACTTAAAGAATGGAAAATTCATGGTGTTACTGGTATTGTGATACTGTTACTGTGTTACAATGACAACCTCCATTTACCTGATGTGCTGATACAATGGTTTTTGTGCTTTTCTCAGGCCGCTGTCTGGAAGCTTGAGTTGCTGGTACCTTGTGCAATAGAAGCAATTCAAGTAAATGGATGAAATACAGCTCCATTTTTTGAGTTTATAAAAAAGGCAACAAGTTCAATGGACTTTTGCGAAGTTCCTAGCTAGTTGATATATAAGAATGGTCAGCATGTTCCTCACTAGAGCTTCCGTTTTGAGGGAGTGCAAAGAGCTTGGGGAATGTTGTACTTGACGTTGTTGCAGCTAATAGAGGCTATTAGTGTTGTTGTAAACAATGTTGAGTCTATGATTTTTGGCTAATCCCATACTGTTACTGTTGTTGTAAAACGTGATATTGTTACTGTGATACTGTGTTAGGGTAAACGCTTTGATTATTCAGATTTTAAAAACTACGTCGAAAGGGTATAATATGAGATTTCAAAATGAAGAGATCAAAATATGAACTTTGGTGAAAGAATTTTGATGATCGGTGTTTTAAATCAAAAATGACGGTCATTTATAAGAAAAATACTCCGATTAATTCAAATATTTTTCAGCTTTCAAAATTTACGTCGGAAGGGTATCGTATTAGATCTCAATATAAAGAAAAAAAAGTACGAATTTTGGTGAATTTTTTTTCATGATTAGAGTTCTAAGTCAAAAGTTACATTGCTTTAAAAAAAAGTTAACGGACCTGCTGTTAAAAAAAGAAGGAAAGAAAGAAGGGAGGGATGCAGATCAACGAAACTGAATGAGATGGAACGACGTGGAACGCGCCTGTTGTATAAGTAAGGATATTATTGTCCATCTGAATTTTTTGTGCTTTTAGCAACCTTTTCAAATAGTGTGCCCTATTTATTTATTTTGTATTAAAAAATGGATTTAGCCTACTTCCCCCTTATTTGTACTAGATTTGTCCTAAAATATAAGTCGATTTAGTTTTTTTGATTTGTCTCATAATATAAGTCAATATAAAATATCAATCAATCATTTATTACATATTTCTCCTTTTATCGCGTATTAATTATACATTCATTCATTTTTCAACACTTTACCACTGTTGTATTAAATGCAGTCAAAGAGTATTTCATACTTTCTTATTACAAATAATGACACAATCAATTTAACCAAATTTCCGAAATTGTGTGAAGAAAATCTAATTTATATTTCGAGAGGGAGGTAGTGTACTATTCAATAAAACTTTCACGGAAGAGTCAAATGGAATTGATAATGGGGAGTGATAGGTTTTCTCCCGTAAACCTACACTATTATTACACCATCATCATTTCACCATATATTTGTACTTGTAATTTTTTTTAGGAATATTTAAATAATCATAATTACAAGATTATCTAAAATATAAACAGAATGTGGATTTGATGAAATAACTCTATCATTACCCTTCATAATAATCTCGAGAAAATACAATTTCAGATCATTGTAACACACCTTATTTCATTTCAGGTCGGATCATACCTGACATTTTTTTTTTGAAGTCCCTCGTGCAATTGTGTAGAAAGAATCTGTGCAAATCTCCCTCCCTTATAATTTTATTACTTTGCTTCAAAACCCCCCGTTGCATTTTCAACACCCCGTTGAAATTTTTAACGGGCCCGTGCAAATTTAGACGCGCTCTTTCTACACAATTGCACAGATGTCTTAAAATAAATATCAGGCCTGACCCTATTTGAAATAAAATAAAAAGCATTACAGTCACCTCAATTTATATTTTCTCAATAATCTCCGGTGCATGGAGTTTTGTTGCCTCTGTTGAGTTAAATTCTAGTCAGTTGAAAAGTCTACAAAAGAGAAAATTCTATTAAAGTCGCCAATTACTTGTTTGCTTCTACCACTGCATATGTCTGACATGGAATGGACTATTTATCAAACAATTCAGCCCCCCATTTTCCAAGTTGAAGGCTTCCGTGCTTGGAAAATTCAGCAGGTTTTTGTTTGTTGTGTTCCTTAGTTCTCGCAAATTAATAATAGTATTTTCTTAGACTGAGAATTAATGCGTCTAAGAGCAGCCCTAGTCGAAGGCTTTTAGACATATTCTTTGTAAAAAGTGGCAGAAAAGAGAGAGCCATTCACATAAAGGTAAAATAATAGTTTCAAACTAGATAAATTATTTTGTTGTCTATCTACCATGTTGTCTCTTTTTAGAGAATCAACCAGAGAATTCTCTCTCTCAAAAAAAATTATAACCATTACAACATCACATCACACACAATTAATCTCTATCATCATTCTATATTAACACCATTACAACATCATATCACACACAATTTATCCCTACAATCCTTCTATATTTATCCTCCACTCATCTTTCTCCACGTCACCCAAACATCAACAATCAAAGGGCTTCTCTCAATATCATCATTAGGGTTGCTCTAATGACCGGTACTAATCCTTGAAAAATATATCCGGTAAACGGTAATCTTCCTGTCCAACCATTCAGTTCTGACAAGTGGCACATTTTATTTTCACACCCACTAATATGATTATGATGATGAGTTAAATTAGATAGTTTCACTCTATGTGTATAATTATGTATGACACACTCAATTAGCAAATCTAAGTCTTCCATTTTTGTTGATGATGGATGTGCTGTGTCAGTTCATCAAACTATTTGTTTAGATCGTTGTTATATTCTTATACGGGAATTTTTTTCTCCATATCTACTGAAGTGACGGAAAGAATGATCAAAACTACACAGTTTGAATCCAGTTTAAAGACATATGGCCTTTATGATGTCACACGTGTCTCCACACCGTATGGAGACACCACCTAAAAACCTCCCTTCTAATACCTCGTTTTGTTGAAAGAACATCTTTATTACTTCAATTTCATCTTACACGGTTTCAACAAATAATTAACAATTGAATGATGGAAAAGTAAGATTTTATCCTAGCCTCACATTGTTGCAAGAACTAAGTGGTGTCATGAGTTGACATGTGGCAAAACTTAATACTCTTTCGTTCTTGTTTAACTGTCGTAGTTGTTAAAATCGAAAATTCCTTTTTATGTCGTAATTAAATTTTCAATACATATTTTAATATTTTTTCCGCTTTTCAATATTACTGTTAAAACATAGACGAGAAACTTGCAGTTTAAAAAAGATTAAAAGAGAAGCAATGCAAACATAAAATATGGCGGAAATTGATAAAACACAAAAACAAATAGAACACAGTGGTTTAACGTGGTTTTCGGCGTTGTACCGACTACTCCACGGACAGAAAATGAGATATTTTACTATGCACAAAGTTATAAAACAATTCACACAATTGTGAAAGACACACATTACATTGATTACAACATTGGTGTTTACAGACACAATTCCCTAAACCCTAGCCGTCATAAGATCTTTGTCGGAACTGCCATAAATACCCAAGATGTGGACCCCAGCTCCAGCTTTTATACACCAGATGAAACTCAGCTCAAAACTGACTCTCCCAGACTTGTAATCAACTGCTCAGATGTAGAACTCAGACGTACTCAGTAAAAATTCAGCAGACAAAACTGAAAGCTGACTTCAGAAGAAACTCAGTTTGCACTTCACCGAAACTGACTTTCATAGAACTGAATACACTTACTAAGATGACCACCATTCTCAACTCAGTTTCACAGATTAGCTCCACCAATTTATTCATCAGTTTTAGAGATCAAGTCACTTTAACTGACAAATCTCCACATTGACTTGAACTCTCATTCACAGTCAATCAGATTGCATAATCAGATGTACTTGTACCAGATGTATTCGTCAATGCCAGGATGTACTTGTACCAGACTTCTTCATAGAATCCACTCACCGATCCGCCTCACCGAGTATCCGAGTTCAGGTTTATAAGCTTTGAATATTCGCAAGTCCGAATACAATCGAAACTTTCTCTCGAATCGTTTAAGTGAACATATCGGCAGGATTATCCTTGGTGCTGATCTTCTACACTACAACCCTCTTCTCATTTCTCAAAAAATGATATCTCACATCAATATACTTGGTTCTCACATGATGAACCTGATCCTTAGCTAGACAAATTGCACTCAAACTGTCACAATAAATCTCAGCTTGATCTTGATGTAGCCCCAAATCACTGACTAGTCCCTTCAACCAGATACCCTCCTTAGCAACTTTAGTAAGAGCCATATATTCAGCCTCGGTAGTTGATAAAGCCACTGTGGCCTGAAGAGTTGCTTTCCAGCTGACAACTGAATTCCCCATTGTGAAAACATAACCAGTCATTGATTTTTTGCTGTCCACATCTCCTGAATAATAAGATTCACAGTATCCTGTGATTAGTTCTTAAGTATCACCTCCATAAATGAGACCAACATCAGTTGTACCCCTAAGGTACCTGAATATTCTTTTCACAGCTTTCCCGTGTTCCTTTCCAAGTTGAGTTATAAACCTGGTGACAACACTGACTGCCTGAGCTAGATCAGGCCTAGTGCACACCATGACATACATCAGACTGCCAACTGCACTAGCATAGGAAACTCTTGACATGTAATCCTTCACTTCAGCAAAAACTGATAAATGAACATTTGATGCCATAGAAGTATCTATTGGCTTAGCAGCTGACATGCCAAACTTTGACAAAATCTTCTGTATATAGCCCTGCTGAGATAAAAACAGTTTCTTCTGACTTCTATCTCTCCAAATCTCCATCCCCAAAATTTTCTTGGCTGCACCCAAATCTTTCATTTCAAACTCAGCACTGAGAAGTCTTTCAGATACTGAACATCAGACTTCTTTCTTGTAGCTATCAGCATGTCATCCACATATAACACAAGATAGATGTATGATCCATCTTTCAACTGATCATTAAAAGCAGAACAATCATAAGGACTTCTGTTGTAACCCACTAGGATCATATAACTGTCAAACCTCTTATACCACTGTCTAGGAGCTTACTTCAGTCCATACAATCACTTCTTCAACTTGCACATAAAATCTTCCTTACCAGGAACTTGGAATCCTTCTGGCTGAGTCATGTATATCTCTTTGTCTACCTCACCATGTAGAAAAGATGTCTTCACATCTAACTGCTCAAGTTCAAGATCCTACTGTGCCACCATTGTTAATAACACTCTGATTGAACTATGTTTGACTACTGGTGAGAATATCTCATCAAAGTCTACCCCATCTTTATGATTGAACCTTTTTGCAACCGAACGTGCCTTATGCATAACTTCTTCTGCCTCGGTTATCCCTTTATTTTTCATGAAGATCAATTTGAAAGTAACAACTCTCCTATCAGTTGGATGTTTAACTAGATCCCAAGTCTGATTCTTCAGTAATGACTCCATTTCATCTCTCGTGCAGTAAGCCATTGAGATGTTTTAGAACATGTCACTGCTTCCCTGTAAGTAGAAAGTTCACAACCATCCACTTCTTCTGCAACTTGAAGTGTGTATCCAACCAAATCATCAAAACCATACCTCTTGGGAGGTACCCCAATACTGGATCTTCTGGCTCTGCTGACAGCTATACTCTATTGACCCATGTTCTCAGCTTGACGCTCAACTGACTTTTGCTCAGCTGACTGGCTTGGATTCAGTTTCGGTTCAACAACCAGATCAGATGAAAACTGACTTGGATTAGTTGATTGTTGTCTTTCAACTGACTCCACATGAAGCACTACCTTACTGTTAGTCTTCTCAATTTCAATATTGGTTTCAGTTTTAGTAGCCCCTCTTACTGATGAACTGAGCATAGAATTTTCATCAAAAACTACATCTCTGCTGATATCGTCGGAAATATAAGGTTTGCGGTAACAAGGATGTGAAGTGGATATATAGCTATTTGTGGGTGATTTCTCAGACAAGAAGCGGTGGATATGAAGAACACCGGTGATCGGACTTAAGCTGTGAATGAGACAACGAGTGAGTCAACAAATTGACCAAGTAGCTCTATGTAAATTATTTTTCCGATCCGTTTATGAGTTACATATTGCCTATATATATAGGCAGAGTGATAATGACGATTAGGTTAAGGATGATAAGACAATTAACCGTGATGTGACATAATTGAATACTCTAAGGAGTTGGCTAGCAATAGTCGGGCATGTAGGGCCGTTGACCGTAGTAACCTCCTGGTCGTATATTGAACTTATCTTTGCTAATGCCAGGAACTTTGGATGCCTAATATGCGGGCACAATCTGAAGAAGATCGGACACGGCCCCAGCTCGGTCGAGTCTGCGGGTAGCCCGGACAGACTATCATGTGGCCCGGTCCGTTAAGTGTGAGCGGACTGAGGTGAATCTTGATATGAAGCACGTTTCGTGGGATCCATATGATCGTTGACGGGTCAAGTAAATCAATGGCCCCCTATTTCGTGTCTTGCATTTGTTTAAGGTAGCCAGGGAGTAGTAAATCGGTTGAGCTCGCATACCATGATCCGGTGACCTCCGTGAGAGAAGTATAAGGCCGATTTTGATAATATCAAGAACCGCGCTATCAAGCGGACAGGTTTTGGCAACTTTACGGCATAAAGCGACTCATTGAGAGATGTTGCGCTATGAAGCGGAAAGACTTGAATACTGCGCTATTAAGCGGACAGGATTTGGAACCGCAGTAAATTTATGGCATAAAGATACTCGTTGTGAGATGTTGCGTTATGAAGCAGACAGACTCGAATGCTGCAATCACTTTGAGAGAGTTGTCCGGGGCGTTACCTCAACCTTATATTCGATGTGACGGTTGAAGTGACAAGCCCTGCGTTCTGATTGGAGGGAATCACGTCAATAACTACATGGCCGTTATGTGATTGAAACTTTGAATTCAAAGACGCGATGGTTCAGTTCCCAAAAGGCCTAAATAAAGAGGCTAACCCCCACTCCAAAACACCTTTCCATTTTCTCTCTTTCTTGGCAGAAACAAAAAACCTCCGGTGATTTTTGAAGAATCCGGCCATCTCAAGAAGTTTCTGGCGGTGTGGTTGCGGTTTCCGATAGAGCTAAGCAATTTCCGGAAAGTGTTTAAGTTTCCCAACCGTTCTCTAAGCAATTTTCTAGAAAATCATTCATTTTTCTGGTAAAGTTTCGATCTTTTCATGTTTTTCATTCATATAGAGTGCTTCAACGCTAAATATGCTCAGTAGACGTACGTATTAATCGATTATCGCCGAGATTTGAACCTGTTTAGGGAAAGTCTCTATGTTTTGGTTCAAATTTGAAACGTTGCGTATGAATGTATATCGATATCTTGTTGAGTTTGCATTTTTCCTTGAGTTTGGTCTGAATGTATATTGATATCTTGTAATTTTGTTTGCTTGGAAAATCTGAAAACCCCGAACCTTTGTTTCGATTTCCTTAGCAACGCTTAAAATTCCAGTTATGTTTTGGTGGGAAAAAAAGAGGGGCGAGGTGTCATGATGAGCGGACACGCTTGTCTTGGCCTGAGTTCCAGGTCTAGGTGACTGACCAGTCCCCCTCGCCTCTTTGTTTTTCAGGATGTCATCCGAGCGGACACATAATAACGATGATGATATGGAGGCGATGGGGTATGGGATCGACGAGTTAGATTCTAGCGATCACGGGATGAAAGAGTTCGTTGAACAACTCGGAGAAGAGTTGGTTGAGGTTGAGGACGTGGGGCCAAGCGAGGAGAACATTGATATGGAACCTATAGATCTGGACAACCAACTGGCCGTGTTGCCGGACCGTAAGAAGCGGGCACGGTCCCGGTCGGGCAAAGCTCCTGCGAAGCCTGAGAATAGGAAGAATAAACCGAGGCCGCCGAAACAATACACAGAAGAGGGGTTCGTCGAGGTAGCCGAGCAAAAAACCTTTGACAGAGAAGTTGAAAAAGGTGGAAAAAGTACGCCGAGCTAGAGGACTATACCTCTTCCATGGCCGCATATGATATTCCCTAAGACTATAGGTTCGTCGGCTTCTCTAAAAATAAGGATAGGAAACGAGTTTGTGGCCGCTTGAGATTTGATTGTATTTGATTCCATTACGACCATTTGGTGGCCGGGGCCCGACCTCAGTTTTACCCCTTCTTTGTCTAGTTTCTAAAGGTAACCGACATACATCCCAGCGATCTCACTCTTGGGTTAGTGAGAGTCCTCATAGGTTTTATTTTGATGAGTAGGAATTTGGGTAGGGAACCTTCGATCTCAGTGTTCAACCATTTCTTCTGGATAACTCGGTTCGGCGATTTTTCTTCTGAATTTGGGTAGGGAACCTCTCAGTAATTTTTCAATCTTCCGGATAGGGTCAATGCTTGGAAAACCCGTTGTATGAAAGTTGAATCGAGGGTGGGCTGGCCGTTTAGGAAAAATACAGGGGATGAACTGGATATCGATAGCATCAAGGCCTATGATGAAGAGATCGAGGATCAAACCTTAATTGCTAGGATCAAGACGCTCCTGGGGTTCATTGGAGGGGAGGTGCCCATGCAGGAAAGTACCTTTAACCTACGTGCTTTGCTTGATGTGATTGAGCCTTATGTCCGGACCGCTGGAATTACTGGTCCTGAAACCGGCCTTGTACTTGATCGTATTGCCCCGATGATTTGAGACCCTGATTGTTATGCAGAATGCCATCATAGGATATGTTTTCCCTCCGAATGCGAGGAGGTTAAGGGTGATCCCAGAGTGCGGGCAACGTTTGGTGCTAGCTCTATATGTATTTTTTCATACTTAGCTCTATTCCTTTGTCTTTGATGCTTGTGTTTTTTTATTCTTCTTGCTGATTCTGTCCGACCTTGTAGATATGGTGAACGCGAGCCACCTTCATAAGTATATGCTCGATCAAGCACAAGGGAATGATGCCCCAAGGGCACAGATTCTGTTCGGACAGGGCGAATGTGCATTGCCGGCCATAACTGTGCCGACCAGGACTACGGCCGCGTCTTCCCAGGCCAAAGGTAAATCTGGGACTTTGGTTATCAGGGAACCTTCAAATCTCAACGCTCCCAAACAAATGAGATCGCAAACTACTGCCGGGTCGGCTGAGGGATCCTCCGGAGTTGCACCTATTTCCATTGATTGTCCAGAGAAACAGTCAGATACGAAAAGGACAGAACCGATGATAGGCAGGGTCACAAAGCTACTGTTGTGGCCAAAGGTGCCCTCCATCAGATTTACACTCAATCAAGTATGCGGTTGGTGCAAGAATGCCATGCTTCTAGTGCCTCTACCCTGCCCGTCGATATTCAAACACCCTAGTTGAACCCCGGCTTCCAGATGCCGCGGACAGAAGAAGAAGCCATCATTCTTGCTGATGCTATTTCAAGAGTTCCTCAACTCAGGAATTTGAGGTTGGACGGACCAGATGAGGTGGCCGTTGCAATTGACAGAGGCATTGGTGCTCGATCCGTGATGACGGACAGGCTGGATTCCCAGACCGGGTATCTCAAACACCGAGAGGATTTGGCGGGCATGATGGGGATGATCACTGCTTTGTAAGTTGCCTCTGTTGTTCCTTTTTATGTACTTTTATCTTAACCACGTGTGTTTAATCCCTTCGTTGTTTCACCACAGGCGAACAATATGGTCGCTCAACGTAATCGCAGGGATGTTGAGGTCATTCGCGAGTGCAATAACGCTGTGCGTAAAGTTGGGAAACTGGAGGACCAACTGATCGCTGTTACCTTGAAGCTGAGGACCGCTGAAAGCAGCTAGCCGAGTTGAAGAGGAAGCATCGAGAAGAGATAGAGGCCATTAAGTTGGCTCGAGTTGAGCTCGTGTCCAACGCTGAATAAAAGACCTTTGAGCTCCACAAGGCTATTGACGAGGTGAAGGCGAGCGCTACGTGGGCTACTGAACTGTGGGAAGCAAAGAAGAATTCCCTTTTGGAAAAAATAGGGGTCGAGCTGGTAGCTGCCATCGTGTGGCAAAGGGTGAGGAGCCGTGGCCTTTAGAGAGTCTATTGCGTTTAAGGATATTCTTGGTGTTGCAAGCTTAGCCGGTTACGATGAGGGTTTTTTATCATCTGGCTCGATGTGCCCGATGGGCTCTTGGGGGTGACGCCCCCTCTTTGACGACTTTCAAAGAATGGTCTCTTACTGATTAGTATGATACCTGGATGTTGTCCTATCATGCTGAGATCCCATTCACCAACAAAGAGCTTGCGGCCATTGAAGTTGACCTGGCTGATCGTTGTGAAGCACCATGGAACCCACCCCCTGTGCTCGCTGAGAATCTAAGGTCCATGATCAACGGAACCCTATCTGTTGGATCTGCGAGTGTTCAGGGTCCTCAGCAAGCACACCAGACCCAATATCTGTGATGAGCCCAACTGATTCTTTGTTGCATACATCTATTCAAGGTGACAACGTGCATGGTGACACCCTTAGTCTGGATGACGAGTAGACTCAGCAGTGATGGTCTCTTTTTTTTCTCAGACTTTGAACTTTTTAATAATTAACTTACTTTTGATTGCATGCGGCTGTTGTTTGGCCATAGTGTGCATATATTTTGTTTCTTGACAATTGTGGCCGTTTCTTGGCCTTTGAATACTTTTATGTTAGAATAATTGTAAATAAATAGATTATATTTATTGTAGATTATATTTGCATAGTTGTTAGAATATACGGTAGTTATGATTTCCCTGATTTTAGGAAATCAGTTACAATGTATTCAGTATATATCATTCCTTCTTGAAAGGAAATAATCAAGGAAAATATTTCTAAACTCTTTCATGGTATCAGAGCAGTACGAATCCTAACTGCTTTCTTCCGCTTCTCTGCTTCCTCCCTCCTCCCTTATTTTCCGATCTCCTTCTCCGGCCATGGGGGATTCCTGCAAATTCCACCCTGCACTCTCAATTTCCAATGTCAAGTCTTTATTTCCAATCACTTTGGATTTAAATTCCAGTGAATATCATTCCTGGTCAGCCTTATTCAAGGTCCAGGCCCGGGTTCACGATGTCTTGGATCATATCATCCCGCCTACTGATGATGCTGAGAAGGCCGCTTCTGAAAAGGCCAAGTCGGAAAATCCAACACTGTGGAAGCGGCTGGATGCCGTTGTTTTACAATGGATTTATTCCACAGTTTCCACTGATGTCCTCACTTCCATATTGATTGAGGATGACACTGCTGCGAATGCTTGGACCCGAGTTGCAGAGCTTTTTCATGATAACAAAAATTCTCGTGCTATGTATTTGCACAAAGAATTCACGAACACCATGCTATCGGAATTCTCTTCCACTAACGCCTACTGCAACAGGCTTAAGAGTCTGTCTGATCAACTACACAACGTTGGGGCTACGGTCACTGATCACGCACTGGTATTGAGAATGCTTCAGGACTGACGGATCAATACTCAAATTTTGTAACAGTAATGCAAAATAAGAAAACTTTACCGTCATTTACTGCAGCTCGGTCCAAATTTGCTTTGGAGGAGACCACAATCTTGGAACGGTCCAAGACTGACTCGCCGCCGGTGGCTCTTGCAGCGTCCGATGAGGGGTCGTCAATGGCAGGCTCTTCCTCGTCAAACCGCAGTCAGAACCGGAGCAACAATAACAAGAGCAACCGCAACAGCCGCCATAAGCCTTCAAGTGGCGGCGGAAATCAGTGTGGAAATCCACAGCAGGCTGGTGGTGGTCATCAGCAGGGCTCCAGCCGCGGCAATCAGCGTGGGGGTGGTGTAGGTAATCAACGAGTTGGCCTCGTCCCTTCTCTCCGGCCACCGCCCGTGGTGGTTCTCCTCCAAAGAGATGGGGGTGGGCGCCCACCTTGCCCTTACCCGACGATGGGGTCTATCAATTGGGGAAGACAGCCCACTGGAATACAGCAGGGTGTATTAGGCTCCTCTCCATATGGGCCGACTGGGGGTATGCAAAATGGGCCTCAACAGCAACGGATGTCTGGGCCACAACATCAGGCTTTTCAGGCTCAACAGTGGGCCCCCACGGATATAGAGGCTGCGATGCACACGATGTCTCTTTCTCCTCCGGATCAAATTGATATATGGACACAGGGGCCACGTCTCACATGACGGCGGCACAAGGTAATCTTTCGTCCTATTTTAATACGAGTATTCATAATGGTATTCTTGTTGGTAGCGGTCAATGTATTCCAATTCGTGGTTATGGCGATGCTGTACTACCCCATCCCAACCCCCCATTGGTATTAAACAAAGTCCTCCATGCCCCAAATATTGTTAAAAACCTCGTATCCGTTCGCAAGTTTACCAAAGATAACCGTGTCACTGTGATGTTTGACCCGTTTGGTTTTTCTGTCTTTGATATACAGACGGGGAACTGCCTCATGAGGAGTGAGAGTACTGGTGACTTGTACCCTATCATTTCCGTTCGGTCCAATAATTGTGGTCCCCCTATGGCTCTGCTCGTGTCATCCCAATGGCATGATCGTCTCGGACATCCGGGTCCTTATGTTTTAAATACCCTTAGGAGAAATAACATAATCGATTGCACTCCTGTCTCTCGTTCACCTGTTTTGTGTCATTCTTGTGTTCTTGGAAAACAGATTAAATTACCATTTGTCGCGTCGGATTCAGTAACTTTATTTCCGTTTGATATTATCCATGGTGATTTATGGACATCGCCTATTTTAAGTTCGACAGGCCATCGATATTATGTTTTATTTTTGGATGATTATTCGAATTATCTCTGGACGTTTCTTATTGCACACAAATCTCAGGTTTTTAGAATTTTCACTATTTTCGAGCATCATGTCCGTACTCAATTCGAACGACAAATAAAATGTGTTCAATGCGACAATGGACGCGAATTCGATAATAAACCTTTTTGGGAATTGTGTCAGTCTCGTGGCAGTTCTTTTCGATTTTCGTGTCCTCATACATCCTCCCAAAATGGAAAGGCCGAACGAAAAATACGCTCTATTAATAATATCATGCGGACACTTTTGTTACATGCCTCCTTACCTCCCTCTTTTTGGCCTCACGCCCTACAAATGGCTACCTATCTGTTAAATATTTCTCCAAGTCCATTGTTGACCAACGAAACCCCTTTGAAACGCTTATACCACAAAGACCCCTCCTATTCACACATACGTGTCTTTGGTTGCTTGTGTTATCCTCTCTTTCCGTCTACCTCGATAAATAAGCTCCAAGCTCGCTCTACTCCGTGTGTGTTCCTTGGTTTTCCCTCTAATCATCGTGGATATAAGTGTTACGATTTATCGAGTCATAAAATCATTACGTGTCGTCATGTTCGATTCGATGAGTCCCGATTCCCTTTTTCGGAATTACACAAGTGCCCCCCGGAGACTTATGATTTTTTCGGCCCAACGTTTGATCCCATTGCCATGCAATACCATCAAGCCCAATCGGACCAGGCCCAAAATCCTACGGCCCAAACTCCGGTCCCCTCTCTTCCGTCCTCCCCATCCCGCAACACTCCTACCCATCAGCCGGCCCATGCATCTCAAACCCAACAGCCGACGGCCCAACATCCCATTATCCCACCAATTCCCAATTTACGTCAGCCACCCCCCCTCCCACCTCTGCCATCTCGGCCCACGACTCGCAGCCAAACGGGTGTCTTCCGTCCCAACCCGAAATATTTTTCGGACCAGGCCCTTCTCCACACACTTACAAAATCTCCACTACCCTGCACTTCGCCGCTGCTCTTCGTGACCTGAATTGGAAGTTGGCTATGGCTGATGAATATAATGCTCTTATTAAAAATAAGGCGTGGGATTTGGTGCCCGTCCTCCGGATGTTAATGTTATACGCTCTATGTGGATTTTTACCCATAAAGAAAAATCTGACGGTTCTTTTGAGCGGCATAAAGCCCGTCTTGTAGGTGATGGGAAGACGCAACAGGTTGGGATCGATTGCGGTGACACTTTCAGTCCGGTGGTCAAACCGGCGACGATACGTACCGTCCTTAGCCTATCATTGTCAAAACAATGGCCGATCCACCAATTAGACGTGAAGAATGCTTTTCTGCATGGTGAGCTGAAGGAAACGGTTTATATGTATCAGCCTCTTGGTTTTCGGGACTCGGCTCATCCAAATCATGTTTGTTTACTTCGTAAGTCACTATATGGTCTCAAGCAAGCCCCTCGCGCATGGTACAAGAGGTTTGCTGATTTTGTTACCTCCATTGGTTTCACCAATAGTAAGTCTGACACTTCTCTGTTTATTTATCGACATGGCACTGATATGGCATACTTGTTATTATATGTTGACGATATTATTCTCACGGCATCCTCCGACACACTCCGTTCGTCCATTATGACTAGCCTTGCTTCTGAGTTTGCTATGAAGGATCTCGGCCCACTTAATTACTTTTTGGGGATTCGCGTCACTCGCCATAAGGGTGGCATGTTCTTGTCCCAGGCTAAATATGCGGCTGAGATCATTGAACGGGCCGGGATGTCTGCCTGTAAGCCATCCCTTACACCTGTGGATACGAAAGGGAAAACGAGTGCTTCGGGTGGTGCTCCTTATGATGATCCTACTTTATATCACAGTTTGGCTGGTGCGCTTCAATACCTTACTTTTACGCGCCCCGATATTTCATATGCTGTGCAACAAGTGTGTCTTCACATGCATGATCCCCGTGTTGACCATTTGCATGCTCTTAAGCGCATTCTATGATATGTACAGGGCACCCTTCACCTCGGGCTGCATTTATACTCTTCATCGATCTCCGATCTGGTCACTTATACAGATGCGGATTGGGGTGGTTGTCCGGATACTAGACGATCTACTTCGGGATATTGTGTATTCTTAGGCGACAATCTATTATCGTGGTCCTCGAAACGCCAGCCTACTTTGTCACGTTCTAGTGCCGAGGCCGAATACCGTGGGGTTGCGAATGTTGTCTCAGAGTCATATATGTTGGCTTCGGAATTTACTTTTAGAGCTTCATTGTCCGCTTCGCAAAGCCACGATCGTTTATTGCGATAATGTCAGCGCTGTCTATCTTTCGGGGAATCCTGTTCAACACCAACGGATCAAACATATTGAGATGGATATTCATTTTGTCCGTGAGAAGGTCTCTCGAGGGGAAGTTCGAGTGTTACACGTACCTTCTCGATATCAGATTGCCGATATTTTTACCAAAGGGTTACCCCTAGTTTTGTTTGAAGATTTTCGGACCAGTCTCAGCGTCCGCGAGCCTCCCGTTTCGACTGCGGGGGTGTGTTAGAATAATTGTAAATAAATAGATTATATTTATTGTAGATTATATTTGCATAGTTGTTAGAATATACAGTAGTTATGATTTCCCTGATTTTAGGAAATCAGTTACAATGTATTCAGTATATATCATTCCTTCTTGAAAGGAAATAATCAAGGAAAATATTTCTAAACTCTTTCATTTTACTTTTTGTCAAGTGTTGAATGCGTTCGCAGGTTGTATGTTTGCTTGTTTGTTTGAAAAATATTCTATCTTTCGACTCGAGTCTGCATGTGGGGTTATCCCCGTCCCCCTTGTTTTTTGACAAGACTTATAATATGGAAGCTTGTAAAAAACAATTGAGCTTATTAACCTGTATGTTTATTGAATGATTCATGGGGAGCGGCCCTCTTGTTTTTGTTAATATCCTGAATTGTGAGTTGCGGGCTTGTCGAAAATAGTTTCTTGGCTTCTGATCAACTATTTTCCCAAGTATTGCCCCCTATTTTTAATGAAGTTCAAGGTCAATAATTCGGGACCGTTATTGAAAATCATGTTAACACAGATAGCGAGCGTAGTAAAGGGGAATAAAATTGGGATTTTATTAAGTTCGCCTCACCGTGTTTGGTGAGTGAAAGTTACAAGAAAGCTTAACCACTCACGTCGTAAACGAGAGGATAGCCATAACCCTAACCGCTTATTACATGTAGTCCCTTTTGAGGTTGTCCGCTTTCCATGGTCTATTAAGCTTGGAGCCGTGTTGATCTTTGAGGATATAAGTCCCTCTTTTTATCTCTCTAGTGACCTAATATGGACCTTCCCAGTTCGCCGTAAGCTTGGCCTTATTGGGCTGAAGACCAGCGGCCTTCCTATTTCGAAGAACGAAATCGCCGACCTTAAAGAAGTGTTCGCGTTCACGGATTTGCTTGCCGTGATGTCGTTTAGCGATTTGCTTATAATTCACGAGCCGATGCTATGTCGTTAATCTTTTTTCCTCCTCCAGGTCGAGATCAATCTGCCTATTGAGCAGGTTGTCCATTGGACTGTACTTAGCGACCCTAATACTTTGGAGCGTCATTTCGATAGGAGTCAGGCCGTCCGATCCGTAAGTTAGAGCAAATGGCGTTTCTCTAGTAGGTGTTTTGATTGTGGTGTGGAGTGCCCATAATATGGTTGGCAGCTCATCGACCCATCCGCGTGCGACTGCTTTCTCACTCATGCTCTTTTTAAACATTTTGATTATTTGATTATTGTCGACCTCAGCTTGGACATTACCTCGAGGGTAAGCTACGGATGATTGCCAGTGTTTGACGGTATATTCTCTACAGAAATCTGAGAACTTATCTCTGAACTGCGGTCTATGGTCTGTCACCACTGCTCGCAGGATGCCGAACCGGGACCATATATGGTCGTGTAAGAAATAAAATGCATCTTTTGCTCCTATCTTGGCCAAAGGTTTATCCTCGATACACCTTGTGAAATAGTCTACCGCCACTATGATAACCTTGCATCCACCATTTCCTGTAGAGAAGGGTCCGATGAGATCGATTCCCCACATGTCGAAAGGCCAAGATGAGACCACAATGCTTTGTTCTACAAATGGTAGTCTCGGGATGTCCGCATGTTTCTGGAATCCCACAATGTCTCTGAGTCATTTACAATTGACGGCAAGTAATACTCCGCTGTTATAACCTTCTGGGCTATAGAGCGGCTAGCGGGGTGGCCCCCACACACTCCTTGATGAAGCCCTATGAGGATTTTTTCACTTTCTTCTTTTCGGACCCCTCAACAAAGGTCTAGAGGCAGATCTCCTGTAAATCTCTCTGTATTTTATGATGTACCTGGATGCTCTTCTCCCCAGGGCACGGGCTTTATCTGTGTCCGTAGGCATGGTGCCCGATACTACGTAAGCTTGAATTTTATCAACCCAACATGAAATCGGCGTTGGTGCATCGATATCCATGATTTATGTTATTTCAATTGTAGGGACAGCAAGATATTCCACCATTATTGAGGGATCCGTGATTTCTTCCTCAAGAGATATCTTGGAGAGGTAATCTGCCCGCTCGTTATCCTCTCTTCAAATTCTGATGAATTCGCAATAGTTGAAGTTAGATCTCAATCGTCTGACAATCTTACCATATTTTTCGAGGATGCCTCAATGTGTTCTATAGTCCCCTGAGATTTGGTTGAAGATGACCTGAGAATCGCAGTAGACTTCAACATTCTCCACTCTTATTCCTTTGCAAGCTTAAGCCCGGCTATGACTGCTTCATATTCATCTTGATTGTTTGTGGCCGGGAACTCAAACCTTATAGCTTTTTCGATTTCTTCCGTCGTACCGGGATCGGCCATGATCACACCAGCCCCGCATCCATTCAAAATCGATGCCCAGACAACATATAACCGCCAGCATTGATCAGGTTTGTTCGAAGCAGGAGCAGAATCGGGTTGTTCAGGCGAACTCGGCTGTATGGAACTGAAACTCATTTCAATAATGAAATCCGGTAACGCCTAGGCTTTGATAGACTTCCTTTGTTGAAATTGAATATCAAACTCGGTAATCTCGATAGTCCATCGAAGCAAACGACATGAAAGGTCAGGTTTGTGTAGTATTTGACGCATCGGTCTGTCCATTAAGACAATGATTATGTGTGAAGTAAATTAGCCCCTAGGTTTGCGGGCAACGATAACAAGCGACTAGGCCAACTTCTCAACATTAAAATAACGACTCTCCACCTGGGTGAGAGTCTTGCTTACATAATAGATGCGAGATTTTGGAGGGATCCGACCTCCTTTACAAGTCTGGCGGCTCTGATCCGGTCCGAGGCCGCCAAGTACAAATACAAAATGTCTTCCTCAACGGGGCTAACCAAAAGAGGTGGTTTCCCTCGATATTACTTAAGATCTTAAAAAGCTTGGGAACATTCTTTGCTCCATGAGAGAGTTTTGTCACCTTTGAGTATTTTGAAGAAATGGACACTTTTCTGCGGACTTCGAGATGAATCGACCAAGCGTGATGATTCTTCCATTGAGCCTCTAATCCTCTTTGATTGTTGTAGGCTCCTGCATGTCGAGCAATGCTTGAATATTTTCCGGATTGCTTCGATCCCTCGGCGACTAACCTTATACCCAAGAAACTTACCTGCCTGGACACCAAATGTACATTTGGCCGGATTGAGTTTCATTGAGTGTTTCTGAACGTTGTTGAAGGTCTCCTGGAGGTCGAAGGCGTGACCGTCCCCTGTAGATTTGACTACCATATCATCGATGTAAGCTTCCATGTTCTTCCCGATCTGCGAGCTGAAAACTTTGTTGACCATTCTCTGGTAGGTCAAACCTGCATTTTTTAATCCGAAATGCATCATCTCGTAATAGTATAGGCCCCCAGAAGCTCTGAAGGCCATTTTTTCCTTGTCAGATTCAGCCATCCTTACTTGATAATATCCCGAATATGCATCCAGAAAGCTGAAGGTTTCAAAACTGGCGATGGAATCAACTAGTCGATCAATTCGGGGAAGTTGATAAGGATCCTTCGGACAAGCTTTGTTGATGTCTGTGAAGTCAACACACATTCTCCACTTGCAATTGTGCTTCTGCACCATTACTACGTTCGCTAGCCAAGTAAGATAGGCTAGTTCTCTGATTATTCCCGCTTGGAGAAGCTTTCTGACTTCTACCTTAACTGCGACCTTTTTTCTGTGGTGAATTATCGAGCCCGCTGTTGTATCGGTTTGAAGGTAGAGTCGACATTGAGGCGATGGATTGCGACGTCGGATTCAACTTCTCTCATATCTGTTACTATCCAAGCGAAAGTGTCAAGGTTTTCTTTGGTGATTAATCGATATTTTTGTTGTGATGTTGTGTTGAGTGAGCTCATTTAAGGTGGCCAAACAAAATCGGAACGGCGAACGGACCGTAACCGGATCGGCGGTTCGTCCAATCAGCGCGATTCGATGGACCGGCGGTACAACGATTTAAGCGAAGGTTTGGGTCTTTCAAGAACCGGACCGGCAACCGGCCAGGCCGGAACCGGTTGTTACCAGCCGGAACCGAAACCGGACCGGCTCCAACGGCTATTTTTTTTTTCTAACCATTTCAAAAAATCCTATAAATACCCCATTCATTTTCTAAAGTCTTTACACATACTATCATCTCAATTCTACACTTTTACTTCTCTAATCTCAAACTCATTTCTTTGTTTGTAATCAAGTTTGTTTAGTTTATTAAAAACAAAAATCAAATTTACTTTAAAATACCGATATTTTCAGCTGTTCTGATTTAATCGTTACTTCAATACGGTTTTGGTTATGAGAAACTATAAAATACTATGGAAAAACTATAAACAATAAAAAAAAAAACTTCAAAAATCTATAAAAGACTAAAAAAAAAAACTATAAGAAATACGTTCACTTTGATTTTTTTATATGTATCGTGCTTACGACACATTACATAAAAAAGATACGTAGGCAACCGAATTTTTGGTACAAGCGTTAATAACATAATTTACATATAAAAAAATAACACAATATTAGCATTATATTTAATAAAACAACATTTATAATCAACTTATATTTAAAACCGAATAAAGAACTATATATTACAATCGCTTTAATTATTTTATATTACATTCAAATTTAATTAATAGTAATTTGTAATTATAGTGAAAAGCATAAGTATTTTCTGAAATGAAAAAAAAATATTAATAATTTTTAAAACCGTAATCTGAATCGTGATCGAGCCAGGAAAAAAAAGCGAGTGTGAGCGAGTGGAACCGCTGTTTCAACCTTTAACCGGAAAAAAAAACCCGTGGTCTGGTCCGATTCGGTTCGATCACTCATCTTGCCAGGTTTACAGCTCATTCTTTACCATCAATGAAATGCCAATTCTGTTAGTTTGTTTTCCTAATGAAGTGTTAAAGAAATACTAATTTACAATTACCCAGACGTACAAACAAAAATCCTTCTTAATACGTTGTATTTCGTAATAATAATCCAAAAACAAGTGTAACCGGAAGAGGGGTAGATATGTCATAGTAAATTTTATTTTTCAACTCAAAGAAAAGTAATCTTCGTTTGATAAACTAAAGAGGGTATTTTATGTTAAGGTATTTTTTTTTTCCTTTTCTTTTATTGACACTACGAATTAACTAGCGACATTTTTTTTTATATTATTTTTCATTTATTTCAACACACAACTAAATTATTTTTATGGCACCACAAAATAATAAAACTACAATTTATTACACTTTAGTCCTTAACTTTTTTAAATACAATTTTGCCCCTTCCACACCTCGCCGGAAATGCAAAACCCTAAAATCAAACAGCCACCATTTCCCTCCCCACTGTTTCCCCCTCCCCTTCCATAGCCGCCACCCCTATTCCTCCCCCAAGTGCCACCTCCTCTTTTCCAACCGCCTCTTTCCTCCTCCCAGCAGCCCCTCTCCATCCCTGTTGCAACCTCCTCGCCATTTTATCCCCACCACCGCTTAATCCGGCAACCACAACCACAATTTTCCCAAAAGCCTCCATATCCATTTTTCCCAACCACCTCCTCCTCCTCCAATAGTTATGCTACGGCGTACAAATGCTGGCCAAGTTGCAGAAGATAGGGGCTACCACGGCGTACAAATGCAGAAGTTGGAGAAACGGAAAAAAGTGAAGCTTGTGGGCTTCAAAGAATGAAGAATCGAAAACCTAAGGGAGAAGATGATCGGAATTACGAAAATGATGGGTTCATTTATAATTTTTGTAATCATGGACTTGATAGGTTTTTTTAAAAATTGTGGTGTAAGAAGCAATTTTGTTATTTATTTTGTGGTGTTGAAGTAAAGAAATAATAAAATGGGTGAGTTTTATTGGCAAACTACTTTTTACTATCAACACTTATTTTTTAATTATTTTTTCAGATCAAAAAAACGTCAGTGTCATTGATGTTGATATTGAAACACCAAGGTTAGTGGCGATGACGTTCTTGAATAAAACATCAACGCCATGGAAAAGTCGATGACTCGTTTAAAGTTGTGATATTTTTATACGTAAATGTCGGTGCCACTGACTTTCGTTGTTGAATACCGTCACTGACGTTGGGTTTTAATAGCAATGTCAGTAGCACTGACGTTCCGATCATCAAAAATCACGTGGTGTCGAGAGTAATGTTTTGTCAGTAGTAAAAAAATGGTTTGCCAATAGAACCCCCTAAGAATATTATAATGGTATTGGAAGTAATTTAAAGAATGCAGATAGTGATTATTGTGCCGGAAGCGAAAACGTGATGTCAATAAAATAACTTTTAATTTTTTAGGTTAAAGGTTGTCGAGATCGTTTTTGATCTAAAATGAGAAAAAGAACGAAAAAAGATAGTGGTTGAAAAGACATAACGCGTATTCTTCTACATGTATTTACACGTATTCTTCTGTGCCACACGTAGCATACACGTAATGTGACGTGCTTTTATCCTTCTCAACCATTATTTTTTTTTCGTCGCTTTTTTTCCCATTTTCAGATTTGTTTTGTCCTTATACTCGACTTACTAATTTTTAACAGCAATTTATTAAAATTTCTAGCAAAATGCTAGATACAAGAGAGTAGACAATCCAAGCAATAAGTGGCCGAAGAGTGGAAAAATATCAAAATAAACCAGGTACAAAACAAGAAAAAACCAAACTCTTGAAATATCATTTTCAATACTCATATATCTTATTAATATCATGACATATTCAATTTGACTAGTCCATTTGCTATTGTTATTATTATTATTATTATTATTATTATTATTATATATTTGAAGTCTTAATTATTTGTGGACAAGTCAATACGTTTTAAACCAATACGTAAGTCTCCAACCCTATATAAAGGAACTCATTCTTGACGAATTTACTCAAACTAAATTGTATTCCCAATTAATAAACAAAAACCAATTTAATTCTTATTTCTTTTCCAATTGTTTTCAAGAAAAAATGGGTGCTATTCAACGTGTTATGTTTGTAGCTTTCATGGCTGTAGCTCTTTTACATGTGGCCTCTGCAGATTCTGGACAAGCAACTTTCTATACTGTTTATACTCGTAAGTAACACTCAACCTTTCTTGATTCTACATTCTTTATATTTTTTTATTCTATTATTAATTATAGAATAAGGAATACTTCATCTTACAAGCGTATCTCGTATCCGATACATATCGTATATCGATATACGTGGATAGTACTCCAGATACTCCGTTGGATATGTATTCGAGGCGAATTATAATTTTCAAAAATTAAATACTTTATCAGATACATGTATCTTGACTACCAATACTTGTATCCGAAGACCGGGTAATTAAAAAATGAGTTTGAATCTTAATATGTGTACATATATACAAAAATCTACATATACATAAGATACATATATATACAAATATATATATGTATATATGTGTATATATACACATATATAATCATTTTATTTTTATTATTTACAGTTTTGTTTAGATTTTTATTATTTATAAATATACCCCGTATCCGTATCCTTTATTTTATTCAATTTGTGTATCTACATATCATGTATCCACGAATTTCGTATCCACATACCCGTACATGTGCATCCTGGATCAAGAGTAATAATACAAAATTCCGATTTTGGCAGCTTCTTCATGCTATGGGTTCCAAGACCAGGGTGTGATGATTGCCGCTGCCCCTGCAAATATTTTCAACAATAAAGCAGCTTGCGGAAATAATTACCAGATAAGTTGCACGAGCGGCACCAACCAAGGCGTGCCTCAGCCGTGCCGTGGCGGCTCTGTAACTGTTAAAGTTGTCGATCTCTGCCCAGGTTGCGCCAACAACCAGTTCGATCTTTCTCAAGAAGCTTTCTCTGTTATTGCTGACCCTAATGAAGGAAGGATCAATATCAATTTTAACCGGTATGTGCTATGGAGTACGAATTCAATGTAATTAATGCTGTAAAATTATATCGTTGTTTCATATCCGTTATAACTTATAACTATAACGCAATCATTCTGTTCAGGTTATGTGTGTTTTTTTTTCTTCTTATTGTTCTCTCTAACATTTATTTGTTTTTATGTTTTGTGGTTTCAGGGTGTAAGAGATATTCGAAGGAAATCTTGAAGCAATTATGAATAAGCTACAATATGCATGCCCTTCAACAATAAAAGAAGCTTTATTAATTTGAATAAATAAAGAAACTAGGCCAGCTGGCTAGAAAATTGTATTTTCCTATTTGGGAAATTATCTGAATTTCATGGAAAATAAATAAAAGTTTTATGTTATCTTGTGTTTAAAATAGTTGAAATTTTATTTTTATTTTATTATTTTTGGGGCAGCGGTAATAAATAACAACAAATAAATAAAAAATAATAAACAGGACATCAGTAGAAAAAAATAGGCTATAAGGACATTATACTTTTCCATTCTCCAAAATACCCCTATTAGTACTTTAATTCCACTGTTTTTATGCCAATTTTTTCTAATTCCACCATTTATATTCCACTGTTTGTATGTCAATGTTTTTTAATTCCACTATTTGTCTTCCACTGTAAAGGTATTTCACTATGTATGGATTCCACTGTGTATGAATTTGATTATTAACGGAAAAAAATAGAGAAGCAGACTGAAAGAAATTGAAAGCTCACATGGAGAAGATTAGGATTCCACTGTCTGACAAGCCGATTTTCACAAAAAAAAATAAAAAAATAAAATAAAAAAATAAAAATAAAAATTTATATGGATATATGCGGTTAGAAGAAAATCGGATAATTTAAAACCGAAAAGAAGATTCCTTAAATCAACTCATCACAATAATATCGGTTAAAAGAATGGAAGGGTAGAAATGTGTAATGGATATATATTTTTGTCCTTATCACCATAAAAAAAATTCCATTGGATTGGATACATATTTCTATTGCTAGAATGTCATTTTCCACAATAAAGTTTTTTTTTTATATTTTTTTTTTATACTTTATGATCGAGTTAAGTGTTTCTTGCCGAGAACTTGAATGAATCGACCGAAATTGTTTACGTGCATCGTACTTTTTGACATTTCTTAAAAAGGTTAAACCCTAACATTGAGAATCATCACTCGTCAAATCCCACAGAATGAGTGGAGATGTTAATCGAGGGGACCTGTAACTCGTAGTGGAGGTTGCTTTTTACCAAGCGAAAGAAGTCGTCCATTTACGAGGATTCGACATCTCCACACTCAAATTTCTGCCCACTGGGTTATCATTTCACCCAAGACCTTTTTACACTATGTCATATCCAGGGGATACTTTTTTGACATTTCTTGATTCTAGCTACGGAAATTACGTAGAACATGAAGTATATTAATAGAGGAATTAGTCGAATTCATCTCCCAATTTTTTTTTTTACGTACACAACCCTTTATATGGACCTTGGATCCTCTGGGGTGAATGTAAGTTGCAAAGGGACGGTGATGCTGTAATAGATTAAAAACAACATTGTTTTACTCGTTCCGTCTCATTGTATAAGGATTTTTAGAATTTTCACACAGACTAATAAACCACATAAATGGGTTATATTTTAATATTTCGAGAAGAAATATTTTATTGTTTTCGGGAAATGGTATATAATATTGCATTGTTTAATATGAAAGTAAAACAATATATTTAATATTGTATTGAGATGTGAGAAATGCCTTAAAATATGAGAAACGTTAATCAAGCCAAACGTCCTTATATTACAGGACGAGTGACTACTTTTTAACCAAAAAAAAACTACGGTCGGATCATCTTTATATTTTGAGTCTGTGGTTGGATCATCATCACAACACCAACCACATTACCCTCTTACCGCATAGGACCCTTGCTCCCTTTATATGTTGGAGAAGAGTTATTGTACAACAAGTATTTTAGAGTGTAACCAAGTGAAGAGTAGTGTTGTATCTAACTCACCCTTACACACTGTGTAAGAGAGTGAACAAGAATTAATCACAATCTTACGTTTGGTATCATCTTAAAATACCCAATGCACCTTAATTTCTCTCTATATGTTGTTCTGCATCTTTTCACGTGTTCTAACGATCGAACAATTATATGATACTTTAAACAGATTAAACTCTATGTCCAAATTATCTCTTCAACGGGCAGTTTCGTTGAAAATATTTATGAAAGCATACATAAAGTTAGTCACTCACTACACGTGACTAAATTGAAACACTGATAACCAAAATTAACGAAAGCGAACGACCGGATCCCAAACCCTAACTCGCCAACAACTTGACCAACGCCTGATAGACCATACATATTTGTATTTAAATTAATAGATTAAAATATTTATACTGTAATTATTATCAGTAATCAGTAAATATTTGAATACTTCTAGATATGTTCTAGAACTCTCTCGGTGCCTGCCCTTTATTTGATTTATTTGTTGTAACTATATATACCGTACAATTCATTCAATTACAAGTGTGAATAAAATAATATTTTTCCAAATCTATTATGGTATATATTTTGTATTTAAATTAATAGTTTAAAATATTTATCTGTAATTATTACTGTAACCGTAAATATTTGAATACTTCTAGATAGGTTCTAGAACTCTAACGCAGATACATCTCTTTTTATTTATCATCATGCCCCGGCTGTTTTGTATGTTCTTGTATATGTCGATGATTTGATTGTTACAGGTAATCAGGCTTCATCACTTGAGGATTTTATTCGTCTGTTGGGCACTCGGCTCGCTCTCAAGGATCTTGGCTCGTTGTCCTATTTTTTGGGTGTGGAAGTTCTTCCCAATGCTGATGGTTGTCTCTTATCTCAAAAATGCTATGCTCTTGATCTCTTAGCTAAGCTCAATATGCATGAGGCTAATTCTGTTGCCACTCCCCTGCCTTCAGATATCTCTACTGCCAAGTCTGGTGTTCCCATTGATGATCCGTCTCATTATCGTATGGTCTTGGGAAGTTTGCAGTATTTGACTTTCACTCGACCGGATCTAGCCTTTGCCGTCAATAAACTTTCTTAGTTCGTGCATTGTCCGACCGATGGTCATTGGGCGCATGTTAAGCGTAGGGACGAGCCAACAATACAGAATCTGCATCTTATTTTTTGAACTCACATACGAATCTTAATTATATGATAGATTGGATTCGGATTGATTTTCACATGATTTGGTTAGCAGAAATCTGGCCTAGCATCATTATAACGAACATGCAAGAAATCATGGCTATGAAGAATAGAACAAGCATATACACAAGTAATACCCATAAACTTGATAATTTCAGCAAATCCACAATGCGTAGGATGAGGACCCCCTTGAATGGTAGCCTCATACTCAAGAATTTGCTTGAATAAAAGTTTTTTTTTATTGTAAAATAAGAATAATAATGTTACGTTCCCCATTAAATTTCGTAACCATGCCTTATATAGCTACTAAACTGTCTAATTTGGATAATACTATAGCATAATAACTGCCACAGGGTAAAGTTTGGGTATCTAGGCCACTGCCCACTGGCTAGCCGGTGGGCTTCTTGCCGATGGGCCGGCTGCTTGCTGGCTCAAATCTTCATCTTCAGCTCTTTCAATGGACTGCATTGCCCACTAAACCTTCTAATTGCATATTGGTCCGAATATTGACTAATGAAATTACGCCCTGCAAACTCGAATAAAAATCTCAACCCACAACTCGACTCGATCCTCTGTTCTTTGATCATTTATCTTGCTTCAGAAACCTTCTCGGCACGATAACCTTTCAAATTATCTGCCAAAGATCAAATAACATAAGAAGTGGCCTCTTTTCTTGACAAATAACATAGAACTAGAGGGGCACACCGTGCGATGCACGGTGGGCCCTGTTTGGCAGTCTCCGTTCTGATGAAATGTATAGGCGTAGTTCTTAATATACATGCCAAAAGTAGATTTGGTGTTCATTACATACGCCTGTTTCAAGCCTGCTAAGGTTGTTTTGTACCCACGAATTACATATGCTTAAAACATTCAACCAATGTAACCTCCCCATGGCAAATCTCTTTAACTATGCACATAACCCCTTATCTATCAGAAACTTTCTTTTCCCTGCTAATCAGTGATGCGTAAATCACCATGTTATGAAGCAATTGATCCACCCTGTCACTCTATGAAGAACTAATTCTAGAAACAAGTTTACATATTCTTTCTGGATGCTGGACTCATTATCAGTTATCAAATGTGGAACAGAATGTAACCACTCTTTAGTCACGTTAACGTCACAGGAGATTCGGAAAGCATGTAGATTCAAGAATGCAAACACACCAAAAATATGTATGAGAATGTTAACAGGTACAATGAAAGCGGCCTTTACCGTTATTAGCATTTCGTAAATTTCCATTTAAAATGATGAAACAGCAAAAACAAGGACTTTAAATGTAAATATACGCGCACTCCATGAATATTCCAAACAATGGAGGAACACAAGCATAACAGAACAATATGACAAACTTAAACTACGAAAATTTTATTGAGTCAATCAATACAACAAGGAACTAACGAAATTTCATAATCATAATCGTCTGATGATGTGTGACTAGAGTTTTGTCACAAGAATCCATCTTAATAAGGTAAACCCTATTTTAACCTAGAATGACCAACAAAGATAATGAAATAAGCACAAGCGAGTTTGGAAATTAGTAAATAACACAAACATGTAATCTTATTAACCTCATAAAGAGTCAAATTGCAGCCTTCCATATGCTAACAAGAGGATCTAAACGTGTATGGATTTCAAATTCATGACCTTTTAATTATAATTTAATTAAGCACTAGTTAAAAATAAAAATAAAAAGTAAGATGATCTTGATTATATGAATGAAGGTAAAAAAAAACCTATGTCGAGCACAAAGCAGGCCCATCAATGCAAACACAGACGGGTTGTATCTCGGGAGCAAGACACTAATGTGTTTCCACCAACAATAACGACATCATTGACCTAGAGTGACAAGATATATTTCAACATCATTGATAGGAAAGGAGCAAAAACGAATTAAAAACAAACAAAATTAGTGAACATGCTAAGAAAGGCATACCTGTAGAGGAACTGTTGAGCACCTCGGACCAGCCCAGCAATGTAATGAATTTCTAAGAAAGTTGATACCCGTTGAAACAAAAGTAACAACAGATAGTCAGATCACTTTTAAAGTGAATTTATATCTCTCACCGCACTATTACAGTTCAAATTGGAGACCATTTTTACAGATATGTCCATTCTACTTCAAAACAAAACCAGATAAACTGGAACATCACTGATAAGATGAAATATTATCACAATTTCATAGTGATTTAATTCAGCAATGTAGTATTCAAGTAAACAGATGTTCAATAATCTACCTCGCCTTTCGGTTTGTACAGCTTTCCACGCATATTCAGTTTAGCATTGTGACCAGGAGGGCAAGTGTGAAGCCTATTATACTGATTTAAAACATCCACGTACATAGCCTATATGATGAGCTGTTTCAGGGGCAAACGTTTCGCAGTACTAAGGAATAAGAAGGACTAAACCAGAAAAAGAGAATAGCAGGGGATGAGCTAAACGAAAAGGAAAAGAAAAAAAGGGGTTGAAAACTGTCACCAATATCAGATTCACCACCACCAGCATTGTCGTCACCATCCATACCGGCCTCATCCCATTCCGCACAGCAAAAAAGAAAAAAAATATTTTAAATATTCCACAAAAGGATCTGATTTCACCAGCTATGCCGGGTGGGTTTCTGACGCCTTTCATTCTATATATACTTTATGAAATGTTGATGCAAGCAGCGTATTTCTCGATGATAAATTTGAAGTCCGATTAAGGAGCTTAAGTGATGATTGTGTTCAAGAGGACAATCATCAGAATATGATTACCAGGATGCTGCAGTTGCCTTTTTCTTGATCATCTCCGTCAAATCCACCGCTCCTGCCACCAGTTCTACCGCTTTTCACTCTGAGGATCGTTGATTTCCCAACCTGTGTGAAAAGGCATAGATTAACGACAAGCATCTCAGACTGCACAAGTGAGAAAATCCAGCAATAGATCCATCAAATCCCTCATCAAACAGTAACTGACAAGAAAACAAGAGCATAGAAAAGAAGTAAGTTATTTAGCACAGAACACAACAAAGCAAAAAAAATATTCAATATCACATCTCTGTTACAAAGTTGGTATGGCTAAATGGATACCCTGAGTAAGAAAAGAACCGTATTAAAAGAATTGTGAGAGGCACCTAAGACTCATTTTTGATAAGGAATATTGATTTATAGATTTACCTGAACAACTGTAACATAATTTGGAATTTCATATAAGCAGAATCACTTACAAACGTATAAGAATTCTTATGATTAAATACCCCTGTCTTTCATTGTTGTATGCTTACTTTTATTCCATCCTCAGACTTCCAAACCAGAAACATCATAACTAAATCCAAATTCGAAAACTTAAAAAAGTTGAAAATGGCAAAATCTACAACTTACTTGTAATTATCTGCAGAAACGCGAGTTCATCACCATGCCGTGCACAAAAGCATAACCTTTCTTAGTTGTGTATATGTGGTTTGATATCACTGAATTACTCATTAGGAAGTTAATCTGCAGGAAAGTTAATTCAATTCACAAAGAGAGGTAAAAAAATACAGCGGAAAAGAGGGAAAAACCAATCGTTTAAAGCTCTATCAGTAGGAGATGGTCACTGACGGTGAAACTAACAATTAAGCAAGAACTATTAGCCCATTTAACTTGTGTAGAATCTGCTGCCAACATACAAATTCAAACACCGCCTAGCTAGAAAACAAGGCATACTCGTACGAGGTTATTAAACACCTATGAAAGAGAGATATTTAACAAAATATTCAAGAACATCTGTCATTCACATCTATTTGAACAAACACCAGTCTAAAGCCTTGTCCAAAAACAAAAAACAACCTCATTCTGTGAGATTCTATGTCATATGTTATACAGTGATTACTTAAAAAGCTCAATGTCGATTACTCCAAGTCACCGAAAATCGAGAGAAACCAATAAAAACTACATAATAACAAAATTAAAAATTTCCAAACTCGAATCGAGAAATTGAATGCTCCAAATCAAAACCCTAGTGATAAACATGTTGATGTGATAACACCGTACCGAATCTCCATGAATTCAGAACACAATCGGCATAAAGATGGGCGATTTTTCAGATGACACACTTTCTTAACAATTACAGACCCAATTAAAAAGCTAACGAAGAAGAAGATTACCAAAAAATTGAGAAGAGAATGGAAGAAAATTACCTTATGTCAAAGCACAGAATGAATCGATGAAGCCACCATAGCCCATGAAAATCACGAGAAGAGAATCGATGTACAGTCGGCCGACTCCATCTCCTATAGCCCGCACAAAAACCTTTCATTGGAGGAGAATGCCGGTGGTGGAAAGCTGCTGGAATCCATAAGCACCGTCATACGATGCCGTTTTGCTTCACCAAAAAAAAAAAAAAAAAAAAAAAAGCGCCACTTAACGACAAAATTGTCGTACTCATCGATCCACAATTAAACAGTACACCTATTTACGAAAATTGATATTCACTTCATGGACAATGAAATATCAAAATAAATACTTAGCTCAAGATTTACACATAAAATCATACAGTTAGGCTGTGGTAGAAAATATCATTGTCGTACTTATGATCTTAACATATTCAATTTGACTAGTCCATATATTTGCTATTGTCATTATTATTCAAAGTCTTATTATTTAAAGTCAATACGTTTTAAGCCTATACGTAAACTCCAACTCAATATAAAGCAACTCATTCTTGACGAATTTACTCGAACCAAATTGTATTCCCAATTAATTAATAAACAAGAACCAAATCAATTCTTATTTATTTTCCAATTGTTTTCAAGAAAAATGGTTGCTATTCAACGTGTTGTGTGTGTAGCTTTCATGGCCGTAGCTCTTTTACATGTGGCCTCTGCAGATTCTGGACAAGCAACTTTCTATACTGATCATATTACTCGTAAGTAACACTCAACTATTCTTGATTCAACGTTCTTTGTATTTGTTGATTCTAGTATACGTACACACGACGGATACTCCAAATACTTCGTTGGATACGTGTGGGCCTATAATCAATTGGTGTTAGTAAAGTGCTACTATATTTTCTTATATCACAGCCCCTTCAAGTGTGGGTCTATAAGAAGGGAAAGAAGTGTGGGGTTTTTTTGTGATACACAACGTGGGCAGTTTTTTGTTTTGGATTTGTTTTTGTGATACACATTTAGCGTTGTTATCATATACCACGCGACACTACTACTGACACTATTATTTGGCGTTGTTATCTTATGTAACACTATCATTTGACATTATGATCTTATTTGACACTAACATTTGACATTAACATTGACACTAACAAATGTGAGTTGGTGGCGTGATTTAGTGGGTGGTTTTGTTTTGTGCTTTCTTTTTTTTATTTTTAGGAGTATTTGTAAATAAATGGGCAAAATTATCTAAATACAAATTATTTTTGTCCTTTTTAATAAATTGCAAATGTTTATGTCATTTTGATAATTTTATAATGTTTTTTTGTCCTTTTCATAATTTTCCCTAATCTTTTTATTTTTATTATTTACTGATTTAATCCTTGTATTTTTATTATTTACAAATATTCCCGTATCCGTATCCTATATTGTGATGCTAAATAATGCACCACCAAAGTGAAATGGCGCACATGTAATCTGGGATGATGGTAAGAGATCAAGATGGCTAGATATGAACAAAAAGATGGTGTTTTTGGTGTAATCTGGTGAGTCCAAGAATGTATCTTGGATTGCCTACGTATCCTGTGTGAAAGTCCAGGAATCAAGCCTTACGTAGTTCCTGGAATGATGTATTTATAGGCACATGTCCTTCTTATGCCCTAGAACTAAGGGCGGCCGGAGTTATTGTCATAAATACCCTTAAAAGGGCCTTGCCTCCTTTCCAAAGTAACTTTGTGGGCGTGGGCCGTGGAGGCCAGGCTAAGGTGCATGATATCGACTCGACTAAGATCGATGTGATCGTTCGAATCTAGACCCTTGGTAGATCTTAATTGAGCCGTGGTCCTCACTAGTACGTCTCGTATCGACCCGATGCGGATAGCCGGCTCAGACTTTTTCAAATGCCAGATGGACTAATCAGATGATTCCACGTGGAGGTGTAAATCCTCGTATCATCATAAGCCCCCCAGATCGGAGTGAAGCTCATCTCGAGTGCTGAGATCGGATCTGAAAATTCAAATAACCCTCTCGACACGTGGTCTTCTTTAGGCGGGAACGCAGCTGTCCCTATCTACCCGATCTAGAGCCGTCGTAGGATGACGTCATCTTTACTAGCATTAATGGGTGCGAGAAACGCGAAGCGTTTTATTCGGTCCACTACCGCTTGATTCTCGCGTTATGCATCCTATAACCGCCCACAATCTCCACCTTTCAAATCATTTGCAAAAATTCACACGCATAAAAGAGTCCAAGAGCTTGACGTTTTCATTCGTCATTTTAATCTTCAATGAGTTTCGATTTCTTAGCCGAAAGTTCAAGTAAGCCCTAAACTCACTTAAATTCTCCTTCTTATTTTTATTTCTTGCATCTTCTCCTTAAGTCCATGTCTAGCAGATGATAGCGACTCCCAAAATAGAGAGGAGATTGTTGAAACGAGGTAGAATCGGCGGAAGAAACAATTTACGAGAACCCAACCGCTTCCGGTGAGAGAGAGTCTGCCGGAGAAGAAGAAGAGGAGGAGAGCGGAGGCATCCCTCGACCCGTTGAATCATCTCGACTGTTGCCAGCGCGCAAACCAGGATGCAAGGCCAGGGGACCGTGACGGATGTGTGTCAAATCTAACGCCAGAGAAAGCCAAGGCGATCTGTTTAAGATATGGAATCCCTACTCGTCTAACCACATTAAAGTGTCACACGATCGATACCGATTCGCATCGACCCTCTCCTCAGGTTACATGCCATATCGAGGCGCAATTGAGAGAGGATTAAGATTCCCGCCGACCCGTGTCTAATCGCCGTCCTTCAACATTACAAGATCTGCATCATCACCGGCTTCGCTCCCAATGGGATCGGGGCGTAATGGGTTTCGTCTTTGGCGTGTCGAATCGCCAAGGTTGAATTCTCGGTTCGACTATTCCGTCGATTTTGCCTTGGCGAGTTTGCGGGGCGTGGGATGGTATACATTTGAAGCGTCCTCCTCTCGGCATCGGAGTTCGTGAGAGAAAGTGATCTCGCCTCATGGCGGCGTGAAACCCAACTTTTTCTTTATTCGGCATGGTGCGATTAATATCGACATACATACTTGGTTCCAAAGGCGCCGCAAAATGGCATGATCGGCTCAAATCGGATGTTCCCGCCGAGTGCGCGATCGTCCGAGTCGCGCTCATCCCGATGTTGCGACTGGAACCTACATTCTCTATATCCGTTCTTTGACATCGAGGCGGCGAGTCCAGCGCTTATCCGGAACTCGATGAGGATGTTCGAGTTTTCGTGAGCGACTTATTCGCTCTGTTGAACTGCTGTACTTGTATTTTCTAGATTTTTAATGCCGTTTTAACGTCGACTTATCTCTTGTTCGCAGATGGAACACTTTGCAAGGCTAGAGCGATTGGAAAGATGCCCGACCCTAAAAAAGGTAGATCCCCGCACAATCCAGAAATGGCCGGCATCAGTCGAAGAAGCCTTCCTCGGTACATCCGGCGGACAAAGTGCGACTCGTTCTTCTACTCCCGCCCGGCATCCGAGATCTTAAGGAGTCACCGACGAGGCTAATGTGGTAGAGCGACCGAAGGTGACTTCGCCTCGGTAAAACGCCATAAATCATCCGGGTGAGACACGGGGTCGGAAGGAGACCCGTAACCTTGCTCCACCAAATTCTCTTTGAGGCGATCCCGGGATGAGCGTAGCGCGTAAATGGAAGGCATGACTCCAGAGGAGCTACACGACCTTATCGTGAAGAGTCAACGAGTTGTGAGTCTTCTTTTATTTCCTTGTATCTTCAAGGTTTTGTCTGACTTCGAAGTTAACAATGTTTCACTTTTGCAGACTCGTCTGGCCGCGAAAGTGGCGTTAAACAGAATCGAGTCTCCCTCGGCAGCTTTAGAGGAGCAGAAGGAGACAATTGCTAAGTTGACATCGGATCTCGAGAAGCTGAAAGCTAAAGCCAGTAAGTTGGACGATAGACGCCTGAAACTGGAGTCGGATCTGTCTAAGGCACGAGAAGACCTGTCTGCTAGAGACGCTGAGCTGGCGGCGGTAAAATCGGAGCTGGATCAAACCAGAGCTGAGCTGGCTGCCTCTACCAAGGCTCGAGACGATCTTCAGCTCGAGGTCGATAGCTTCACGACCCGCTTGGAAGCAGCTAAGAAGGATTTCCTGACATCTGACGAGTTTGATAACGACCTGGCGCTTCTGATGAGTCAGGCCATGAAGGGGGGGTTCTCGAACGCACTGGACGAAGTCAAGATGGTCGTCCCTGACTTCGAGGTCAAGAGCATCGGCAAAGCCTATTTATATGACCCAGAGTCCATTCCCCGATATGGCCGATACATCACCGATTTCAAGGTGGCGCGTGTCTCTATAACAAGTCGTGGTCCCACCTACGGAGGAGCCGGTGAAGTGAACGCCGAGTTGGATGAACAGGTCGATCCCAATGCTTCGACTTCAAACCAGCCTTCTGCCTGATGCTCTTCCCTTGTCGCCTTTTTATTGAACTTTTCTTATTCGATCTGGTTGTAATAACATTTACATTTTTATTTGTCTAAACTTGTACTTGGTCATTTCGATCCCATAGACTTGACATTTTAATTTGCATTTTGATCTTTGAATTTGAATCATCACTATGCTTTTCACTGAATATCTTTTGTTTCTTGTTGATCGTTTGTTTAGGGTGTAGTCCTTTTGAACTTAATTCCCTTGAAAATGTTGCCTTATGGGGTGTAGTCCTTCGGACTTAATTCCCCTGCTGGCCCCTCGAAGTGTAGTAGGAGTTCATGACTCCTGGTACACTTGAGTATGAGTCGACCTAGCATTGTCTTTGCCTTGTTGGCTTGACTTGGCTTCGGGTCGGAGCTCGATTCGACTATTCGCTTTTGATCGGGCACATCGTGGTGCTTATGATCGAGCCGAGTTAAGGATCCATCGTGGGATCCACCGACTGCTTAGCATCGTGGCTTACTGGCATGTCGGAAGTGATATAAGCATTGTCAGTGACTTGGCTTTATTCACTATTTTGTTTTAAATCCGCCGACTGCTTAGCATCGTAGCTTACTGGCATGTCGGGAGTGATATAAGCATTGTCAGTGACTTGGCTTTATTCACTATTTTGTTTTAAATCCGCCGACTGCTTAGCATCGTAGCTTACTGGCATGTCGGGAGTGACATAAGCATTGTCAGTGACTTGGCTTTATTCACTATTCCCTTCAGCTTAATCGTCTCGAGGTGACTTAAGCACTGTCAATGACTTGGCTTTTTTCACCATACAGCGCCGAGTTGTTCGGGTCGGAGAATGGATGTCGCGGTCGATTATTGCATAATTAAAAAGAAAAAGAAACCATGCTTAATAAAAGGAATCGAAATATATCGTCATATCGACCTATTACAATTGGTGAGAATAGAACTGCAAAAGTCATGAAAAATAGAAGATAATTTAAACATAATACTTTCTGAGGTTGGTGGCATGCCAAGTTCGAGGGACTGTGCTTCCATCCGACCTGCCCAACTGATATGACCCCTTAGGGTGCACTTTCAAGATTTTATATGGACCTTCCCAATTCGGCTCGAGCTTGCCTATTGGGTCCTGCTTGCTGGCTTCATTTTTTCTCAATACGAGGTCTCCTACTTGGAAGTATTTGTGTTTCACCCTCGCGTTGTAATCTTGAGCAATCTTTCTTTATAACGGCCATCCGATACGCCGCCATTTCCTCTTTCTCTTCGACATTGTCTTTTTCATCTCTTAGATCGGCAAAGATTAGTTTCGATATTATAAGCTAAAACCCGAGGCGATGCTAGTCCGATCTCTGCAGTATCACGCCTTCACATCCATAAGCCATGGCAAAAGGAGTTTCTTGGGTTCTTTGAGTTGGGTCTTTGTGCGATATGACCATAATATCTTGGTAATCGAGCTGCCCAATCTCGGCCTTCATCTTCCAATCGCTTCTTCAATCCAAACTTGATCTGCCTGTTGGTTTGCTCGACCTGTCCATTAGACTGAGGTCGGGCCACTGACGTCGTTCTGTGCTCGATCCTGAATTCTTTCAACCAATTCTGCACTCTGTCATCAAGAAACTGAGTCCCGTTGTCCGAGACCAGATACTTCGGAATTCCGAATCTACACAAAATATTCTCCCATAGAAATTTTTTGATGGTCTGGGCCCTGATGTCAGTAAGAGCTTTGGCCTCGACCCATTTAGTAAAGTAATCAACCGCAACGACGACGTATTTGAAATTCCCCGGGGCTCGAGGTAGAGGTCCGACTATATCGACTCCCCACTCATCGAACGGCCATACAGACTCGATGGCACTCATATCTCGTGCTTGCTGATGAGTTATCACGTCGTGTACCTGGCAGGCTCTGCAACTCATTACCAATCGACTCGCATCTTTTTGCATTGACGGCCAGAAATATCCTGCCAGTTTGCATTTCCTTGCCAACATTCGAGCTCCGCAATGATTTCCACAGACCCCTCGGTGTATCTCTTCGAGCAGATAAGCCCCCTCTTCTTCCGATGCACATCGCATCCAAGGGTTACAAATGATTTTCGATAAAGCACATAATCGAAAGAGCGTACTGGAGGCTTGAAGTCGGATTTTTCCGGCCCGAGATTTATCGGTGGGAGGTTCCATCTTTCAAGAATAGTGCTATAGGATCCATCCAAGTCGATCTTTGGACCACGGGTTGCACGTCGACCTCGTTATAACTCCGCTCTGCTAGCATCTCAACCAGAACTTTCCTCTTAGATTTGAAATTCGACGCGAGTTTAGACAACGCATCGGCTCGCTTGTTCTCACTTCGAGGTACCTGTTCGATTAGGATCGTCTTGAATTTCGACATCAACCCCTGAACAACCTTTAGATAGCTTTTCATTGATTCTTCTTTAGCTTCATACTCTCCCCGCACGTGATTTACCACGAGTTGAGAGTCGCTGTATACCAGAAGGTTCTCGACCCCCAACTTTGATGCTAGCTTTAAACCTGTGATTAAGGCCTCATATTCGGCTTCGTTGTTCGTAGCCTTGAACTCGAACCGAAATGCATACGGAAACTCTTCTCCTTTCGGACTAATTAGCAGTAAACCAGCTCCAGCCCCCTTTTTACTCGAGGCACCATCGACGTGAAGTGTCCACTGCTCCTCTGATGACTGTTTTCCTTGCTCTAACTGAATCGACAACCCTTCTGCTAAGAAGTCAGCTAGAGCTTGACCCTTGATGGCTGTTCGAGGTAGAAACTCTATGTCGTATTCCGCTAGCTCGACAACCCACTTGGTTAATCGACTCGATGTCTCGGCTTTGCCAAAATTTGTTTTAACGGTTGGTCAAGAAACACAAAGGCAATAGGATGTGCTTGGAAGTATGGCTTCAACTTCCTCGACGCATGAACTAAACTCAGCGCTAACTTCTCCGCAGGGGTATATCTGATCTCTGCACCTTGTAAGGCTTTGCTGACAAAATAGACTGGGATTTGTCCCTGGTCTCCTTCTCGAACTAAGACAGCGCTTACGCTTCCGCATGATCGCTAGATAAACTAGGAGCTTCTCCATCTCGAGGTGAGGATAGCGTTGGCAAATCGATAAATATTTTTCAAATCGTCAACGCGCCGACACTCCCGTCCCATCGAACGGACTAGCTTTTTCCAGAATCTTGAAGAAAGGTAGAGCTCTCTGCGCCGATATCGACAGAAAACGGTTGAGAGCCGCCATCCGACCGGTCAACCTCTGCACCTCTTTGACATTCCGAGGTGTGGGCATGCTTTTGAGGGCCTCGATTTTATCTGGGTTAGCTCTGATCCCATCTCTCGATATCATGTATCCTAGAAATTTCCCTGATCGAACTCCGAATGTGCATTTCTTTGGGTTGAGCTTCATTTTTGCCGCTTTCATAATACTTGAAAACTTCTCTCACATCGACAAGAAACTGTCCCAAGGACTTGCTCTTGATCAATAAATCATCCACATAAACCTCCATATTCCGACCTATCTGCCTCTTGAAAATTTTGTTGACGGCCCGTTGATAAGTAGCCCCTGCATTTTTAAGCCCAAACGGCATCGTAACAAAGCAAAATGTGCCAAACTCTGTGATAAAAGCGGTTTTTTCCGAGTCCTGTGGGTCCATAAAGATCTGATAATAACCTCTGTACGCATCGAGGAACCCGAACACCTCGAAGCCCAGTGTCGAGTCGACTAACTGGTCGATCTTTGGTAGCGGGTAAGAATCCTTGGGACATGCCTTGTTAAGATCTGTAAAGTCGACACACATTCGCCACTCGATCGGCTTAACTAACACTTGGATTGGCTAACCAATCCGGATAAAATATCTCTTTCACAATCCCCGCAGCGAGCAACTTGTCGACTTCCTTCTTCACCGCCTCTTTTCTATCAGGTGCAAGATTTCTCTTCTTTTGCCGTATTGGCTTCTTTTTGGAATCGACGTTAAGTTGGTGCATAGCTATATCCGCCGATAGGCCAGGCATGTCATCTGCCTTCCATGCAAAAACATCTCGAAACTCAACCAGGAGGTCGACCAAGGCTTTCATGTCGGGGTGTGGCAGCCACTTCACGATATGGACCCCTTGACCTCCTTCCTCCTTCCAAACTCGAACTTCCTCGGTCGGGTCGGCAGAAACCCAGCTTCGATCTTCTTCTTCCTCAGGTATCAACTCCTCAACTAGCACTTGCCCAACTCCTTTTCCTTTGATCGTAACCAAGCTACAATTCCGGGCTACCTCAACGTCTCCCTTGACTTCATGGGTACCGTACCAGGTGGGAAACTTCATGCTGTTGTGGAAAGTCGAGATAATAGCTCTGAGATCATATAAAGCCGGTCGACCCAATATCGCGTTGTAGCCTGATGGGGCCTTAACTACAACATAGGTCATTTCCATCGTACGCCCCTTTTCTCCATCTCCGACCGTCGTTAACAAACTGATCGACCCGACAGGGTGGATGGCCTGCCCCGTAAATCCAAAAAGAGGAGTAGATAACGGAATGATATCTTCATCTTTCAATTTCATGGCCCTAAACGCTGAATAATAAAGGATATTAACGGCGCTTCCACTGTCGACACAAACCCTTTTTACTCGACCCCTGCTTATTACTGCCTCGATCACCAATCCCTCGCTATGACTGTGGGAACTCGGAACATCGTCCTTGGGTCCGTAACCTACTTCCGTTGTCAACCTGATCTTTTTCGACTCTCTCGTCCTGTCACACGAGTGCCGACTTGATCGAGGTCGATCCGACTCATGCTCTGTCACGATTGTGTTAACGTCATATCCGGCACGATTATCTCGATGAGGATCTCGGTTCTGAATTTCTTGACGGTCATCTCGGCGGTTGTCTCTATGTGTTGGGTCAGATGACCTTTCCCGCCGATTCCTATTATCTCGACGTGGAGACCGATCTTTCTTTCCGTTGTAGCTCTTTCTCTTGTACTCCCGGCGGCCCTTCGGCTCGTCTTTTTCTGACCTGTCAACGACTTCATCCAATCGACCCTCTTGGATACAGGCGTCGATATCCCTCTTCAAATCAAAGCATTCCTCCGTGTCGTGCCCCACATCTCTATGATAGTCACAATACTTGTGAGTATTTTTCCTTTTCTCGGATCTTTAGACATCGGCTTAGGTGTCTAAGCGATGTTCTTCTTGATCATGATTGCCAATACCTCCCCGAGATCGATTGAGGGGATAAAGTCTCGGTCTTTTAAATTCCCTTTCTTTCCCAACCGATCCGATATCGGAGTCACAATGATCAAAGACGTTGGACTTGCTTTCTTCATTCCGACCCTAGGCGACCCTTGTTCGGCTTCGAGTCGTTCTCGAGCCGAGGCCAAGTGAAATGGTGTGCGAGCGCTTCGCCTCTTCACACCTAGCGTAACCTATGGACTATGTTCACACATTCATCCATATCATTCGGCATTTTCTTGGATAGCTTATCATATAGCTTCATATTCCGCATGAGACCTCCCACAAAGGCATTGACTTGCAAACAGCATCACCGGCATTATGCACTTTCATGGCTTCAAGGTTGAAACGTCTCATGAAGTCGATAGTAGATTCTCCTTTTTCTGCTTGATGTTCATAAGGTGGGTGGCACTAAGATGGAACTTCTTGTTCCCAATGAAAGCGTCTCGAATTTTTGTCCCAATCAGAGAAAGCTAGAGATCGATCCGGGCGTAGCTTATGAAACCACTCCCGAGCTCGACCAGGTGAGCAAGGTATCAAAAGCTCGACACTTCATGGCGTCATTGGCGTTCTCAACCTCATCAAAGATATGTATCGATATAGATGGTCCTCTGGGTCCGTAGTACCGCCATAGGCTCCATCTTTGGCGGCTTAAAGGATTCGGGCATCGTATATATTTCGATCTCGGGACTAAATGGTGACTCAAGCCATTCGGTGGGTTGATCTTTCCCCACAATGCGGTTGAACTCGTTTGGATACTATCTTCGACCGACATCAAGTTTTTCTTGCTCGGGGCGTTTGCGGGCGTTAGTCACGCCCGATTTCAATCGCGCCTTCCTCACACTCCTCTTCAACCCCAACAGCCTCTTACCCTTTGCATTATCAATCTCCTTACGACTGGAGGGTCTAACTGGTGTTCAACGGGGGATTGCAGATTCCTTACCTATGAATGCCGAGGCTACCACCCTCTTCAAAGCGTCCTCATCCAAAGATGCTAAGTGTCCGCCACGCCTTGCAAATTGTGGGGAAGCCGAGGCCTGGGAGGATCTGCAGAATCGCGGGTCTAGATCCAGTGGGGACTTCTTGAACTGTGAGGGAACCCCTGCTGGATCTACATCCGTGTGCTCTTCGATCTGCATGTTCTTGCTGTTCGTCGGTTTCTTCCTTGCTGGCGGCACCATTGCAATCTCTTTACCAACTCACCGGTAGAAGACCCTCCTTCTAGCGCCAAATGACGATGCTAAATAATGCACCACCAGTGAAATGAGGCCACGTGTAATCTAAGGATGAGCTGTAAGAGATCAAGATGGCTAGATATGAACAAAAAGATGGTGTTTTTGGTAATACTACGGTGAGTCCAAGAATGTATCTTGGATTGCCTATACGTATCTCAGTGTGAAAGTCCGTGAATCAAGCCTTACGTAGTTCCTGGAATGATGTATTTATAGGCACATGTCCTTCTTATGCCCTAGAACTAAGGGCGGCTGGAGTTATTGTCATAAATACCCTTAAAAGGGCCTTGCCTCCTTTCCCAAGTAACCTGTGGAACGTGGGCCCAGGAGGCCAGGCTAAGGTGCATGATATCGACTCGACTAAGATCGATGTGATCGTTCGAATCTAGACCCTTGGTAGATCTTAATTGAGCTGTGGTCCTCACTAGTACGTCTCGTATCGACCCGATGCGGATAGCCGGCTCAGACTTTTTCAAATGCCAGATGGACTAATCAGATGATTCCACGTGGAGGTGTAAATCCTCGTATCATCATATATTTTCTTAAAATCACGTATCTGCTCATATGTATCCACGTACTGGTACACGTGCATCCTAGATCAATAGTAATAATGCGAAACTTCCGATTTTGGCAGCTTCTTCATGCTATGGGTACCAAGACCAGGGTGTGATGATTGCAGCTGCCCCTGTAAATATTTTCAACAATAAAGCAGGTTGTGGAAGTAAATACCAGATAAGTTGCACTAGCGGCACCAACCTAGGCGTGCCTCAGCCTTGCCGTGGCGGCTCTGTCACCGTTACGATTGTCGATCTCTGCCCAGGTTGCGCCAACAACCAGTTCGATCTTTCTCTTGAAGCTTTCTCTGTTATTGCTGACCCGAAAGAAGGAAGGATCAATATTAATTTTAACCGGTACGTGCTATGGAGTACGATCGTTGTGCAAAATTACATCGTTGTGTCAATAATGTAAAATTACATTATGTTACGATTATGAGTGTTTTTTTTCTTTCTTTAGGACTGTTCTCTCTAACATTTATTTGTTCTTATGTTTTGTGGTTTCAGGGTGTAAGAGATTCGAAGAAAATCTTGAAGCGATTATGAATACTATACAATATGCATGCCCTTCAACAATAAAACAAGCTTTATTAATTTGAATAAATAAAGAAACTAGCCCCGGCCGGCTAGAAAATTGTATTTTCCTATTTGGGAAATTATCTGAATATCATGGAAAATAAATACAAGTTTTATGTTATCTTGTGTTTAAAATAATTGATTTTGATTTTGATATTGATATATATATATATATATATATATATATATATATATATATATTTTTGTAGTTTGTATGAGTTAGGTGTTTCTTGCCGAGAACTTGAATGAATCGATCGAAATTGTTTACGTGCATCGTTATTTTTGACATTTCTTGATTCTAGCTGCGGGTCTACGTAGAACATGAAGTGTATTAATGGAGGAATTAGTGGAATTCATCACCCAATTTTTTTATACCTACACAACGGAAAAAGATCCCCGACGGTACATGATGTACAGCCCCTCCGGCTGTGCATCAAAACGGCGTCGTTTCGGATCGAAGCGACGCCGTTTCGATGCTGTTTCTTTTTTTTATAGGTCGGAACCAAACGACGTCGTTTCGGGTCAATACGGTGTCGTTTTGATGCACAGCCGGGCGAGCTATGCATCGTGTACCGGCGGGAATCGGGGTCCCCTACACAACCCTTTATATGGACCTTGGATCCTCTGGGGTGAATGTAAGTTGTGAAGGGGCAGTGATGCTATAATGGATGTAAAAACAACATAGTTTTACTCGTTCCGTCTCATCGTATAGGGATTTAGAAATTTCACACAGTCTAATAAACCTCATAAATGAGTTACATTTTAATATTTCGAGAAGAAATATTTTATTGTTAATATTTTGAGAGGAAATATTTTATTGTTTCGGGAAATGGTATATAATATGGGGGAAGGAGGAGGGGGACAAAAATATTTCATCAATTGAGTAGAATGACAGTCTTTTGAAAATTTTGCATAAAGGAAAAATCTGTTTATCCACTGTCGAAATTCACTTGTGTAAATTCACTGCCGAAATTCACTGTCGAAATTCACTAAGTTTCAAAATTCATTGTCGCAATTCACTGATTTTCGGGATTCACTATCGAAGTTCACTGTCAAAAAATTCACTGATTTCCGGATTCACTGGGGAGATTCACTGATTTTCGGGATTCACTGTTTGTCCTTCTCGCTATAAAAATTATGCAGTTGTCATTCTCCCTATAAGAAACATGTAGTTGTCCTGTTATTTAAAAATATTTCAGATTGTGTCTTTATCCCTAATTTCTCAATATAATATTGCATTGTTTAATATTGATATACCGCGGCCTGACGCGGTGGATCGGACCACCTTTGGACCCACCTCAATAATCTCATCTCAAGCCTCGACCACCATCGCCACCACCCGGCCGAAAATGGGATGATGGGGTCATCGAGTCCGCATAATGATCACCCATCAAGTGGGGGAACGAACGCCTCCTATGTCCACCACCACGATTGGATGGACCAAGCCCTCTACACATAAAGCGAAAGCACGATCCATACTTAGCGTTAGTAAGGACAAGACAATTCCGACATGAAGACACTAGAGCATCCCGGCCCCCACAAAGATACCTTCTACGCTTACATGTCCCTTTAATTACGCTTTAACTATGTCTTGTCCTTGTTAACCTTAATCGCGATTAAAGCCTTGCCTATAAATAGAAGCCTCATATCACTTGTAAAAGAGGATTTTGAATATAAGAAGATAAGCTCTCGCCAATTTGTCGACCATGATATCTATTCACGCCACAATCGTGCTCACGGTCGTGAGCTCCACCGTGAGTTCTTCGTAGCCACCGTATATTCACACCATAAATCATCTTTTCCGCCGATATCCACCGTATAAGCTCCAATACTACCACCGTGATGTTCAAGCAATATCGCTTGGCTCCGTTACCTTGAAATCCATCCAAATCATTACTCACAAACTTTTCCGGCGACTTACACCGCCATCCTTAAAACATCTCGGTCAAGAAAAGATTCAACCTTTGAGTTGTATAGCCTAAAAATAGCGCTTTCCACGGTTATCTTGAAGGAGTGGAGAGAAGGTTTTCAATCTTACAAACCGAGACCTTTCATCCTGAGCATACTTGCCGGAAAGAGAGAGCTCACAAACGGTAGCCATAAAGCTTGGAGAGAATCATCGTCACCCATGAATTGGCGCATGCATGTTCCCAATTTCAGGTTTTACAAAGTAGCATCATTATAAGATTGGCTCAGTCAAGTTTTCTGCCAAAATCTAGGTAAGCCTGCGTTTGTTGCAAAGAATTTGGCTAGTTAGCGTACAGTACAAGTTTTCATTCGAATCATATGACTGGAGGGAAACTCATCAATCCTGAGACACCGAATAAAGGAAATGTCGATCGATCCGCCACGTGGCATGACGTCACATCGAGCGGACGTAGCAGGGGTTCACACACGCCTGGGAATAAATGCCACAACAATGACCCGACATGCATGCGCGGTCTTTGTTGGAAAAGGCGAAGGCACAGAATACGGTAATCCGGGAAGCTCCCACCTGGGGAACATGTGTTCTTCACGAGAACATACTTATCCGAGTATACGAGACAAATCCCCGAAATAATTTGAAGGAGATTCTTTTCTCCTTTCTCTAAGCGGCTGCCGAAGTGGGAAAGGGTTGGCGCAGCCTTTTGCGGACAAATTAAGAGTATGTAAAAATTTGATGTCATTAAACGTTTATGTAATGGTTTAATTAATTGTGATATATGCCTGAAACATTTTTAGTTGTTATTAGAGGACTCTTTATTTGTACTATTAAATATATTTTTTTACGAACGAATCAAATCGAAATAAATAATAATCAACCCTTTAAGCTCTGGTGCATGGAGTGTTGTTGCATCTGTTGACTAAAATTTCAAATCAGTTGAAAAGTCCACCAATGAGAAAATTCTATTACAGTCTACCACTGCAGGTGACGTGGAAACTTTGACGGATGCATAAATGTTTTCCAACAGACGTTAACCACCAAACCCAATGAACCCTCACAAGTCACAACAAGCATGTGTAAGGAGCGATGTAAAAATATAGGGGCTAAGCTCATTCGAAAAAAAAAATTATATTAAAAAAATCTATTTAGTCTGATTTAGTCTATCAAATTATATTGTTGTTTTATATCCGTTATAACTTATAACACTATCATTCTGTTAAGGTTATGTGTGTCTTTTTTCTTTTCTTATTGTTCTCTCTAACATTTATTTGTTTTTATGTTTTGTGGTTTCAGGGTGTATGAGATATTCGAAGGAAATCTTGAAGCGATTATAAATTAGCTACAATACCTTCAACAATAAAACAAGCTTTATTAATTTGAATAAATAAAGAAACTAGCCCAGCTGACTAGAAAATTGTATTTTCCTATTTGGGAAATTATCTTAATTTCCTGGAAAATAAATAATAGTTTTATGTTATCTTGTGTTAAAAATAGTTGAATTCTTTTTTTTTTTTTTATTTTTACTTTATGAGTTAGGTGTTTCTTGCCGATAACTTGAATGAATCGATCGAAATTATTTACGTGCATCGTTTCTTGATTCTAGCTACAGAAATTACGTAGATCTTGAAGTATATTAATGGAGGAATTAGTCGAATTCATCACCCAATTTTTATACGTACGCAACCCTTTATATGGACCTTTGGATCCTATGGGGCGAATGTAAGTTGTGAAGGGGGCAGTGATGCTATAAAAGATGTAAAAACAACATTGTTTTACTGGTTCCGTCTCATCTTATAGGGGTTTTTTGAAATTTGACACAGTTGAATAAACCTCATAAATAAGTTACATTTTAATTTTTTAAGAAGAAATATTTTTTTGTTAACATTTGGAGATGAAATATTTTATTATTTTCTGAAAGAGGTATATAATATTGCATTGTTTAATATAAAAACAAAAACAATACATTTAATATTGTATTGAACTTGCGAATGTGTTGGTTAAAACTATCACTAAAGTCATTGCAGACCAACTAAAGATTCTCATTGGCAACCTCATCCCAAGCAGTCAAAGTGCCTTTATTCCGGGAAGACAAACCGCAGATAATGTAATTGTGGTGCAAGAAGCAATACACACCATGAATAAAAAGAAAGGGAGGAAAGGCTTTATGATGGTAAAGATCGACCTGGAGAAAGCATATGATCGGGTGAACTGGAATTTTTTACGCCATATACTGATTTGGACATGCTTCTCAGCGAATTTAACATAGCTTATTATGTTTTGCTTGTCTTCAATTTCCTTATCTGTTCTTTGGAATGGGTCGGCGCTTAAGGAATTTAAGCCAAAACGGGGGCTGCGGCAGGGAGACCCCCTAGCACCATATCTCTTTGTGCTGGTCATGCAGGTTCTGAGCACCCTTATTGATGCCGATGTGAGGGAGGGCACGTGGAAGCCCATCCGTGTTTCGAGGGCAGGGCCGGTGGTGTCTCATATTTTTTTCGCCGATGACCTGTTGCTCTTTGCGGAAGCCTCGGTTAGTCAAGCAGAAATTATGGAAAAAGTGCTAACCACGTTCTGTAATATTTCAGGCCAAAAAGTAAGTGTGCAGAAGTATAAATTTTATGTGTCCCCAAATATGGACAATACGGTTGTCAGTGTTATTGCTAGCCGGTTGGGGATGCTGCGTACGTTTGATTTGGGCATTCCGCTCTGTGGAAAGAAAAAGAAGTCTAGCTATGGATTCCTAGTAGACAAAGTAAGAGCAAAACTTCAACTATGGAAGGCAAAGGTGCTGTCTAGAGCCGGACGTAATATTCTTCTACAATCAGCTCTAGTAACAACTACATATTATTTTATGCAGACAACCCGTATACCAAGCTTTGTGTTGGATGATGTTTGTTTACCGAAGTTTATGGGAGGCTTAGGGGTGAGAAGAATGCGTAACATGATCATTGCCTCCTTGCAAAAGTTGCTTGGGACGTCCTAGTGGAGAAGGACATTTTATGGGTTAAGGTGCTAAAAGCCAAATATGGGAACCTACTTGACAGGCCAAAGCCGAATTGTTCCTTTCTTTGGCGCAGTATATGTATGGCGGCAAGCTGCCCATGGGATGTTCTTTATGTAAATGCGGATGGGGGTGTGGAATGGCTTGCGACGACGTCTGGAAAATTTGATGTGGCCAGTGCTTACCATGCACAACTTATGATGAATTGCTCGAAGGATGAAGAACGAGGGTGGAAAAATATATGGTCCATTAAAGGGCCTTAGAGAGGCAACATGTTGTTGTGGCTTATTCGCCGGAAAGCATTGCCCATTTTAGCGATGCTTGAACACCGACACGTTCTAGATGACAATACCTGCATGATTTGTCAGGATCATGTGGAAACCCTGCTTCATACATTTCAAGACTGTGGATGCATTCACGACATTTGGAAGAAGGCATTGGCACCGTGCTATCAACGATAGTTTTTTGGTAGCCTGGATGCTCGTGATTGGATAGATGATTGTCTTATACATGATAGCTCCGGTCGAAACGACATTACAAGCTGGAGGTATTTATTTCGAGAGGTTATTATGGGAGCTTGGTATTGGCGGAACCAAGTTGTTCACCACACAGGTACTCAGTGCCCTCCGACGATGGTTTTCCTATCCCAGGCTGTTAACAAGGCAAGAGAGTTGAAAATCTCTTGGCACACCGAGTAGGTAGTTCATGAATGTTTTTTATTTTAAAGCGTGCAAAGGAGATGTTTTTTCCTTTGGGGTGCATTGTACATAAGTATTTCACAATTTTAATGAAAGATCCGGTTTACACAAAAAAAGAAATTGTATTGAGATGTGAGAATGCCTTAAAATATGAGAAATATTAAACAAGTCAAAAGACCCTATATTACAGGATGAGTGACTACTTTTTAACCAAAAAGAACTACGGTCGGATCATCTTTATATTTTGAGTCCGTGGTTGGATAATCATCACAACACCTTCCACATTACCCTCTTAACAGCAGAGGACCCTTGCTCCCTGACGATGCTGGGTTTCGTCGGGTAACAAACTTGGGCCGTATTATCTAATGACAATTTATTCAAAATCTAGAAACGAGAAAGGCTGAAAGGATGCAAACGGAGGGCAGTTGATCGTGTGTAAGTCGCTTAAAACACACGAAATACTAGCAAGAGTACTAGGTCAATCGTAGTATAGCAAGGTGAGTCAAGGTCGATCCCACAGAGACTATTATTTAATAATGCTAAACACAACCACACTTTATAGGTCAACCGGATACGGTGGTCCTTGACCAACATAAAGAACAAGTAAATAAAAGAGATGCAAATAAATCAGTCATCAATCATATATCGAAAAGGCACTAACCACAGTATTTCTAACTAATCTCCCCTTAATCTGTGTTCGATCCATATTTGTAATTAAGCTACGGGTGTAATTCCTAACCCTATCTACTCCGACCATGGTAGTAGATAATCTATACACCAACTACCCTCCTTAATTGGTCCGTAATATCCCATACGCATGAAGAACTAGGATTGCCAGTATTGAGTGTTAACTCATACCGCTAGCCCGCCTAAGCAGCTTTCGACACTGATTAGCACGTTCCTAGGGTCTATCAAGACAATGTCCTAATTAACACTTCACTAACAGTTCTTCATGTTAATTTACGAATACAATAAGTAGATTGGCCAGATCTAACCAACTGTTAATTAAACCTGTCGATCAACGTAGCTGACGCCGAACCATAGAATTAGGATTTAATAGGTATTCAGATCTAGCGATAAAGGTCGTCACAGATCTGAAGAGCACAACCCATAATTATGCGTACAGTCTAGATCTAACACAAGAACAATCATGAATCTAAGAAAAGAAATAAAACATTGGAATAGATCTAACCCATAACGAAGAAAAGATCTACTCTTTTATTCTCTCTCCCTCCGGCGACTCAAGACGATCAATGAAGATCGTAAACCAAACACAATTCAATAATTAAAGACTCATGACTTAATTGCAAGAAGAAAAGAAGAAAATAAAAGAAGTCTTTATTTCCAAAAGACAACATTGTATCTAATTTATGAATAACTAATAGAATGGATGATGATTTATTGATAAATACAATTTCGCAACTCTGAATGGCCTTATATAGGTGTATAAACCTACTTAGGGGTAAACCCAATACTTGGACAAGAAAATGCGTTTTTGGAAGATTTTGGGCCTCGATAAATCGAGGGTAACTCCCAATTTACCAGGGGGTATTTTTGTCTTTTTCTTCCTGCCGACTTAACTTGGAATACCCTAGGCCCATCTTTGGTATTTGGACCATAACTTGGCCTACGCAACTCCGATTTAAGTGATTCAAAGTGTGTTGGAATCCATGTTTCATGAACTACAACCTTATGTATAAGTCCAAGCCCAATTCGTCGTGTAAAGTTCGGAAAATGCTTTGCAAGATCACCAATCATATTCTCGGGTCCAATATCCACTCGAAACACTTCAACCTTCAGCTCCATTCAGTTATTTATCGATTAACTCTCTCCTTCAACCCAAATGATGCTTCGAACACTCGTCCATCTGTCAATAATATCACACCACACATAGTAGCTTCTATTGTAGCAAATAACGTATAAAATACACGGTTAATACGCATAATATCAATTTAGTCACCCCGGATGTGGCTTAATCACATTTAGGTAATTAACCCATGATTTCATACATATTATCACCATTGAGAACACAAATCCGGGGTAGATTGATGGTAAAATATGATACAAATTTGACCGTCATCAGTAGTCTGTGTATGGCTTAGACTGAGCATGAGATATTGTATCTCAAGTTGCCTACGTATCCTATGTCAGAATTAGGAATGAGGTCTCTCATAGATACATAAGGATTGTTTATATAGAGGGGGTCTGTGACCTAGGCCCGCAAAGGCCGTGTCCTAGTTGGACTCTGATTCGTATTCCTTATGGAATGGATAATTATGATTTGATGCCCTTGATTATAAGAGATAATCATGGTATTTTGACGGTAGGATCGATCAGAGCCTTTATGGCTAAGGATTATTTTTATACTTATCTGTTATATTGTGCACGTTGGCTAATCCGTCTAAAGGATACTCAGGCCGACCTACTTCGAGTCCCTTAGGTTGTGAGGCCCGAGCTGCACTGGCTGAGCTCCACTGTGCCCTAGCCGGCCTACAGTGTACTGAGAAGCTAGCCGAGCTGACTTCCCACCTGGGGTTTAGGTCCGGCTTTGACTATGCTTGTATCATGTCTTTATTACTAGGTTAATATGAGGATGACACATGGCGAGGTACTAGTCTGACCTCCGTCATAAGCCCCCTAGATCTCGGTGAGCTCATGAGGTCAGCTCAGATTTGGCAAGGTTGTGGCTCGGCTCGGTCATCTAGACTTAAAATTTTTCAAACATTTGACTTGCCAGGTGGCAGGGATGCCGTTATGACGTTGCCACAACCGTACTGGGATTCAAGGCGTCATTGCCCACTCATTTGAATTAAGACAGTTTTTTAGGCGGGCTTAGGGGTTCGTAACCCTTTGTCATATCAATCGTCTGCTCACATCAAGTGTCTACTCGTGGCTTCAACTTTCGTTGTGAAGATCAATCATCACTTCCCTTCTCTCTGATTTGTTTTTTCTTGCCCGTGCATATTTTCCTGTCTCTTGTTTTCTTTTCATCTGTTAATGAGGGCATCAACCCCTTCTAGTTCGTCGATAGAGGAATTGTTCTCGTCTGAATCAGAACTTGGGGAAGAAGGACCAGCCGTAGGTAGTGTAGAATCGGATCCACCACAACCTGATTTTATTCCTTATTCTTCATGTCCTTTCTCTGTGAAGTTTGACGCTGCCCTTAGGCATAAAATCCAAAAATCCACTCAGGACATTATGGGTAGTCATGGAGTGATTTCCATTCATGCTCAATTTAGCGTGGACATTATTTGTCGTGAGTATGTGATAAGCTCAGAGGAATTTGCCCCTTGCTTCCTACTGATCCTCGTCCGTATGCTTCTCATCCTCCAATGGGTATTTACTGTTTACGAGGCCCAATTTAAGGCGGGGTTAAGGTTGCCTTTATGACCAACATTTTTAGCAGTGTTACAATACTGTGGGATCGGCGTTGCTCGTGTCCATCCCAGTGGGGTCTGGAGTATCATAGGTTTTTTCAGAGGGTTTTTTCAGAGGGTTTTTTCATATAGCACAAAACAATGGGCTTAAAGGGTGGTACCATTTTCCTCGCAGGCTGGGCGTAAAAGGTTTGCTATCAGATGGCCAGTAATACAAGGTGTGGCATGGGTGGTTCTTTTTTGTCAAGGACGGAGGGAGGAGCTCGTTAGGGCGTTGGAAGTCTGATCCCGTGACGAAGGATTCTTGTCCAAATTTTTTTGACCTTTCTGAGGCCAAGGCCGTTCGAGATGCAAAGGCCATTCTGAGCCACAAGGAGTTCTCCTCCAAACTGGTAACAGCAACTCGTCTAGCTTAATGTCACGGATTTTATTAATACAAAATAAACAAGTAATAAAACTGGTTAACCTCAAGTGCAAGGATCGTAGTATAGAGGCTATGCCGGGTCGATCTTACGGGGAACTAGACTGTTGTGAACCCTAGATTTTGTTTTTAACTAATTATTGTCACGAAAACTAACCTAAACAGGGAACTAAAACTGGACAAACATGCTGAAAATAAACTAGACAGAGGATGAAATCCAAAGCTAGGAAGGATTGAAAGCGATAAACTAAACTAAACTAAAGTGCAGAAAAAGTAAACTAATCTAACAATTCAAGTTCAAAGGATTAAAATCAAATTATAACGAACGAACAAGCAATTGATCCACCTATCCTATCAACATTCAATGCTAATTCGGATTAATTCGTGATCTCCACTCAAGTCGTGATTCACCTAATCGAAGGCATAAACTCCTACTCGTAGACAAGTTCGCTTTTCTAATCTTTTATCTCTCGATGTTAAAGATTACGCTCTTTCTAACCTAGGCGTGAAATCTTTCAATTTCTAATCTAGACAATCAATCTAATAACTCTCGTTTTAATTAGATCAAATATCTATTCTTTTAGCATGGTGATCTAATGTTTATATGATTTTCATCAATAAAACAATCATAAAGCAAACATCTTTCGATACGACTTGCAATAAAACAATGTAAAGCATGATAAAAGAAACAAACTTGAGATAGAAACTCACAAATCAATCACGAATCAAATCGAATTGTTGATGGACGGCTTCACAACGCTTGTTCAAGAGGGTTTAGCCTCTTAACATCCTTGTTGCAACTCGAATTGATGAAATAAAAGACATGAATCTATCTAATCTAATCTAGAAATTAAATTGCATAAAGCGGGAAGTTTATGTGAAACCATTACTGAGCCGCCCCTAAGATATTAGGGTTCGAATTATGTGTATGAGATCTCTAATGTGGAGAAAACAGCTTCTTTATATAGGCATTAGAGTCGGTTATGTAAGTCGGCGATCCGACGCCCGCCTCGCTTCATCGACGCTAGGTGAACGCTGTCTATGCAGGCGTTTGAAGGCTCTGATCTGATTCGACTTCTTGAACGCCCGTTCGGTTGAGCAAACGCCCGTCCACCATGGACGGACCGTGGGCGCTTCGTTTGGTGGATCGAATCGATTTCTTGATCCCTATCTCTTTTCATTCCTTCATTATCTCTTTCATTTTGATCCAGCTCGAATTATATCAACATTTGAATATCTTTTTAGCCTCAAACATGTATCTACATAACATAAAAAACACCGCAAAGCGTAATAACATCAAAGTAATCATAAAATCATAATTAGAACACATAAATTCACCAACTTTGCGATTAACTCCTTAAAGATATCATTCGCTCAATATTTCATTTAAACACGTGATTTCCATGCGATTAATACGAATGCGGGGGAAAACATTATAAAATATAGCGTTATAAAACACGTAAATTCACCCTTAACAACTCCCCCACACTTAAACTTTGCTCGTCCCGAGCAAAACAAAACAAGATAAAGGCTCGGAAAGAATATAGACACCTCAACACATATACCACATAGTCAATAAATTAGAAGTTCACCATCGTGTGTGTGCATAGCCATAGAAAATTTCCACTAAACCCAAACTTGAGGAACTCAAAGTAAAACTAGCTAATACCCCCTCGTAGACTAGTAATAAGTGACACTCATAAGGTGCACCCTACAAACGTGACATTTCCCGAAAAGAATGATCGAATGAATCTAGGGCCTTTCTGAAATACTCAGAGGATAATCCCTACATCATATCTTTCAGTTTATACTGGGGATAAGATAGACGATAACTTAGTCTCATTCATTTCATAACATATCTTAAGTTGATTTAATTATTCACTTTTAAACACACATTAGGGTGAGCTTTTGCCCTCATAGCAGAATAGGACATTTCGAGATAATCCCCTACCTTACTCCAATCATAAGGCAGCTTTTCCTAACTGTCGTGAGCTCTTAGTCATCATAGTGATATAGGACTTACGTGGTAAACCCTACCGCACCCAAATCATTGACTAGCTTTCGACACACCCTTTTATTCATTTAATTCAACTTTTTCATTTGACAATAAGTCACGTGGTACTTATCACATTCAAACGTCTAGATATTCACAGTATCTCATACTTGGGATCTGAATACAAACTATCATAAATCTCACGATATATACGTAGCACTAAGCACATGACTTATAAGAAAATAAAAAATTACTAATCCAAAAGGGGTATAACTTTATAAATAGCTCATCATTTACTATGGCTCATGAAATATAATTCGGGTGAATCAACTAACTTACGGAACATATGGCATAGAGCATCGATGAATATAACAAACCGAACAAAAACATGCATTGCTCACTCGAGACAAAACAAAAATTTTGAAAATTTGTCTCATTTAGCTTAGCATAGAAATAATATCATGTAAGCAAATGTGTAGATACATATAGCTTATTCCCCTCCCCCACACTTAAATGACAACATGTCCTCATGTTGTGCAGAATAAAAGAAAAAGAAAACTTAGCTGATTAATTGTATGCCGAAAGGGAACAATTATGGAACGGACGCGTTCCGATCCAAAAATGCTCGAAGATATCAGTAGACTGTGGACCATCCACCTGAAAACTGACACCGTCTGAAACTCACAAACGCTATCAAGACTATCCTGCACACTTGACAAACACGAAAAGTATCTCGGGGACAGGGGGAATTATATCATATCGTACAAAAGTGATAAAGAAAGAGAAATCGAGATTGAAAAGCATCCACAGCAGTTTCTCAGCAAATGCCATTCAAAACATTAATTCAACCCCTGATTAAAACAGAAAAACGTCAAATACAAAAAACTAGAAAAGATTTTCAAACCGAGCCTACGAGAAACCGACAGTAGCTCGAAAAGGAAAACTAAGAAATACACAAAAGAAAACAAAAACGAAAGAAAATAGTGGGTTGCCTCCCACCAAGCGCGTTATTTAACGTCGTCAGCCCGACGCATTGAAAGCTCAGCCTGGATCAGGCCATTTAACTTTTCTACCAGCCACTACCTCGTGTAAGCTCTCATCAGTAGTGTGGCTGCAGAAACAGCAGCGAACACAAGGGGTTAATTCTTTAATAGCTCTCCAAACACGCTTGAACTTCCCCATGGTCGATTTCTTCTTTGCCAGCTTCCTCTTAAGTTGTTGCTCTTTGAAAAACTCTTCCATATCCCAACTACCTGCTAGAACTTCTTCTGATTTACCACAACCGTCATCCTCAGAAAATAAGTCGGGCGAGAACTCGTCAAACTCATCGACTTTAGGGGTGCTACACCCGAGGATATCGAGAAATTGAACAGTCAAAGGCTTTACCTTGGGTTCACCAATGTAATGCTTGCATCTCTGACCATTCACTCACTCGAACGGTTGATCGCCATAACCGCAGCGACTCTAGAACGCCTCGGGAATGATTTGGAGAATCTCGAAGGACCGGACCAACGTGTCCTCAACTTGCCAGGAAACAAATGCAACCTGGAATTGTAAAGTAACACTTGCTCTCCGACTTTAAATTCTCGCTTCTTAATTTTCGCGTCGTGGAGGAGTTTCATCTTTTCCTTACTAATCCTGGCACTCTCGTAAGCCTGGAATCTAAATTCATCAAGCTCATGCAATCGCTGCGCACCGGTGTTTGCCACAGGATAGGAGTCGAAGTTCAAAACTTGGTAGCCCAATACGCCTGTGCTCTAACTCAACTCAATCGGGTGTACGATTTACCATAAACCATTTGGTAGGGTGATGTACCCATGGGGGTCTTGTAGGCGATCCTATATGCCCATAGTACATCGTCCAACTTTAGACTCAGTCTTTTCTATGACTATTCACCGCCTTTTCCAGATCTTCTTCAAGCTCACGGTTGCTTCTTCAACCTCGACCACTAGTCATAGGATGGTATGGTGTGCCAATTTTGTGACGAACACCATACTTCTCGAGGACTTTTTCCAAAGGGTCGGTTGCGTAAATGTGTCCCTTCATCACTAATCAAGGCACGTGGACATCCAAACCTCACAAAGATATTCTTTTTTAGAAAATTCATGACCGTTTTATGATCATTGCGAGGAGTGGCTATTGCCTCCACCCATTTCGATACATAGTCTACGCAGACTAAGATGTATTTATTCCCACAGGAAGATGGGAATGGACCCATAAAGTCAATCCCCCATACATCAAAGACTTCGCATTCAAGAATGGGTTTCAGTGGCATGTCGAATCGCCTTGTCAGAGTACCGGTTCTTTGGCACCTATCACAAGCTTTACAGAAAGCTTCTGTGTCTTTAAAGATCGTAGGCCAATAGAAACCAGATTGAAAGATCTTGGCAACGGTTTTCCACGGACCAAAATGACCACCTGTGGGTCCACTGTGGCACTGCTCAATAATATCGCGTTGCTCGGATTCTGGAACACATCTCCTAAGCAACCCATCTTTACAGATCTTGAAAAGATAAGGTTCATCCCAAACGAAATATTTCAAATCAGAGAAGAACTTTTCTTCTCCCCGATAAGACATTTCGGGATCGAGATAACGGGCATGAAGGTAGTTCACAATGGAAGAATACCATGGAACATCGTGAGGGCAACCGCCTATCAACATAATGTTTTCTAGAGGAAAGTAAAGATCTATATCATGTGGTTCATCCTTTTCCTCATTTAACATTCTAGAAACGTGATCCGCCACTACATTTTCATTGCCCTTTGGTCCTTAATTTGAACGTCAAACTCTTGTAGGTCGTGATCCAAGCGCAGAGGGCGCAGCTTTAGCCTCTTTCTTGGTCATGAGATAGCGCAGTGCTAGCGTGTGGTCACCCACACACGATCACTTGAGCTCCCAACAAGTAACTACGAAACTTGTCCATAGCAAAGACTACGCCGTAGTTCCTTTTTCATAGTAGTATAGTTAACTTGAGAGGGGTTCAATGTGTGACTTATGTAAATAGATAGGTCGAAACTTTCCGTTAAGCTTTTGCCTTCTAAGACCGCACTAACCGCATAGTTGGATGCATCACACATAAGCTCAAAGGGTAGGTTCCAATCCGGAGATATAAGTATTGGAGCGAGAGATCGACGATTTTTGAGCTCCTCAAACGCATGCTGCAGCTATCATCAAAGCGAACTCAACGCCTTCCTTAAGTAAGGTAGACAGGGGCTTGGCGATCTTTGAAAAGTCCTGAATGAATCTCCTATAAAAGCCGACATGTCCGAGAAAACTTCTGACTTCGCGAACATTCTTAGGATAACTCATCTTCTCGGTAGCTTCCACCTTAGCCCTATCTACCTCAATACCTTTGGCGGACACTTTGTGGCCAAGAACTATTCCTTCATCCACCATAAAATGGCATTTTTCCCAATTGAGTACTAAGTTCTTTTCCACACATCTAGATAACACCTGATCAAGATTAGCGAGGCAATCATCGAAGGATTGACCGAAGACCGAAAAATCGTCCATGAAAATCTCCATACACTTTTCGACTAGCCCGTCAAAGATAGCCATCATACACCTTTGAAAAGTGGCTGGGGCATTACAGAGACCAAATGGCATCCGCTGTAGCGAATGTACCATAAGGGCGTAAAGTGGTCTTTTCTTGGTCAATTGGATCGATGGGTATCTGGAAGTACCCTAAATATCCATCCAGAAACAAAGAAAATACGTGCCCCGCCAGACGCTCAAGCATCTGGTCAATGAAGGGAAGGGGGAAATGATCCTTCATTGTGACCTCATTGAGTTTCCTATAGTCAATGCACTCTATAGCCTCGTAATGAGCCTCAATGCTATCTCTTCTCCCTTCTCGCTCTTCTCAATAGTAATCCCTCCTTTTTGGGGACCACTTGAGTGGGGATGCCCATTCACCTGTCGGCGATGGCGTATATGATACCCATATCTAGAAGTTTGATGATCTCCTTCTTGACTACTTCTTGCATGTGAGGGTTAAGCCTCCTTTGGGGCTGTCTTACACATTTAGCACCCTCACTAGTCTTGATCTTGTGCATGCAGATGTCGAGATATTCCTCGAATATCTCCCACCGCCATCCAAAGGCTCTTCGTTTTTTCTTGCAAGACGTTTATGAGCTTCACCATCATCTATTCGAGATAGATTGGCGGATATGATCAAGGGAAGCTTGTCACCTTCCCGTAGGAACACATACTTGAGATGTTTAGGCAACGGCTTGTAACTACATCTGCGCAGGGGATCCTCTAAACTCGATTTAAGCCCTCCACTTTTCAACTCGTAATCACCGAGCTTACTTAGTGGCTCCACCGCCAAAGCTTCTCCTCTTAATAACTCATCCTCAAGTCGACTCGAATCGTCCGCACTAACCACACCATGACTATTCAGATTATCGATCAATCGCTCATATTCCGCTTCCACGCCTTGACTTGCTCGCCCATACAATCATTGAAGTCATTAAATGTCTCCTCGATGGAAAAGCCGGTTGGAGAACCGAGAGGTACTTGAATAGATTTAGAGACACAGAGCTCACCTCTTGGTCACCAACTCGAATAGTTACTTGCCCACCATCACAATTGATGAGGGCTCTAGGCAGTGTAGAAAGGAAGGGTCTTCCAAGAATCGAGAGGACATTTTCACCTTTCTCCATATCTAAGACGTACAGTCAAACCGGGAAGGTAAACCTATCAATTTGAACTAATATGTCTTTCAGATCCTCAAGCTTTCTTGGAAGATCTATCGCTGAACCAAGGTTCATGGTGGTGGGTTCTAAAAGATCTTGTAAACCAAGCTGATTGCAAACAGACAACGGCATCAAGCTGATGGATGCACCCAGGTCACATAAGGAATTTGGGAAGACTAGGCCTCCCATCTGCAATGTGAGCACAAACTTGCCTGGGTCACTCCTCTTGATTGGTAAGTCTTGATAATTGATCATTGAGCAGTCCTCACCAATTGCTTGATCCATGTCTGCTAACTTCTTTTTAGAGGAAACAACATCCTTGATAAACTTGGTATACTTAGGCATTTCAACCAAAACTTCTGAGAGTGGAAGATTAACCTGAGTATTTTTCAGCAGATTAAGCACCTTTCCGTACATCTTATCTTCATGCAAGGGAATGTTGCTTTTTCTAGGTGGAAATGGAAGCTTTTTAAGGTCACTCTCAGAAAATACTTTCTTTGAGGATGCACTTACAGCCTTGTCTTCCAAATCTTTCCATCGAACCGTCTTTTCATTCTTTTTGTTAGTCAGGGGATCAGCCACCTGACTATCATTTAACTCATCATTCCTCAGGGGATCAGCCACCTGAGGATCCTCAAATGTTTCACTTCTCAGGGGAACAGACACCTGAGGACTTTCAATTGATTCTTTATTCCTCAAGGGATCAGCCACTTGAGGAATCTCAACTCTTTCTTCTATCGTGATCACCACCGATTTTCCTTCTGCAGCCAAGGGGATGATGGGTGCTCAACTTCCCCTCCTACCTTACCAGTGGCAGGAGGGGCTAGTGGTTTCCCTGGAAGCCAGGGGGACCACTCAGCTGAGTGCCACTTCTTAAATTCATCGCACTGGCCTCCTCTTTACCGTATTGCATTGTTGGCATGAGGTCGGTGCAATGGTCGCTGCTTATATCGGCTGAGCGACTTGACCGCCTCTTGGGTTTTTCTCAGTAAAACTGGGCAGATGCCCTGGGGGTCTTGACGCTAGCTGCTCAGCTAATTGCCCTATTTGTCTCTCAAGACTTTTTATTGTCCTACTTTGCTCCTCCAACTTGGTTTCGAAATTGTTGGAGTGGGAGGGCCTTGAGAGTTCTGATGATTTTGAGGGAGAGGCTGATTGGACTGATTTGGAAATGTAGAATTAGAATTGGCGGGCCAATTTTGATTGAACCTCGGGTTGGAAAAATTTGAGCTTTGGTTCTGAACATAACCAGGGTTTCTATTGAAATTTGAATTCGGATTAAATCCTGCAGATTGATTAAACCCTTGGTTTTGGAAATTGTTCGCCGGAGAATTGGTTGTTGAATCTCTGATTTGTCCGGCGAGAAAGCATTGACTTCCGCGATTCGCCCAATCATGGGACGAAGCGGCGATGTGTGCCATGCTATCACATACTTGGCATGTGATTGGATTATCTTGCCCATAGTCATGAACATCATTGACTTGCCGAAAGGAGGGGAAGAAAATTGACATTGGCCGCTTATATGGCGGTCGACAAAGAAGCTTCACAAAGGTCGTAACTTGAGAGTTCTGTGAAGGTGAAGGAGCCTGATAACTTTCGGATTTGAGAAGTTTTGAGAAGCTGTCATTTGAGAGGTTGCCATTTGCTTCTGCAACATGGCAACGAGATTTTGCAGTCACCTCTTCGACCTTGGGAGGCGGAGGAGGTGCTTGAATGGCTTGATAAGAAGGGGCATAATTGTACTTGGCAATGTCCTCGAACAACGCCCACCCTCATCGTGTTTTTCTTGAGAAATGCCCACCAGAGGAACTATTGACCATGCCCTTGGTGAGCTCGGTCAATCCATCAAGAAAGTATGGACTTGCCTTTGCTTTGGCAAGCCATGATGGGGACACTTGCGCGGGAGAGACTTAAACCTTTTCCACGCATCAAAGAATGACTCATTTTCCAAATTGTGACGGAATGTGAAGATTTCGTTCGAGACAATGGGTCGCTTTTGAAGGAGGAAAGTATTGACTTAGAAATTCCTTCTCGAGCTCAAATTTCACGTGGTGATGGATTCGAGGGGAGAGAGTGATACCACTCGAGTGCCTCCCCCGTAAGGAAAATGGAAATAGTTTAAGCTTGATGGCATCCTCACTTACACCTTGGATACGGGTAGTACCGCATATTTGCAAGAATGTGTGTAAGTGAGTGCGGGGGTTTTCAGATTGGAAACCATGGAAAATTGATGCATGCTGCATCATCTGAATAAGTCCGGGTTTAAGCTCGAAGTTTGGAGCAGTAATGGTAGGCATGACGATAGCCAGGTTTATGGTGACTGTACCGGGCATGGCATAGTCGGCCAACGTCCGTCTATCTTCCGCTGCCATTATTATTATGTCTTTGATTTCTTTAGCAAGATATTGCTCAAATTCTTGATCAGAAACCTAAACTACGAAAAATTTAAAACAGAAAAACAGAAAATACTAAAAAGGCAAGAAAAAAAACGTGTTGAAATCTTCTGAGCCCAAAATGGAAGGGAAAACAGTGGATTTTGACCTCGAAAACGGTGTCGGACGGCCTTTGGTGTCCGCCACGTCGTCGGCGTCGGAACGAGCTTTCCGAATTGGGGTCCTGCGCGACAATCCGACACTCGAGCCGAAAGTTATGGCCAAAATAGAGTGCTAAAACGATCCCTTTTTATCCAAAAGTTCGATTGTTAAAAACGTGGGGTCAGATAATTCAACCTTAGATGTCACCGAATCAACGTGGAAACTAGAAAGGATAGAAACAAAAAACCCTACCTACGAAAAGACACTGAAACAGGAGGACAGACGGGCGTTTGGAAATCCGAACGCTCGTCCGGAAGGCTGACGAACAGGACGGGCGTCCAAATTTGATGGACGTTCGTCTGACCAGTTTTCAGAATGGACGGGCGTTTAAAATATGAACGCTCGTCCGCAGGTCAGAATTTGATACAGGATTGAAGAATTTTTTGGTGGGCGGGCGCCCAATGAAACTAAACGCTTCGTCCGACTAGAGCAAGAATCGGGCGGGCGTCTCGGTAAAACGGACGCCATCAATCAAGCAACGTTTAGAAAACAGAGAGACAAATGTAAAACAGAGTATAGATTAGAGCAAAAATTTATATTAACTACTCACGAAACACAAATAAAACGATGGATAAACGAACAAAACGACTAAACTACTAACTACAAATGTAAATCGAAAGATCTAACCTAAAAACAAGAATTGAAAACAAACTAAAAACAAAAACAAAAACTAGGCAACCGTCCGGTTCCCGGCAACGGCGCCAAAAACTTGTCACGGATTTTATTAATACAAAATAAACAAGTAATAAAACCGGTTAACCTCAAGTGCAAGGATCGTAGTATAGAGGCTATGCCGGTCGATCTTACGGGAACTAGATCATTGTGAACCCTAGCTTTTGTTTTTAACTAATTATTGTCACGAAAACTAATCTAAACAAGGAACTAAAACTGGACAAACATGCTGAAAATAAACTAGACAGAGGATGAAATCCAAAGCTAGGAAAGATTGAAAGCGATAAACTAAACTAAACTAAGGTGCAGAAAAAGTAAACTAATCTAACAATTCAAGTTCAAAGGATTAAAATCAAATTATAACGAACGAACAAGCAATTGATCCACCTATCCTATCAACATTCAATGCTAATTCGGATTAATTCGTGATCTCCACTCAAGTCGTGATTCACCTAATCGAAGGCATAAACTCCTACTCGTAGACAAGTTCGCTTTTCTAATCTTTTATCTCTCGATGTTAAAGATTACGTCTTTCTAACCTAGGCGTGAAATCTTTCAATTTCTAATCTAGACAATCAATCTAATAACTCTCGTTTTAATTAGATCAAATATCTATTCTTTAGCATGGTGATCTAATGTTTATATGATTTTCATCAATAAAACAATCATAAAGCAAACATCTTTCGATACGACTTGCAATAAAACAATGTAAAGCATGATAAAAGAAACAAACTTGAGATAGAAACTCACAAATCAATCACGAATCAAACTGAATTGTTGATGGATGGCTTCACAACGCTTGTTCAAGAGGGTTTAGCCTCTTAACATCCTTGTTGCAACTCAAATTGATGAAATAAAAGACATGAATCTATCTAATCTAATCTAGGAATTAAATTGCATAAACTGGGGGAAGTTTATGTGAAACCGCAGCCTGAGCCGCCCCTAAGATATTAGGGTTCGAATTATGTGTATGAGATCTCTAATGTGGAGAAAACAGCTTCTTTATATAGGCATTAGAGTCGGTTATGTAAGTCGGCGATCCGGACGCCCGTCTGCTTCACTGGACGCTAGGTGAACGCTCGTCTATGCAGCGTTTGAAGGCTCTGATCTGAATTCGACTTCTTGAACGCCCATTCGGTTGAGCAAACGCCCGTCCACCATGGACGGACCGTGGACGCTCGTTTGGTTGGATCAATCTCGATTTCTTGATCCCTATCTCTTTTCATTCCTTCATTATCTCTTTCATTTTGATCCAGCTCGAATTATATCAACATTTGAACATCTTTTTAGCCTCAAACATGTATCTACATAACATCAAAAACACCGCAAAGCGTAATAAGATCAAAGTAATCATAAAATCATAATTAGAACACATAAATTCACCAACTTTGCGATTAACTCCTTAAAGATATCATTCGCTCAATATTTCATTTAAACACGTGATTTCCATGCGATTAATACGAATGCGGGGGAAAACATTATAAAATATAGCGTTATAAAACACGTAAATTCACCCTTAACACTTAAGCAGGGCCTGACCCAGATGTGCCTTTGAGCGTTGAAAGCCGGGAAGTTGGTAATTGGTCATGCGCTTATTTCTTTTGTCTATTAGGTGTTGAATTTTTTCCAATGATTTTTGGTTTGCCACTTGCAGTAAAAGTTTTAGCCGGTCTTTCCAATGTTGTTTGGGGGGCGGGAGCAGAGAGACGAGCTGACTAGAGTACTGGTCCTGTAAGGGCTCAGACTGATCGCTCCGGCGTTCAGTCAGTAGGTTATTGTGTGAATAATGCCACTACTCGGTTATTGCCCGAGCATGAGGACGACGCTTTGTTGCGATCTCCCCCTAGGGAAAATTTGGAGCCCCAGTGATCGATATCTCCTCTCCTGAGAATCCGATTGTTCATGATGGGGAAGAGGAGGACGAACCGGAGACGCCTCTTCTCAGGTCTTTCCGTGGCTGATCTGAGCAGATCGAGGTCGGAGAGGACCAAGGAAGAATGGACAACAGCTCGGGTGCCGCCTCTGATCCCACTACTCGAAGGAACAACGAGGGAGTACATCCTCAGTCAGCTACTTGAGGGGAGGCGGAACAAACAGCTGAGAGAGGGCAGGAGGGAGGCATGTCCGAGGCGTGCCCTGGGTCTTCATTCACCCCACCAATCAGGGCGTGGATGCCCGAGCTCAGCAGAAGGCGATCTCCCAGATGACTGACATGCAGTTGCTTGAGGCCGGTTTTGAGGCTATGAGATATGTAAGTCCTTTTTTCCATATGGTACTGCACACCTTCTTTTGAAATGATTTCTTACTTCACCCTGTACGCGTGCAGGGATCTTCGTCGGCCAAGAGGTGTTTTCCAGTCTCGCTTGGTCTTCGGCTGAATTTGAGAAGACGACCTCTGATCTGAAATCCAAAGATGAGGAGATTGAAGACCTCAAGAAGCGTTTACGTGCCCAAGCAGACGAGTTGGAGGCTCAGAAGTTAGATTACGTGGCCCGATTCCAAGCTGCTGTAGATGAGGATTTTGAGAAAGAGGCCGAGCTGGGCCGGGCCGTTACCAAGTTTTGCAGGGGAGAGGGGAAGATTAGATAATGAAATCAAATTTCTTTTGCGAGCAAATAATTATTCTTGAAAAAAACATTTCTGCGATTAATTGTTTTACGAGATTAATTCTGCGATTAATTATTGGTACACAAATTTTTGTAGTATTGTTACCATGGTATATATAAAAGATTAAAATATACGATTATGTCATTTACATTGATGAGTTTGTCGTCTCTCGATTTCATTTTTACCTTTGAATATGGCTTTATTTTTTCCCAAAACAGTTTCTATTAATGTTTCCTTGTTTGACTCTCTTTATTTTAGAATTTCTTAACCTTTCATACAAAACAAGATGATGGCATTAATTAATTCTGTGTAAAGAATGGCTTAAAGAAATTTTACATGCCTTTGATGAACATCACATGAAAATAGGAATTAACATGATTTTGTGAGTTTTGTAGCAGTAGAATTTTGTTTCACCACTAAAACTGATACAATCTTTCGCTAATTCTTTTGCGGCAGTTTGAACCGCTGGTAAAATGCGCATCTGCCTTCACCCCTAAAAGTTTTAGTCCCCTTCCGGGCGGTTTATTCGAGCCACTGCTTAAAACATTTTCTGGTGATTTCTATCATCCAGAAAATAACATGAAATTAGCCGTGAAAACATTACTTCATTGTAAGACATCTCGCCCGTAAAATCGTTTTTAGGGTGGATTTTCATCCCCTGCTAAAAGACTTTTTTTGCGAATAAAAAAACCACCGGGAAAAACATCATTTCGGCCGGATGAACAAACTAGTATATTTTGTAATTTTTTTTATTCCATCACATTTTATCTATTTTTGAAAATAATGGAAATAGATTTTTTTTGGGGGGGTAAGGGCAAAAAGAACACAAAATAAACTTAAATAGAAAAAAAATGTCACACTCAACTTTTGATTGCTAATAATGGCAAAAATTTATTTGATGGACAGCATCAACATCAACTAAAGATTAAAAAAAAAAAAACTCAACAACAAACTGGCGATGTGCACAAATTTTAGGCAGTGGTTATCATGTAGAATCCTCTTTGGTGCATCTGCAAACCAATAAAAATCATGTTTTTTGAAGGACCTTACAGGCCGGCCCTATCGCTAAGCCGCGAGACCTTGTCTTAAGCGGGATGTGTCGGATACCAACGATACATGTTTATTAATAGAAAAAAAAATCGTGTAGATTTAATCCGATCCAACCTAATATAATATGTTAAATTTTTTTTTGATAAAGGCCCAAATTTTATTTTTTTTTCTAATTGATAAAGCGCGATAAAAAAATTTACTGACAAAAAAAGATATATACAAACAAGTTTTTTTGTTTTGTTTTATGACTTTATCTATATTATTAATTTATTATATATATCTATATTATATATAAAAAAGCACACACAAAAATAAATAAAACAAACAAAAATAGATAGAACTCATTTTTCACTCCTAAGCCCGCCTCCCTTCACCTCCCGCTTCTTTCTCCACTCCTGCCGCTTGAGTCTGTTGATTTTTTTTTATTTTTGTTTTTGTTTTCCTTCCTTCTTTCAATTTCCCATTCATAAATGATAAATTCTATTATCAAATTCTCAATTGAGAAGAATATGGTTAATGAAATTGACAATTCTACTTTGATTGGTGATTTCGTCTCTAAATGTGTTGCAAGAGCGATCTTGAAATAGTAATATGTAAGTATGTTTTATGTATACGTATGAATTTGGTTTTTGTTTCTAAAAAAGCTATAAAAGACTACTTTGTAGGCATGTTTTGAGACTATCAATAATGTTAGAAAAATGTGATAAAACAAACAGAATTGAATGATCTCCAAGGCACGTATAAAACGTTTCTTTAAAGAGATGTTTTAAGATCCCTCTCTTTATTCAACGGAGTACTACTTTAGAGACACAATATGTTTGTATTGATTATGCTTCTAAAAAAACTTCATTATCTTTCACACCGAATGCTGATGTCTCTATATATAGACAACGAAAAGATACTGTCACTCTTCACGAAAGAACAAACCAGTTCGTCTTCAAAGGATGTGTCTCAATGACCATGCACAACCGAAATGATGTGTCCCAATGAAAAATCCCTTCTACGAAATCACGTGTCATTCGCATAGGTTCGTTTAGGTTTCGGGGTCGTTGCCCCCGAGCCCCCTTGACCCACCGCGACTTGATCGGGCAGGTCGAACCTCGTTTCTTTTCGGCGACACCTATCGCACTCAGTGTGCAACAACACATTCAAAACAAAAATAAAAACAGACTTTGTGAATAAAATATCTAACAAATAACTTGAATTTTGTATTTACGGATGTTAAAAACGCGATAAGTATATTTTTAAAAAAAACAACTACAACTAAAAGACCCAATTCAGGGACTTGGTCTTAAGCCCAACAAATGCGAGGGCCGGCCCTGGACCCTTACATGTCAAAAAAAACCACCAATAATTTGTTTTAAAATTGATGACATGCTGGTCCAAAAATTGCATCTCGACCACCCTAAAATTAGTGGGCAAAGTTGGAGTAGGCAAAAACAATTTGTTGACAATCTAAAAAAATTAAATATTTTCTCTCCCCTACTTAAATTTTTAACTCCGTAACTTTTGATCCTCACATCCGATCGTCGAAATTGATTCACCATAATTCATATTTTTCTACTTTTTATTTTGATATCTTATTTGTTATTTTTCTGACTTAATTTCTGAAAGTCAAAATTATTTTCAAAAAATCGACACGTTGCAGTGGCATGTGTAGATGCAGTGTCATTATAAAAAAAAAAAAGTGAAAGGTGAGGATGCACTTGAGCATATCTCTATCATCATTCGGTTTACGAATATTGTAATTCTTTTATTATTATTAACCCATGCAATTCATTGTATTTCTCTATTATGATATCAGAGTTGTTGGACTAAAAACATATTCAGATACTGATCAATCATAAAGAAATTCGTTTGGGTTGGGGTTCGTTAGCGTAATCTAATTAAATAACCCTCATCCATCTTCATGCATTTTTTTCCGTTGATTTTTTAGTCAAATAAAATACACTATTTTCATTATCATCTTCGAGAACCCTATAAACCATTCTTTCCCATTTCCCCGATTTCCTTTCTCTTCCATCAAGCGGCTCTCAAATTTTGTTCTTTCAGTGGCGGCAATTTTCCTGTCATGTTGGTAGATTTAACAAACTCTTATTCTCTTACCGTTGAATTGGAATCCACATTCTATGTTTCCCTTTGATTGCCAGTTTTTTTGCTAATCTTTCTCTCTTTTCCATTGAAACTTTGTTCTCCTCTTTCCATTTTGTGCACACCTTCTTCTCTCTCCATATTTATGCTCTTCTACTAATAGCACTTGTTTACTTGCTTCTCATTTGTTATTAATTAATGATTTATTTATTCTTCATTGATTAATGGAGTATTCAAGTGTGATTATAGTTGGGTTTGGATGTTTATGAGGCAAAATTGGAAAAATGTTCCTGTAACTTGGCCTACTATGGATTTTAGTCCTGCCCGGTAAGGAAAATGACCCTCTATGTTTTTTTTCTTGAAAATGGTCCTACCCGCCGGATAACAGTGACTAGGCACCAGATTCCCTTAAAATTGTTTACGTTGCTGCCACTAAGCTTCCATGTTGGATCCTACGTGGTTGTGGGTCACATTTCTCATTCATTTTCTGAAAATAAAAAATTGTTGCACGACAGATTCAAGCCCGTGACTTAATAGTTAAAGTCTATGCACTTGGCCATCTGAGCTAATGCTTCAATGTGTATACTATGACACAATCTATCACTTATCCACGACTCCCCTTTTGTAGGGAGATGGGACACCATATATATATATATATATATATATATATATATATATATATATATATATAGTTTTTGAACTATTTTGAGATTTACTTGCATAATTTGATTTGCGATTAACGGAAATTAAATAGATAACTATATGAGTTTTAAAACCCAAATATGTAATTATCAATCGTGGCATGACATATGCTTAGGAAGGAATAGAAGAACAACACATTAATTTTGCTATAATTAAAGAGAATCGTTATACTTATTCCCTATTGTAGCTTGTGTCTTCTTTTATAAAAGCTGAAAGCGCGTTGTGAGCCTTTCAATTTGGTGAATCAATCATGTTTGAGTTGGAGAACCGAGTCTAATCGAAGTTGGGCTTTTAATGATCAAACGAGTTTAATGTAATTTAAGCTGGGAAAATCGAAATTCAGGTTCGGAGATTGAAGAAAATGCTCAAATGGATTTTCTATCTTGAAAACGGTTTTTGAAGAACATGGAGCCGAGGAATTTTACTAGAAGAAAAAATGTGGGTTGTTGTTTTTGCAAACATGTAGATCAAAATTTCAGAAATAAAAAAACGAGTTGAATTGAGATGAAAATGTGTGTTTCATTGAAGTTACATTTGAGCTGATTTCCCTATCCAAGGGGAGCTTTGCATAAGTAATAGATTGTATCATAGTTTACATATTGAAGTTTTAGGTCGGATGGCCAAGTACTCGGAATTTAATTGTTAGATTGCAGGTTTGAATATGTCTTGCAATAACTTTTTACAAAGGACTTTTTTTTTCCAGTAAATGGAGGAGAAATGAGACAACGACCAACAAAACCCTCGACCTATTTGTGATCAAGCCGTGAGAAGAAATAAGACCAACAATCCAATTCATTTACTGAATGTGGGAACAAACAATTTTGAGGTTCCAGCTCATCTTTTTTGATTGGTTGGAACAAGAGCTCAATTTCATGAGCGTGAGGATGAAGATCCACATCACCATCTTTACAACTATAAGGAATTATGAAATACGGCCAAGAGTCAAGGTGCTAATAGAGAATTGACAAGAATGTCCATGTTTCCTTTCTCCTTGGATGGGAAGGCAAATGATTGGTTTATGTCACTTCCTCACAATTCCTTGACAAGTTGGGAGGAAATCCAAAATGAATTTTTGAAGCAATACTTCACTCCGGGCCAAAATTTGGAATTGAAATTTGAGATTGCTAGCTTCAAACAAGGTGAGCATGAATCACTTGGATTTGCATGGGAGAGATTTAAAAGGTTGTTGAGAGCTTGTCCTGATCATGGTTATCCCTTGGATATGCAAATTCAATTCTTTTGTTGGAAGCTTAGATAGGAATCACGTGCGGATGTTGATCAAGCATGTAATGGTTCATTGATGATGAGTGCGGCACAAGATGTGTATGATGCTATTGAAAAGATTGCAAAGAATAACCGAATGTCGGAAACCGGTTCACGTACAAGAAAAGTTGCTTTTATGGTAGATTCCACCGATCAATCGAAAGTGTTAGCTCAATTAGCCTCTTTTAGTAGAAGGTTGATGAAATAAAGGGAAGTAAAAGTTTGGAAGGAAATACATCCAGTGACATGAGTAGTGAGGAAATGAAACATAAAGATAATGCACCATTGGAGGTGATGGAATCCGGTGAATATTTCAGTGAAGAAGTGAGATTTATACAACAACACCGAGCCTTGAACAACGCCTACTCAAATGCCTACAATACCTTGCAAAGAGATTTCCCTACTCATAGTTGGCCTCCACACACTAACAAACAAGGACCATAATCTTTTACTCCTCAACGAAAAAATTCCTTCAACACCAACCCTCAAAACCAAAATTTCCAAGTCCATGCTTCATACCAACCACGACCACCACCTACACACTCTTACCAACAACGTCCCACACAAAACATCCCCATTACACAATATTCAACCTCATCATTGGAAAAGGAAGAAAGATGGGAGAAGTTGATGGAAAATCTCACGGGAGTTGTCTCAACCCAAGCCGCGATTATGCAAACAATGATGACTTCTATATGCACGGTGACAAAAGATGTAGGCACCTTGAGGACCTCAATAAATGTTCATGACATGAGAATGAAAAATATAGAAGCATCCGTACGGAACATGAAAGAGCATTTGGGTAGGGAAGGTGAGAGGAATCCAATAACCTGGTTAAGTTTTTCAAACCAATGTTTAGATTAACACCTCAACAGCAATAGGTGATGTACAAGGATATGAAGCTGGAAGATTCACACATATTGCTGAAGCCAAAGCAAGATTGGAAAGATACTTTGGAGAACCCCATGCACATGAGACTATGCCAGACTTCAACATACTTTTTGAATGAAAAATGTTTGTAGCACTCTCATATAACACTGCATTGGAGTATTGGAAATAGAAGTTTCCAGTAATTGATTTGTAAAACATTGAAGGATCCAAACTACAAAGTTCAAGATGTACTAGGAAAATTTGAGAAACTTGTAGTTGTAATAATGTTATTCTGTTTGAATCTTTATGTACTTTATGGAAGAAAATTTTTTTTGAGTTTTATTCTTGTTATTATATGAAATGCTTTTGTACTTATATCCAAGCTTATGAGGGTTTTGGCATTATCAGAAGGGGAAATTGTTAGGAACAATTTGTTGTTTTGATGATGGTCATACTAGCCGTTATAGCAAGAATGAAATAAGACAGCCTGAAATAAGTCTGAATGAGTTATATATTAATGTTTGTATAAGACTTTACTTAGAGTCTGACATTTCGTATAAGTTCAGTCAGAGAAGCACTGTACTAGATGTTGTGTTGTAAGCGGTAGGTCCAAACACTTGGAATATAGAACTTGATATTTTATTGATACACAAAATATACAACAAATGGGACACTTGAAAAATAAAAGAAAAGAGCAACTAGAAAGTGTTTGATGTGGGAGACTCACTTCACAACTTGTGTGTGTTGTGTTGTGTTGTGTTGTTGGTCTAAGTTACAACTCCTATTTATAGGAAAGGTAAGAATATCCTAGAAAAAGTGGTAGATCCTTCTAGAGAATATGCACACTAGATGTTTCTAGGAAAAGTGTGCATTAGATATTTATCTAAGTATTTTCTAGAATTCTAGACTATTCTCTAAGGAAATAATTTCTAGATTTTTCCCATGTACTAGTTGTAGAATAATCTAGAAGTCATTGACTTCTAACACTCCCCCTCAATGACTTCTTTCTTTTGATGACGAGCTCATTTGCATCCCAAGAGCATTTCCGAATTCCTCGAGCTTGCGTCCGCTTAATCCTTTGGTCAATATATCTGCTAATTGATCTTCAGTCTTCACGTGAATCATCTGTATCTCATCTTGAAGAACCTTCTCTCGAATAAAGTGGTTGTGCACTTCAATGTGCTTGGTCCTTGCATGAAATACTGGATTCTCTGCTAGTTGAAGTGATGATATATTGTCGCAATGTAAATCCACTGCATAGTCAACCAGCTGGTGTAAATCCTTCAATAACTGCACAAGCCAAGTGACTTCTTGAGCTGCTACAGCGGCTACCCGGTACTCTGCCTCGGTAGTTGATAGAGATACAATAGGTTGTCTTTTGCTACACCAAGATATTACTCCAGAACCAAGGCTGAACACGTAACCGGTAGTTGATCGGAGAGTGTCATGATCCCCAAAGATAATCGGCGTCACAAGATATCAATAAGTTTACATGGCACTCCTTTCTGGTAGAAAATACCGTGGCCATAAGTTCCTTTGACGTACCTCATAATTTTCTGAACTAACTGCCAATGTGTCTTTCTTGGACTTTGCATAAATCTTCTTGCGACGCCAACTGCAAAGGAAATGTCTGGTCTTGTTAACGTCAAGTATATCAGAATTCCTACTAGTCGTCGATAACTTGTAGGATCATCCAACTCTTTGCCTTCTTTTGAGCTTAACTTGGCATTGACTTCAATTAGTGTTGGAGAAGGCTTGGAGTCTATCATTCCAGACTTCTTTAACAAATCCTTAACATACTTCTGTTGGCAGAGGAACAATCTATCTTTAGTGTACTCGACTTCAAGTCCAAGAAAGTGCTTAAGCTCTCCAAGTTCTTTCATTTGAAACCGTACTGATAAGTTCCTCTTGACTTGCTAAACTTCTTTGTCATCATCTCCAGTGATGATGAGATCATCAACATATACCAACATGACTGTTACTTTGTTATTTTGATACTTGATGAACAAACTTGAGTCGGACGGAGCCATAGAGAATCCACTATGATTCAAGAACTCTGCAATTTTTCCGTACCAAGCCCTTGGCGCCTGTTTCAATCCAAATAACGCCTTTCTGAACTTGCACACATATTTAGGATGAGTCGTACTCTCGAAGCCTTTTGGTTTCTCCATGTATATGTCTCGATCGATCTCACCATGTAGGAAGGCGTTCTTCACATCCATCTGCCATAGCTTCCAAGACATACTAGCTGCTAGGGCCAGTAAGACTCGTACTGTAGTTATCTTCGCCACTGGGCTAAACGTCTCATCATAGTCTAAGCCATATTGTTGTGAGACACCTCGAGCAACTAATCGAGCTTTATGTCTTTATATGGATCCATCTTGTCGTGTTTTCACCTTGTAAATCCATTTGCAAGATATTGGTTTTACTCCTTGCGGAAGAGGAACAAGTTCCCAAGTCTGGTTTTGCTTAAGCGCCTGAATTTCCTCTTTCATCGCCTGGATCCATTCACCCTTGAAGAGAGTTTGAGAATGTGTTAACACAAGAGTAAACTTCAACTTCTATTTTATTCATTGATAATGTGGAGTATATGTAGATACAATTGAGGAGTTTGAAAGGTCCTAGACAAGATAGTGACCTTTCATAGAAAAAGTAAAAGCTATAAATGAGGCTAGATGCTTTTTAGTCTCTTACATAATAAATGTCTATGACATAAAGTGAACTAGAGTAAAAGCTATGTCTATGACTAGAGTTTGACATATTAATTGTTTATATGTACTACAATTAATATGTCTCTTTATAAATAAATAAAGTGTACACGAGAAAATCCGGCACATGAGTTCAAGAGGTTCGATTACCTCTTTGAACCTCAGCAGACTTATCGACATCTTTGAATATTGCCACCCCCTCAAATCCTGGTCAGTATATGTTGATGCAGCCAAGTTTGCTACTTAGTCTCTTTGAACATGAGAGGTGGAATAGCTTTGGTGAGAATATCTCGCATTTTGGTCTGGCCGAGGAACATCTCTGAGCTGGATAATCTTGGCATCAATCTTTTCCTTTAGGAAGTGTCTGTCAATGTCCACATGTTTTGTTTTGTCATGATGGACTGGATCCTCTCGCCATGCATAGTCTTTGAGTGATTATCACAAAGCAGAGTGTGATAGGTTCTTTGAAGAGGTCTGCTAAGTTCGATAAAGTACTCTTTTGAGCCAAAGAGCTTCACAAATGCCTAAGACAAGTGCCCTGAGTTCGACTTTTCAACTTCGCTTCTAGACACGATGGGGTTGTTTCTTGCTCCTCCAAGTAACAAGATTGCCCCATACATAGGAACAGTGAGTTGTGGTCGACCTTCTATCTATGTGGCATCCAAATTCAATCGACATCGGTGTAGACCTTGATGGATCTATCAAATGAGACTTGGTGAAGTGTAACCCTTGGCCAGGAGTAGACTTCAAATACCTCGGTATTCTATTTACTGCATCCCAATGTTGCTCGGTAGAGGGTAATGCATGAACCGACTAACCGGATCGACACCATATGCAATATCGGGTCTTGTATGGGAGAGGTAGATGAGTTTCCTACAAGCCTTTGATATTGTTCATTCTGACAATAGTGTCACCATGTAGCGAGGTATGACCTGGGTCTCTGGGGATATAGCGAGTTTGCACCCCAAAGATGTCGGTTTCCTTCACAGAGATCGATTACATATTTCCTTTGGGAGACAAATGCCTTTCTTTGTTTCTTGCTACTTCCATGCCAAGAAAATATTTGAGAAAACCCAAGTCTTTCACCTGAAACACCTTTGCGTGAGAGTCTTCAAATGTTGGATCTCGGTAGAGTCATCTCCAGTGAGGATGATATCACCATAGACACAATAATAATAGACCTCTTACGGTTGGTTGTCTTGATGAACATAGTGTGATCGAATTGCATTGGTGATATCCAGCACTTTGACCACGCTTGTTAATTTTCCAAACCATGCCCTTGGTGATTGCTTGAGGCCATATAGAGATTTCCTCAGTTTGCACACCTTGCCTTGAGTATGAGGATTGATAAAACCAGGAGGTACATTCATATAAACCTCCTCAGTGAGGTCCCCATTTAGAAAAGCATTTTTGATGTCCAATTGGTGAAGAGGCCAGTCAAGTTGGACAGCTAGAGAGATCAGAACCCTGACAGTGTTGAGTTTTGCCACTGGTGCAAAAGTTTCCTTATAGTCAATGCCATAAGTTTGAGTGAATCCCCTGGCTACCAATCTGGCTTTGTACTTGTCAATAGTGCCATCAGCATTGTATTTTATAGTGAATAACCATCTGCAGAATCGATCGCCTTCTTGCTTGCCTGTGGGAGAGGTGTCAAATCCCAAGTATGATTATCCAGAAGTGCTGTCATCTCTGTTTTAACAGCAGCCTTCCATTTATCATTTTGAAGGGCCTCCTGAATATTTTTAGGAATAGAGTGAGAGTCCAGGTCCTGTGAAAACATGGCAAAGGCAGGAGATAACTTATCATAAGATAAATAAGAATGAATAGAGTGATCAGTGCATGATCTCTTTCCCTTCCTAAGAGCAATAGGCCTATCATCAATGTCAGCAGGCTGCTGAGGATCTGTAGATTGCTGAGTGTCAGTAGGCTCAGGATCAGCAGGCTCTGGGTCGATGACTCTTGTTCGGGAGGTTTCGAGGAGTATTAGGTTGTAGAGAGTCGTTAGAGTGCGAAGTTCGATCTGTGAGGATCGATGAGTTCTTTGAGGTTAAGAGTTTCTTTGAGGAAGGGGTTTAGGTCAATTTCAATCGAGGTTTCCATCGTTGAATGGCTCAGAGGTTTGTTTGTAATAAGGGGTCCTTTCAAAGAATTTTACATCCATAGAATTGTAAAATTTCTTTTCAATAGGGAATAACACTTGTAACCTTTTACATCCTTTGCATAACCTAGGAAAATGCACTTGTGAGCTTTAGGATCAAGTTTACTTCTGTGTTGAGCATGGATATACACAAACACAGTACAACCAAAGATCTTTGGAGGCAACTGGGAAACAAGATGATGGCAGGAGTGTGTGGTCAGTAGGGTTTGGAGTGGAGTTTTGAAACCTAACACTCTGCTGGGAAGTCTGTTGAGTAAATAAGTTGCAGTCAGTATAGCTTCACCCCACATATATTTAGGAACATGTGTGGTGAACATGATTGATCTGGCCATTTCAAAGAGTGCTGTTCTTTCTCAAAGAACCCCATTCTGCTGAGGTGTTTCCACACAACTACTGATATGAACAATTCCTCTATCTGTCAAGAAGGTACTGAGATTAGACTCATAGTATTCTAGAGCATTATCAGTCTTTAAGATCTTGACCTTAGTATCAAATTGAGTGGAGACCATATGATAAAATTCTTGAAAGATAGGGCCAACTTCAGATTTGTCTTTCATTAAAAAAACCCAAGTGTTCCTGGTATGATCATCAATAAAGGTGACAAACCACCTTTTCCCTGTTATACTTTTCACCCTAGAGGGTCCCCACACATCACTGTGTATTAAGGTGAAGGGTGAGGAATGCAAATGAGGTAACTTAGCATACACAGATTTTGTAAGTTTAGCAAATTGACAAATATCACATTGAAGGTCATTCAGATTACATCCTTTAAACAATTCAGGAGTTAAAGATTTTAAGTAACCAAAACTTGGATGTCCTAATCTATAATGCCATAACATGATATTGTCTAAAGTGCAGGAGCAGTCTGAGAGGCGGTCGATCTTGATCTTACCTGTCTTGGCAGGTTGACCGAGAACAATCCAAATATAAGGTTTAGCCTTCCCAATCACTTCTGTGAAGTAGGATCTGGAATGTGCACCGATTTTCCTTAAAAACAACAGTCCAATTCAAATCTTTAGTGAGTCTACCGATGGATATAAGATTGCGATCTAAGTTTGGAACAAATAGGACATCATGTAGGCATATCTTATTAGTGAGTTTAACATTTCCAACACCTTTTGCACGAGAGATAGATCCATCAATGAGTTTTAATGTTATGAATTTGGTGACAAGGCATATAGTTGGTTATAAGGTTTTATTACCAGTCATATGGGAGGATGCCCTAATCAACAATCCATGTTTCATTGCTAAGGAAGAGTAGAATTTACTGTATGAGTATGAGTAGCAACATCGGTAGAGTGACTACCTTCCTTTTGTTGATTCAGAAGGCTTTGAATGCAACAAGCGAGCATTCATCCGTTGTCATTCTCCTCCTCACGATGTGTCTCGCCTTGACTTTCCCTGATAGGTTTTGAGGTTTTTGAGGAGTTAGGCTTGCCATGGAGCTTCCAAATAGCTGTCCTTGGTGTGATTTGTGCGTTTGCGGTGATCACGAGCGATTTTCCAGCTTTTCTCAGTAGGCTTCTTGTATGTCTCAAAGAACCTCGGCGCCTTTCCCGATACCGGCAGGCGTAACCTTGATGAAGGTTGTCGATGTGGGGATTTCGAAGCATGACTTTTCTCTACTTTCTTCATGTTTGACCTCAAAGAAACATGGATTTGAGATTTGGAAGAGGTTTGGTGGCAAGAATTCTTCCTCTAACATCATCAAGAGTAGGATTCAGTCCAGTGAGGAACCTGAATACTCTCTTCTTTTCTATGATGTCTTTATAAAGAGCAGCATCCTTGACATCATTCCATGAGTGAGTTTCTAACATATCTAAGTGTTGCCAAGCCTTAGATAGTTGATTGAAATATTGAGTTACAGACATATCCCCTTGCCTGCAAGTTTGAATCTGAGCTTCTAGTTCATATACCTCAGATGTATTATCCTTCTTGGAGTAAAGATCTCTCGCATTATCCATGATTTCTTTGGCAGTATCATACATCATAAAGTTTTCACTTATCTCTTTTGTCATTGACCTCGTGAGGATGGTCATGAGTTGATTATTTGTTGTGTCCCATGCTTCAAAACCGGGGTCAGTTTCAGCAGGTGCAGGTTTTGTTCCAGACAAGTATCCCATCTTACTTTGTCCAGAAATGTACATTTTCATAGACCTTGACCATAACAGATAGTTGTTACCATCAAGTCTATGGTTTGTATAAGAAGAGGAGTTGTCAGTACTCCCAGTCAGCTGAGGCTGCTGAGAGTCTGCTGAGGTTAATGTAATGTCGGATGTGGAAGACATTCTTCAGAAATATGAGTTTTGCAGCGGAAAAAAGTTAGAACACAAATGGCTCTGCTACCATGAAGAGAGTTTGAGAATGTGTTAACACAAGAGTAAACTTCAACTTCTATTTTATTCATTGATAATGTGGAGTATATGTAGATACAATTGAGGAGTTTGAAAGGTCCTAGACAAGATAGTGACATTTCATAGAAAAAGTAAAAGCTATAAATGAGGCTAGATGCTTTTTAGTCTCTTACATAATAAATGTCGACATAAAGTGAACTAGAGTAAAAGCTATGTCTATGACTAGAGTTTGACATATTAATTGTTTATATGTACTAAAATTAATATGTCTCTTTATAAATAAATAAAGTGTACACGTAAAAATCCGCACATGAGTTCGAAAGGTTCAAGACCTGCTGAACCTCAAAGCAGATTTATCAACATCTTTGAATATTGCCACAACCCTTTTTAGACGCCTCATAGCTTGAAGGCTCCATAGTTGCAGATATCATCAAGCTCGTCGCAATGTTAGCATACTTAGGATTTGGTTTCCTCTATCGAGATGATCTCCTAAGTTGTTGTTCATGATGATCAACTTCCTCCATCTCCGGTGTTGGACTTTCGATACTGCTATATTCCATCTCTTGAGTTGCTGCCGATTTCTCTTGGCCATTATCATTTACTTTCAAAGTGCATAACTCTTCTCCAGTCTTTTCTCTTATTTTCTCTTCTAGAATAGGTGAGTCAGGAAGCTCCACATCTTGAGATGACCACCAAGAAGATGCTTCATCGAATACAACATTTCTTGACACCATACATCGATTCGTTCTTGGGTGAAAACACTTCCATCCTTTTCTTTCCTCATCGTATCCCAAGAACATGCATCTGATTGCTTTCTTGTCAAATTTGCTTCGTAGCTCATCTGGGACGAATACGTAACAGACACAACCAAATACTTTGAAATGACTTACAGTTGGTTTCTCTCTTTTGAGTTTCTGATTTGGTGAGATGAATCCAAGCTTTGCTTGTGGTAGCCGATTGATCACATGGGCTGCAGTCTTCATACATTCTGCCCAAAAACGGGCTGGGACATTCTTTGCATGTATCATACTCCGACATGTCTCAGCTAAATGTCGATTCTTTCTTTCAGCTACCCCGTTTTGTTGCGGCGTTCTCGGACAAGTCAACTGCCGGTGAATATTATTTTGCTTTAGATATTCCAAGAACTCGGTGGATGTATACTCACCTTCATTATCTGTACGTATACAACGTACTATTTGAGAAAGTCTGCTTCTACTTTACATTTGAATTCCTTGAACTTCTCCAAAGCTTGGGATTTCTCCCTCATGAAATCCACCCACGTATATCTTGAGAAATCATCAATGAATGTGATCATATATTTTGCTCCTCCGATCGACCGCTTCTTTCTTTGGTCCAAAACATCTGAATGAATCAACTCAAGTGGTGTCTTTGCTCGGTATCTCGACTCCTTATATGGGAGTTGATGCGCTTTTCCATATTGGCATCCGCCATAAAACCGTGTCGTCCCGACATTCCAACTTAGGAAGTCCTTTGAGCATAGACTCTTTCATCATGACCTTAAGTCTCTTATAACTGACATGTCCCAGACGTGCATGCCATAGATCAGCTGTGTCATTTTTCCTGGTTTTCTCTACATATGCTGCTTCAGCAGTCAGTACATATACTGACTCCTTCTTTTCACCTTCTAGGATTGGAGTCCCAATGACTCTAAGATCACGATAAACCTTCACATCTTGTGGACTGAACAATACATAATTACCTGACTCTGTGAGTTGTGATACTGACAAGAGATTTTCTTCATTCCATCAACATGCATCACATTTTGCAGTATCACTGGCTGAGAATTTGAGCTTGGCGTGATCACTGTTTCTCCAACGTGTCTAATTAGAAGATTTGTGTTATCCGCCGTTACGACAACACGACCTCCTTTGTATTCTGTCATACTTTGAAGTCTTTCTTTATCACCGGTCATATGATTGCCAACTCCTGAGTCAACGATCCACAGATTGTGAAAGTTAACACGCCCAATATCACTTGTCATAGTTGCTGAACAAGTTACTTGGTCTTCTTCTTTCACCATAGTAGTGTCAATATTTTCTTGCTCGGACTTCAACCCTGAGAAAGATGCTTGGACATTCCATTCTGTTTCACTTTGGTCATCTCGGGTATCTGAAATGGAAGCGTTTCCTTCAACTTGTCTCTTCTTGAATCTACAATCTCTTGCAAAATGTCCCTTTCTGCCACAATGGAAGCAAGCATTTTGTTGCTTGTGAAAGCGTTTGTCTCCTCCTTGAGGTCTATCATTACTTTTCTTATTATCATGTCTCTTCTCTTCAGCTCCCCCTCTTTGGTAACTCTGTTCTTCGTCCTTTTTTGTTTTCCATCATATTGTCTTTTGAATCCCTTATTGTTATATCTATTTGATTTTGCATACAACGCCTCTTCTTCTGACTTTATAACTACGCCTGCCATCTGCTTAGCCATCGACTCTTGGTCGGCTAATAAATTTTCCAGCTCTTCAATGGTTGGTTGTGTGGCCCAACCTTGTATCGCTGTTGTGAAACTCCGATACTCGGGTTTTAAACCATGTATCAATATTCTTCTCATCCGAGACTCACCAATTTTGGACTCTGGATCAAATTCGGAAATCTCATAACACAGAGATTTTACCTTGGTGAAATAATCTCTGATTGATAGATTTCCTTGGGTGAGAGACATCAACTCATTCTCCAGTATTTGCAGGCATGAAATGTTCTTCCTCGAAAAATGACTAGCCAACGTGTCCCATGCTTCCTTCGGCGTGGTGGCTTTCCGGATATGCTCAATCACCTCATCTTCGATTGATGTCTTTATAGCAAACATGGCTTTCGCAGCTTTCACCTTCCATTTACGCAAAGCCGTGGCATCTGTTGAAGCGGGCGGCGTTGCGTCACTTCGGTGACATACTACAACAACAAATCTTGGCTCTCTGGGTATGACACCATACACGATTGCCATGTGCTATAATTGTGATTATTTAATTTTTTAATATTAATCACCGAAAAATCCGCCATCGCGACTTAGTTTTGTTGCACTGTCAAACACTAAGTAAGCTAGGTCCTAGACCAAACAGCTCCACAGTCCCGGACTGCTCACGAACAAGAATCGTTGAGTGATTCTTCTCAAACGGTGAATAATATCCTCCGACCTTTTACTCCGGCAGAGTGACGACGTCGTTGGTCCCCGACCAAATATCACCACCACAAAAAACTACGTCCGATCAACCTGGCTCTGATACCACTTGTTGTGTTGTAAGCGGTAGGTCCAAACACTTGGAATATAGAACTTGATATTTTATTGATACACAAAATATACAAAAAATGAGACACTTGAAAAATACAAGAAGAGAGAAACTAGAAAGTGTTTGATGTGGGAGACTCACTTCACAACTTGTGTGTGTTGTGTTGTGTTGTTGGCCTAAGTTACAACTCCAATTTATAGGAAAGGTAAGAATATCCTAGAAAGAGTGGTAGATCCTTCTAGAGATCGAATATGCACACTAGATGTTTCTTGGCAAAGTGTGCATTAGATATTTATCAAAGTATTTTCTAGAATTCTAGACTTTTCTCTAAGGAAATAATTTCTAGATTTTTCACATGTACTAGTTGTAGAATAATCTAGAAGTCATTGACTTCTAACACTAGACTTGTAGGACAACTCAGTAAAGTGAAGAGCAGTGGACCAGCTAAGTGAAGACAGCCAAGTACCAGCACAGTGAACTGAAGACTTATAGACTGACTTATAACCAGGGAGTCTGTGATGACCTTGGATAAGTCTAAGATACATATTACAAATGATGAAATCTATTTTAAATATGGTGTACACTGATCTCACAAAAAATAAGGATCAGTGAAGTGAAGCTCTATCAGCTGTACAAATATCAGTTGGGCAGAAAGGAAGCAGCAGAATGATAGCAGCCCATCGCAACCCAGTGACCAGCAGAAAAGTAAAGTAGTCATTGGACCGGCTAAGCAACAACGAAGTGAAGCAATCGCATAGTCAAGTATACTGTCAACACTTGAATCAGAACGTAGAAAATGTGGAAGTCAAGCAATTAATGCAGAATCAACCTATGACGGATTGTACGAAGAACGTTTGAAGAAAATCCAGATCACCGAACTCAAGGAGAATAAAATCATGGAAGAATCAAGGATTATTCTCCGCTTTAAAAACCCAACGGACTGAAATTCAAAATCAAGGAATCATGTCTATAAATAGAAGGCATTGGAGAGGGAATTTTCCCGAATTCACCTACTAGCAAATGGTAAATGATCATGCAATATGCATTTATCATTATTCGTAATTAAAGAAAATAATTCGATTCGAAACCTAATTAACCTTACATATTAAAAAATTTGCTTCATTTTTTATTAATAATTTTAGATACATGCTCACTGTGAGCACGATTACTTACCACAATATAAAGATTTGGTTTCCAATTTTGCTTTTTTTGTTGTCAAAAAGCTGGGTGCATGTTTTTGGGGCTGCATGGAATTCAAGTATAAAAGGATATCAATTGTGATGTGATTTAGCAAGTAACATTGTGATTCAAAGCCATAATTTTCCATTTGTTATTAATCTTATTTACAAGTGCTATTTTTGAAAACAGAAAAAGGAAACGATAATGGCCTTGAAGTTTCAAATTCAATCTCTTTTAGTACTCGTTCTTATAGTTCTAGCCTCCACAACTAGTGCTGTGCCTGGGACTGCTACTTTCTACACCAACTACATTCGTAAGTATTTATATTTGTGTTATTTGTTTATAAGGATTTACACCTATCATTCTCTGTTTGATATATGTTTGCTTTTACAGCATCGGCATGCTATGGCGGCAAATCACAAGGTTTCATGATAGCTGCTGCGAGTGATCCCTTATGGGCGGGAGGAGCAATTTGCGGGAAAATGTTTAATGTTTAATGTCCGACGAATCCGGTCCCACATCCTTGTACCGGACAAACCGTTCAAGTTAAAATTGTCGATCATTGTCCTGGCTGTGGTGGAACTCTTGATCTCTCTAAAGAAGCTTTTACAGCCATTGCTAATCCTGTAGCTGGAATTATCAAAATTGATTATTCTTAGTAAGCTACCTCTGTTGTTACATTAGCCTGACATTTCATAAAATAATAATTTAAGTTCTTTTAGTTTTTTTCCCCTAATTTAATGTTTCTTTTGTTTCTAAATTAATGTTCATTTAATTATTCTTGGTTTCAGGTTTCAGAATGCCGAGAAGATTGGGGATTGCAGTGGGCAAAGTTTTGCAGGGTAGAGGGGAAGATTAGATAAAAAAAAAAATCAAATTTCTTTTGCGAGCTAATAATTATTCTTGAAAAAAAGAACATTTATGCGATTAATTGTTTTATGAGATTCTTCGATTAATTATTGGTACACAAATTTTTGTAGTATTGTTACCATGGTATTTATAAAGAATAAAATATACGAGTCTGTCCTTTACATAGATGAGTTTGTCTCTCAATTTCATTTTTTTTTTTGATTATGGCCTTTTTTTCTATAAATGTTTCCATGTTTGACTCTGTTTATTTTAGAATTTCTTAACCTTTCATACAAAACAAGCTGATGGCATTAATTAATTATCTGTGTAAAGAATAGCTTAAAGAAACTTTACATCCCTTTGATGAAACTTCTCATGAAAATTAGAATTAACATGATTTTGTGAGTTTTGTAGCAGTAGAATTTTGTTTCACCACTAAAACAGATATAATCAGTCGCTAATTCTTTTTGCGGCGGTTTGAACCGCTGGTAAAATGCGCATTTTCTTTCGCCCCTAAAAGTTTTAATCCTCTTCCAGGCGGTTTATTCGATCCACTACTTAAAACATTTTGTGGTGATTTTTATCTGCCAGAAAATAACTTGAAATCAGCCGTGAAAACATTACTTCATTGTAAGGTATCCAGCCCGTAAAATCGTTTTTAGAGCGGATTTACATCCGCTGCTCAAAGGCTTTTTTGCGAATCAAAAAACCATCAGGAAAAACATCATTTCAGCCAGATGAACACACTAGTTTTTGTAATTTTTTTATATCATCACATTCTATCTATTTTTGGAAATAATGGAAATATTTTTTTGGGGGGTTAAGGGCATGAAGAACACAAAATAAACTTAAATAAACAAATATCACACACTCAACTTTTGATTGTTAATAATGGAAAAAATTTATTTGATGGACAACATAAACATCAACTAAATATTAAAAATAAACTCAGCCCGGAACTGGCGAAGTAGGAGTAGGCAAAAACAATTTGTTGACAATCTTAAAAATAAATATTTTCTCTCATCAATCAGTTTACGAATATTATAATTATTTTATTATCATTAACCCATGCAATTTATTGTATTTCTCTATTATGATATCGGAGTTGTTTGACTAAAAACATATTCGTATACTCATCAATCATAAAAGATTCGTTTGAGTTGGGGTTCGTTAAGCGTAATCTAATTAAACCAACCCTCACCCGTCTTCATGCATTTTTTTCCGTTGATTTTTTAGTCATCAAAATAAAATACTTTATTTTCATTATCATCTTTGAGTACCCTATAAACCTTTCTTTCCAATTTCCCCGTTTTCCTTTCTCTTCCATCAAGTGGCTCTCAACTTTTGTTCTTTCTGTGGTGCCAATTTTCCGGTCATGTTGGTAGTAGATTTAACAAACTCTTATTCTCTTACCGTTGAATTGGCCGGGATCCACAACTTCTATGTTTCCCTTTGATTGCAAGTTTTTGGCTAATCTTTCTCCCTTTTCCATCGAAACTTTGTTCTCCTCTTTCCATTTTGTGCTGTATTATTATGTGACTTGTTGTCCAAGTTGTTATAGGCCTATATATTTGTATCACCACTACACAATTGAATCAATAAAAATCAATCGTTTTCGAATTATGTTATGGTATCAGAGCAAATTAATTTTCTTTCTCGTTATGTCAATTCTTTCCTAAACACTAACCCTTGTTTCAAAAAAAAGACCAACAAACAAAGAAGCCGCACGTCATCTTCTCCACACCACCACAGGCCACCATCTCCGCCCTCTGCTTATTCTCCACCCTAAATTTGCCCATCGTCTTCCTAGCATAATCTTCTCTGCTTCCGATTCTCCGGGATATATTCCTTACGGTTTAATTTCCTCAAAAAAAAAAAAAAAAAAAAAAATCCAGCCGCACCTTCTTCTCCTCCGGCTATCCGTTCGCGTCTCCAATGAGGTTTCGTTATCAAATCCCCAGCCCCCATTTCCTGTTCAGTCAGAATGGATCACCAACCCTTTAGCCGAATCTTTTTCGGTACCTTATCTCCGGCAGCTTCTCCTCTAGCTTCTTCTTTTCCGCCAGACCTCCTCTTCTCCGACAACTTGATTGAGCTACGCTGCTGCTTCTCCCGTTATAACCTACGACACCCATTCAGCTTACAACTCCCTTTTCTTTATTATCTTATTTTATTAAAGCAGCCCAAAATAAAAAAACAAACAAACCTAAAAAAAGGGTTTTTGTCTATCATCAGTGTAACACAAAAAAAACAAAGAGAGAAATAAAAATCTCTCACAAAAAAAAAAAAAAAAAATAAAATCTCCCACAAAAAAAATTGACAGATCGACGAAACAGTCCTAGCTTCTGTCCTTCCCCGCACAGTGGTCATGGTTTGGATTTTTCTAGAGGCCGGGGGCGAGGCTATAATCGTGGAAACCCTTGTCCCCTAGACTCCAGCTTCTATAATGGTCCAAAACCCTCCACCTGCTAGATTTGTGCCGCCACCGGCCATACCGCACTCGCCTGCTCCTCGCGGTATTAGCGCTCCCCCTTCTCTAGCATATGCCACGTCCGCACACGCTGACTTTAATTGGATTGCGGATACCGGGGCCACTCACCATCTCACTCATGATGTTCGAAATCTCAACTTCTCATATGCACCCTATGTCGGGCCCGACAAAGTGCATGTAGGCGACGGTACAGGTATACCTATTACTCATTACGGCTCTTCTTCTGTACATTCCCCTTCCCCGTCATTTTATTTATCTAATATTCTTGTTACGCATTGCATCACTAGAAACCTCTTATCTATCCATAAATTTGCCTCGGATAATTCTGTGTACTTCGAATTCCATGGGTCTTACTTCATTGTCAAAGATTACTCCGGTCGCACCTATCTTAGAGGATTTGTCAAAGATGGCCTCTATCACTTCTCTACCTTGCTTCACCCTCCCCCTGCTCCAACTTAAGCTCTGGCCTCCTTTATCACCACCACGTGGCATCAACGTCTCGATCATTGTTCTTATTCCGTACTCCGTCAAGCCCTAAAAGATCTTTATACATTTACTCCTACTAAGGCGTCGCCTTCTGTCTGTGCCCCGTGTCAGTTGGCTAAAAGTCATCGCTTCCCGTTATACACTTCTGAATTTACCTCTACTGCTCTTTTGGTCCTTTTCTACTCCGATGTTTGGGGCCCCTGTCATGAACCATCAATTTACGGTTCACGATATTATGTCAGCTTTCTGGACGACTTCACCAAGTACCTATGGTACTATCCCCTGAAAAATTAATCTGATGTTAAAACTATCTTCCCTGACTTTCTTGCTATGATTGAACGCCAGTTTAGTACCAAACTTAAATCCATCCAAACCGACCGGGGTGGTGAGTACCGTCGTGTTTCCACTCTTTTTACCTCTCTTGGCATCCGGCATCGCCTTTCCGTCCCCACACACCCACGAACAAGTTGGTGCCATTGAGCGCCGCCACCGCAAATTGTTGAAGTCGGCCTATCCCTTCCTGCCCAATCTAACCTTCCACTCCCCTATTGGGAGGATGCCTATATCACCGCCACTTATATCATCAACCGTCTCCCAACCAAAGCCCTCAAAGATAAGTCTCCATTCGAAATGGTTCACCATCGGTCCCTTGACTATGCATTCCTTTGCGTCTTTGGCTGTGTATGCTGGCCCAATCTTCATCCGTACAATCATCATAAAACTGATTTCCGCTCAAAAACTTGCATCTTTCTAGGCTATAGTCCTTCATACCATGGCTATAAATGTCTGGACCTTGCCTCTGGCTTTATCCATATTGCTCGCCACATGGTTTTCGATGAATCCGTCTTCCCCTACACACCTTCTCCTTCCAAACCCACACTTGATAATCTCACTGTCCCACTTCCTGTCTTCCTTCCAACACCTCCACAAAATCTGCCTTACATGCCGGCCACTTCCAAACCGGCTCCACCCCTTGCGGCTCCCCCACCTGCGCCCTCCCCACCCATCTCTCCTGCATCCACTACGGCCTCGGCCTCTCCAGCCTCGTCTCCTGATCAACCTGCTCCCACTCATACCATGGCCACTCGAACCAAAACCAACTCTCTCAAACCTATCTCCAGGCCTGAATTTATCCGTTATCCACTTCCTAAAGCCCTTGTTTCCTCTATCATCTCCATGGATCCCAATTTCTATACTGAAGCCTATAAACACCTGAATTAGCGTAATGCTATGAAAGAGGAAATTGATGCGTTGTTGCGCAATCACAATTGGGACCTTGTTCCTCCGACTCCTTCTACGAATTTTGTTGGTAACAAATGGGTTTACAGGACTAAGCATCAAGCAGATGGGCGTTTTAAGCATCACAAGGCTCGTCTTATGGCCAAGGGTTTTCATCAAGCTGAAGGCATTGATTTTACTGACACTTTTAGTCCGGTTGTCAAGCCGGTCACGATTTACGATTTCTTTCTCTTGCCATTTCCCAAGGTTGGTCTCTTCGACGGTGGATGTTGTAATGCTTTTCTTCATGGGCATTTATCTCGAGCCTCTTTATATGCAAAGCAGACCACAAGGGTTTATTCATCCCGATTATCCGGATTATGTCTACCGCCTTCTTGCGATCTTTATGGCCTTCGTCAGGCCCCTCGTGCATGGTTTTCGCTTTACTTATGTGCTCTCTCGGTTTGGCTTTGTTGGCTTTAAAGCTGACACCTCATTGTACATATACTCTCGTGATGGTGCTCGTGTATTTATCCTTATTTATATGGATGACATTATTATTACTGGTTCTTCGTCTTCTCGTGTTGAGCGGGTTAACTTGTATCTTAGTCGATATTTTTTGGTTAAGGACCGTGGTTCGCTGTCATATTTTCTTGGCATTGAGGTACTCCACACCTCCGATGGTTTATATCTCACTCAGCACTTGTATATTTTTCAGCTTCTGCAGCGTGCTTCTATGGACAAGGCTAAGCCTTGTCACACGCCTATGTCAGCCTCCACCCAGCTCACACTTGATGATGGCCCTCCTTGCAATGACCTTCTCTCTATACCGCACCATCGTGGCGGTTTACACGATATCTTAGTTTCACCAGCCTGACATAGCCTTTGCGGTTCATAAGGTTAGTAAATACATGCATTCTACTACTGAAGCCCTTTCGGTCACTGTTAAATGCATTCTTCGGTATCTCAAGCACACTATCTTAGATGGTCTCTTTTACTCTCAGCATTCCTTTCTCATACTTCGGGCTTCGGGCTGCTGATCATGATGATCGTCGCTTTGTTGGGGATTATTGTGTTTTTCTCAGGGATAATCTTGTTAGTTGGCACTCTAAGAAGCACTTGACCATCTCCAAAAGTAGTACTGCAGTTGAATACAGACACTTTGTAATACTGCGGTTGAACTTCAGTTGCTATGCAGCCTTCTTCATGACATGCAGGTTCCTCTCCCCTCTCAACCTACCCTCTGGTGTGATAATATCAGAGCCACTTATCTTGCTCATAATCCGGTTTTCCACGCCCACACGAAGCACATAGAGATTGATTTCTGCCACGTTCGTGAATTGGTTGTTGGCCGCAAGCTCACTATTTCATTCATTACCTCAAAGGATCGGTTATCCGATCTCCCTACCAAGCCGTTGGCTCAGCCTCGTTTCACCAGTTTGAAGACCAATCTCCTAGTCTAGACACTTCCCATGGGATTGAGGGGGTGTGTCAAGGATACTATTGGAATGATCTTAAATATCATTATGTAGTTATGCTATTAAGTGACTTGTTGGCCAAGTTGTTATAGGCCTATATATTTATATCACCACTATATAATTGAATCAATGAAAATTAATCGTTTTAAAATTATGTTATGTGCACACCTTCTTCTCTCCATATTCATGTTCTTCTACTAATATCACTTGTTTACTTGCTTCTCATTTATTATTAATTGCTGATCTGGTCTTATCCATTTATTTATTCTTCATTGATTAATGGAGTATTCAAGTGTGATTATAGTTGGCTTTGGATGTTTATGAGGCAAAATTGGAAAAGTGTTCTTGTAACTTGACCTACTAAGGATTTTAGTCATGCTCCGGTGAGGGAAATGGTGCTCTAAGTTGTTTTTTTGTATTTTTAAAAAATGGTCCTACCTGCCAGATACCTGCCACTAGGCTGTCATGTTGGATCCTGCGTGTTCTCCTCCATTTATTGAAAATTAATTTTAAAACCCAAAAATGTAATTATCAATCATTGCATTAAATATGCTTAGGAAGGAATAGAAGAACAACACATTAATTTGGCTATAATTAAAGAGAATCGTTATAAAAGCTGAAATCGCGTTGTGAGTCTTTCAATTTGGTGAATCAATCATTTTGAGTTGGAGAACCGAGTCTAATCGAAGTTGGGATTTCAATGTAGAATCGAGTTTATTGTAATTTAAGCTGGGAAAATCGAAATTCGGGTTCGGAGATTGAAGAAAATGCTCAAATGAATTTTCTATCATGAATACCGTTTTTGAAGAACATTGAGCTGAAGAATTTTACTAGAAGGATCAAATGTGGGTTATTGTTTTTGCTAACATGTAGCTCAGAATTTTCACAAATAAAAAAATTAGTTGAATTGAGATGAAAATGTGTGTTTAATTGAAGTTAAATTTGAGATGGTTCCCAGTCCAAGGGGAGCTTTGCATAAGTAATAGATTATATCATAATTTACATATTGAAGCTTTAGGTCTGATGGCTAAGTGCTTGGAATTTGTTGTTAGCTTGCGGGTTCAAATATCTATGCAATAACTTTTTATAAAGGATGTTTTTATTCAGTATATGGAGGAGAAATGGGACCCCATAACTATGTAGGATCCAACGCGGAAGCCTACTACCAGCCACGTAAGCAAATTTAAAATTATCCGGTGCCCAATCAGCGTTCTCCGGTAGGTAGGACCATTGTAAATAATAAAAAAACAACTTTTTTTAAGGATAAAAAAAAGAGAAAAGAAAAAAAAAACAACTTAGATGACCATTTTTCTCACCGGAGCAGAAGCAGGACTAAAACCCTTAGTAGGACAAGTTACTGGACAATTTTTCTAATTTTGCTTGTTTATGATGGTTCAAAATCCTGATAATCAGATCTTCTCTCTTTATCTAATTTTTAGTTTTTTAAATGTTGCTGACCTATCATTCCATTTAAATTCCAAAGACGTCATTGAATGTTACCTTGGTTCAATCTTTGTCTCTTCTATTTATCACCCTTAATCTTTACATTTTTCTTGTTGTTTCAATATCTATCTCAAAGAGCTCTAAATCTTCACTCGATTCGCTCTATCTCAATCTATAAATTCTTATATTTTTGGGTATCTCATCATCTTAAGAATGATCTTACCTCCAAATATTTCTTCCTCATAATCACTTTTTCTTCTAAGACTCTTCAAAAAATGTCGAGGTATCCATTGCATTCAAGCAATAGCGAGGTTGATGTGAAAAAATTATTGTTGATTGATATGGAGAAGTTTGTTGCGAGCACTATGTGAAAGAATCAAGATTTATTGACTACGAGCCAATCTCCATGTTAATTGTATTACAATGGAATTGTAGGGCATGTTAGAGATAATTACAAGATTGAGTCAATAGTTTGTTTAAATAATGTCGTTTGAATTTGAATGATGATATTGTTGTTAATATTGATTATTTGGTTTAAAAAAGGGTTACATTGGAACAGATCTCTATCACCGATTAGTGTATAAATATTGTAATCATTTTATTATTATTTATCAATGCAAATCAATCTATTTCTCTATTAGCCGTATGGTTCAAAGAAAAAATGAAAAGTGGAGAAAGTTTATTAATTAATAGAGAGTCACATTCTAGCAAGGTGCTAGATATGGCACAAGATCAAGTAGCAACACAAAATTACATAAGAGTAGTATTCTCTATGTCGTCCAATTGAAACAAATCTTTGTATTCCTGCCTTTGGCTTGAATTGACATTGGGCCACAGAAATTTGTATGTATGAGCTCAAGCAATTCGTTGGATCTTATCCCTTCGCCACAAAATGGTGACTTTGTCATCTTACCAAGTAAACAAGCTTCGCATTTATCAAGCGATTCGTAATCGAATTGATCCAGCATTCCATCTATATGGAGTTTGGAAATGCAATTCTTATTTATATGGCCAAGTCTATAATGCCACAAGTAGAATTCATTCAAGTCACTTATTTTCGCTTTCTTATTGTTTATATTAAGTATATCAACATTCATATCAAATATGTAGAGACCATTGTCAAGTTTGCGATGCCATAAAACATTCCATCATGTGAAAATAAGAACATTTATCCTTAAACGTAAAAGAAAATCCTTCAACATCCAATGCAGAAATAGAAATAATGATCTTCGTAAGAGCAGGAACAAAATAACAGTTATTTAATTCATGTACTAGCCCATTAGGCAATGAAATAAAATAAACCCCAACGGCTCGGGCGAGAACGCTTCCTCCATTCCCAACACGCAGATCCACTTCCCTTTCCTCATAACTCTAGTCCTTCTTACTCCTCGCATATCCATTACAAATTTGAGAACCACATCCAGATCTAATACCCGGTGGTTAGACATAGAAGAAGCAACATTGATCTCAACCATAAACATGTTTGAAATCAAAGCATCATTATGCTTGTTCTTCTTGGTGCTTAAGAAAGCCTTGTAGTTTCTCTTCCAATGACCACCGCCTGAATGGAAGCAAGCATCATTGGATTTGTCTTTGGCTCTCTTAGGCTGCGGCTTAGGAGCCTCCTTCGCCTTCTTGATCTTCTTTTGGGCCTTTTTCTTGCCTTTGGAAGAAGTAACGAGCAACACATGCTTACCTCACTTGCAGCGTTTTCTTGGCGGTTTTGAGCATGTTCAATAACTCCGCGAGGGAGCAATCAATCTTGTTCATTTGATAGTTCATTAGAAACTGTGAGTAAGAGTCCGGTAGAGATTGCAGAATCAAGTCAATGCTTAACTCATGCTCCATATAATGGCCCATCTTCTCAAGCCTCTCTATGTATCCGATCATCTTTAGCACATGCGACCCTACCAGAGTACCGGATCCATCTTGCAACCAAACAACACCTTCGAGACCTCTTACCTCTCTCGGTGTGAGACCGAGAAGCATATAGCTCCTTTAGGTGAGCCATAGTGGTATGTTCATCCATAGACTCATGTTGTTTTTGAAGTTCCGGTGTCATAGAAGCAAGCGTGGATGTATGTAGCCTCATTCTTTGTCGTAAAAGTGTTTTGTATGCTTCTTAACCGATAACTCATTCAGTAGCATCTTCGGGATCCTTGGTTAAGGTGTGTCCAAGACACAGGAAATGCCTTCATGTCTCAAAACAATTTTGAGATTTCTTTCCCAGTCAAGAGAGTTTGATTCGTCAAGTTTGTTTTCAATGATAAAACGAAGGTTCAATTTGTTCGACATTTCTACAACAATAAAGTAAAGATAATTTAAGTAAAATTTCATGCTTACAAAACAATAAAATTTCCCTTTAAAATTTTAATTAGGTTCTGCTCCCACTAGCCAACTATTCCCGATTGGCTTTCAAGAAATTAATTAATTCTCTAGTGGCTGGGATCCAATCTAGTTATCTCGATTCCTGATGAGGGCAGATCTATCGAGACAATTTCGAAAGGTGGGTACTCCTTCCAGTCGCATCATATGCGGCTCTCAGTGGTTGACTAGTCAACTCTTTGACAACTCACAACTTTATGTGATAGTCAACCTCTTGTCTCTAAAATCAAAGTGTCCTGACGAGGCCAATTCTCGCAAGATTCTAGTCGAGTCGTAACCCAAATATTCATGTGATCTGATATCTCGATAATAACGATATACCCAAGGTAGGTCAACTCCCGATGAGGGCCGATCAGTTGGATCCAAACAAGGGCACATCACTATCATTACTATATTGGGAGACATATATAACTCGATTTTTGTCGTGGGAATAATTTATAAATTAATTCACTTAATTTATTTTAATTAAATTATGGTCTCATCTAAGCATGTATATTTCTTTCTACGTTATCAATATAAAGTTAAACATACATCATTCCGCACACAAAAATAACAAGTATGATCATGGATTTTTACTCGGTGCAGTTTTGAATACAAACTGATGAAACCGCGGCTCACAATCTAGGGTAAATGCAACTGCCAATAGGATCTTTAATGCGCCATCACTAATGGAATCTTTATGTCTCTTTGGCCTCCTTCTTCTGTTCCATTCTTGTTACATAATAATCTATCTAATAAATTAATACACCCGCCGCACATGGGGGGAGCTAACGGGAATGGAATAATGAAGAAAGTAAACTAAGTCACGTTCTTCATAATGGCCTAGGACAATTTGAATAACCAACATAAAGTAAATCACACACATATATTCTATCGGTCGAGTGCATGATCAATCGATGTCCAAATAATCATATTATATCTATTACATCTAATCCATACAATAATATCTTATGAAAAAGAGAATTTTAAAATTTATCTACTTGTGTCTTATCAAATCAAATAATCAATCAACATTTAATTAATTAAATGATTCTAATCGAAATAAAATTTACTATTAATTTTAATCGATTTCCATTTTAATTTTGATTAAAAATAACTATTCAAATTTAAATCAAAATTAAAATTAAGTCACTTTTAGTTTCTTTCCTTTTGATTCATAATCAAAAGGGATGCCTTTGGTTTCCAAAACCAAAAGGCATCTCCCATTGCCCTCTCCAAAATCAGAATTTTGAAAAGGGCCAGGGCCTAGGCCTAGGCCTATTCAAAAATCAAATATTTTGAAAGGGGCCTAGGCCTATTCCAAACAATGTTTGGAAAGGGCCAATATTATTTAATGCTTTGTGGCATCTCAATGGTCCAAAATATTTGAAACATTAGTTAGTCAAATGACACAACTAAACAAAGGAGATATCAATGCACAGTAAATATCACAAACCAAAAGCGAATCGGGATCCACCATGCAACACAGCCGGCGGCTTACACTCTGGTGCGCCGCCGCCGCGATAGTCACGCGGTGGGGAGCCGCCTCGATCACCCGAACTCCTACCCGATTTATATTTTTTTTTCATATCATTTCGTGAATTTAGATCTTGCATCTATTGATTAATTACTACGTAAATTAATTAGTACTTATTGCTTAAGTTCAAAGTTCGTTCTGCTTCCATTGTTAGGAAATCAACTAGTTTAACGCAGCGGAATTTAAAATTTGATTTTCGATCCCAAGATCGACTTTGTTTAATACAATAAACACGTTACGTAGTTGACGGTGATTACCTTGCTTGATTTAATAAATCGACGCTATGACCATCAACGGAGAGTAGTAGTGCGTGCGAACCATCCACGTGTCCGGTCTCTATCGATATCCACACAAACTCCTCGCCGGAATGCTCCTTGGATTGCTACTAGAAAAATCCGGTTGCTAGACCGGCCTTTTCTCTCTCTCTAAAACTTTCTAGAAGAAGCTCTCTATTTTTCACAAGAATTATGTACTCTTGGAACTGTGATGTACAAAAGACCTAGTCAACCCCTTTCTTTTATAGGAGTAGGTGGCGCCCCAATTGCCCCCAAATCTGATTAGGAGAAGCTTTTAGTACATTGATGAGAAAGAAAACATTTTTCCTAATAAAATTAGGAAAATCACATTGATTGATTTATCTCTTTCAATTAAATATCTTATATTAAATAAATCTAAGATATTGCCAATATCCAATATTTAATATCTATATCTTATTACCATAAATCTATTTTTTCAAAATAAATTAATATCCAATAAATTACACAATCCAGGTGTATCTTATACACTAGATTGTGGCGCCCCATATAGCCATTAAATGGCTTCCGGAATATTCTTTAATTAATTAATAAAATTAATATCTTGTATTTAATTTATTCATAATAAATAAATACCGTCATATTAATTTAATCACTATAACACTTTATAGTTGAGATGAACTTTCCTTATTTGGTTATCACTATAACCGCATTTAATCCGGCTAGATGTTCTTATGTGTATGACCCAATAGGCTTCCGAATATGTTGGACGTAGGCACAAAGTGTAAATAATGAAAATGCACTTTATACATAACGATCATGGAAAAGCATCTAGCAACACACCGTGACCCCCAATCATCGAAAGAGTCAAAAGTAATGACTACTACCTTTCATGTGAAAGAGTTACCGTGTAAATAAAATCATATCGCTGTAATATTATCCATACGATCGTTTCTCGAGTGTCGGTACATCAGCGATCGAATCTTGTAATCTGGATATCATGCTCTCTCGGAATAACTCATTTACTCCCACTTTGCAAAGATTCACGAGAGCTAGACATTCTTTACAAGACGGCCATTTCGGATATTCACTCCTAAACATATGATACGCGATTCCCGGATGAGAAACATGAATCCTACGCATGCTTCAGTATCACATCCAATCACTACCGTATGATCGCCCCATGGCTAGGGGAAACCTCAATAGTGTCAAAGCATGACAATCCGCACCATGATTCCATGAAGACTCCGGTCTCAAGATAATTACACAACTGCCACATACTGCAACACTTAATGTAAGTGGGTCAGTCTAACGTACGCAATCTCTAATACACGTCCACATACAATCCAAGCGTCTCTGCACTTAGATAGACGAGATCTATCCATGTCTTCAAAAAGATAGAAGAAATCCAATACGTGCTAGTCTACTCATACCATCAATGTCCCGTTTGATAGTACATACGACTAGAGACATTTAAGTATCGAACTTATTAAAGTGAATAAAGATCTCATCAACCATAATCAGTATCATTGTTTATCTATCACAATTTAATACTAAGGCGTTACTAGATATACAACAAAATGAAGATAAACAAAATATATAATAACAAAAGTGTGTTTAATAATCATAATAAAGTTATTACTGTTAGGAAATGTACACGTGAACGCAGCGGAATTTAAAATTTTATTTCCTTTTAACCAGGATCGACTTCGTTTAAGCAATAAACAAATAAGTGGTAGACGGTGGTTACCTTGGTTGATCTATAAGATCGACGCTTTGACCGTCTAAGGAGAGTAGTTCTGCATAGAGCCGCCCAAGTGTTCGGCCTCTACCGCTAGTCCACACGAACAGCCCGCCGGAATCCCGTCATGGATTGCTATTGGAAAACTCCGGTTGCTAGACCGGCCTTTTTCCCCCCTCTCCAACTCTCCAAAAGATGCTCTCTATTTTACACAAGAACTATGAGCTCTTGCAATTGTGATGTACTAAAGAGCTTGACACCCACCTCTAATTTATAGTAGAAGGTGGCGCCATATCAAAGTGTGGAGGAGAAGAAAACTTTTCCCAATAAAATAAGGAAAATATATTTGATTGATTTATCTCATTTAATTTAATATCTTATATTAAATAAATATAGATATTGTCAACATCTTATATTGAATATTTCAAAGATATTGTCAATATCTTATATTGATTATCTTTATTATATTACCATAAATCAATTTACACACGTGTATATATCACATATAAATCTATTAATATCCAAATATTCAAATATGTCAATTTGATCAATTGGCATTTACGTGTGTCAATTACACACACAAATCTAGGCGCCATATATATTGGATATATATATATATATATATATATATATATATATATATATATATATATATATATATAATAATATCTTATATTAATATTTGGTAATACTATTAATTAAATTCACAATCCAAGTGTATCTTATACACTAATAAGTTGCGCCACCTTTAGCCATAAATTGGCTTCCGGAATATTCTTTAATTAATATAATATTATGATTAATTAATTTGCCAAAATACATGTGTATCAATATACATATATATTTTCGACATATGTATCTAAATACATATATTTAATTAGTGTTATTTGTTTATAAGGACGTGTTTTGGGACTTAATTAGTCACTTAGGACACCCAAAAAGATCATCATTTATAAGGACACATTTTTTATTAGTTTCCTATATTACCCTTCTCCCACCGTGTCTCTCGATCAATACCATTTCCAGTTGCTCAATATTGAAGGCGTTGGCGAGTTCTTCAATCGGTGGCAATGGATCCAAAGAGTCATAAATCGATGATGGTTGAACTTTTTTATGCTCGATTCCGATTGACGTAAGACGAATCCGGTCGATCTGAGCCCCAAGTCTAAGCAAAGACATCTCCCGTTGATGCCGAGCTCCTTTTATATCCGATTCTGTCCGGCGTAAGACAAATCTGGTCGGTTTGAAACCTCGAAGTTTGAACTCGCCAATCTGAGCAAAATGTAATCGCCGGAGAAGAAGATGAAGAGTGTAAACCCTTTTGCCGTAAGACACTCTTATGCTAGTTTAAACCGAATTGATCTGGTTATGTCAATAATTGAGTAAGAAAAAGAAGTAGGAAATCATGTTTTGTTTTCGTTGATCTCTTTGGATATCAAAGAAATTAGTTTGTTTTTTTCTTTCTTTTTCTCGCAACTTTGTGCGCTTGAAATGGCTTCCAGTATGAGAATGCAAAGAGGGAAGGCTGAAATTGAAAGGAGGGAAGACATTGATGTCAAAGCCGCTTCGGGTTTAAGAGGAAAAATAAGGCTAAGGGTAAGGTTAAGGGTAAGGCTATGATGATGATAGAGAATCAAAACAGGGATGATTACGGCCAATCCGTTAAATTATGTAGTGATTATGTTTCAACAGTTCGTTGTTTTTCGATTGCTTAGATTTCTCTTATGTTTTCATCCATTTGATGATTTGGATTGACGTATCTCAAGTCGGCCATATTTTCCTTTGTCAAATTTTCACAATTTGTTGCCGATGAACTTAATATCATAATGTCAAAGCCAAACCGAACAATAAATAGGGAAGTTTGAGGCAAGTTTTATGACAAGATTCTTCAAGAGGAAATTGGTGGTGTTAAAGGGTCTTTGGTGGAATTATAACCCCTTGCCAAGGTCTCTCGCTATTTGTCCCTCCCTTCATTTTGGTTGCTACATTTCTCAGTCCAGTATGTATACATATATGTATGTATTAACCTTTCTCCCTTGCACTCATAATCTTGCAAAGAGATGCCATTATCGGGCGCGATTGAAACTTTAGCAAAGGAGGACAAAGCTGTGGAAGTAGGTGATGAGGATAAGAAAAAAGAAGAAGAAAGAAGAAGAAGAGAGGCAGAGGCGGAAGATAATCGAAAGCGAATCAAGCTGGAAAGAAAAGAATAAGAAGAAGAAATGATTTACCGAGGATGCTATGGATTTGTAGAAGGAAAATGAAGACGCAGCAGCCCACGTGGAAGAAGAAGAAGAAAAAGAAGAAGAAAAGCATTCGAGGTTGAAGAAGAAAGCAGAGATTGTTGTCAAAAAGTGCTTTTATGACAGAAAAATGAGTACACAAATGTTGTAGACTTTCGCATTCGGATGAAGCGTGTACTATCTGTGTGGGGCAATGCACCACCACAGATTCATATAATTTTGTGAGAACAGAAACTTATTTTAATGGAGTCCGGATTAATGGTGTATTCTTAATAGAATTGATGCAAAGGACAAATTGATGTCACTGTATACATATTTTGATGTTGATGTCGATGTATATTCAATGTCTCATATTTTGTTTTTTTGTTGTTTGGAGCTTGTAATGCAAGCATCAGTAAGTAAAGAAAATGCAAGATTAGTTCATATATAAAAAACATAACAAAGTTCTTCTCGCCTTAAAGTAAGCAACATCACAAATGAAGGCTTCATCAAACCAAACAACAGAAAAGGAAATTTCAATTGATTTACAGACTTAAGCAGCAGATTGCAAAAGTAGTTCTGCATTTAACTGCATATTTCAATTTCAAGTACAAGTCAATGATAAATATATACATATACTGTCTATGATAAAAGAATAAAACTTGCAAACATCTGTGAACATTCCAAAGACATCATTGTGACATATATGAGGAGCCTGATTGTGTCATGTAAAATAGAAAAAATAACTCGAGCAATCAATCCTCGTTTAAGCATAAATACACATATATGCTAATTACTTTTGCAAAGAAATAGGCTTATTTGTTCTTCAAAACATCCTTAAAATGCAGCTTTAAACAAAAAAATATGTAAAAGAAGAACCCTTTATCGAAGCAATCATAAATAAAGAAAAGCTATACGTTGATGGTGGGTTTGTGTATGATTTGAAATAAAATTAATGCGGTGATATTGATGTCACTACATTTACAGTTAGAGAATTGATGCAAATGACATTGATGTCACCAAGCATATGTCATCACATATACAATTTACAAAGTTTTATATCAAAAGATATAGCCATTTGAAGTCGATTTTATAAAGAAAAAAATCGATTTTTGAAATTAATTCGGAAAATATCAAATGAGAAATCAAAATAAAGAGGACGGAAAAATATGATTTAGGGTGAAATAATTATATATGCTGATCGGAGTTTTATAATTCGATACTCCCTAGGCTCGAGCTCGAATCGACTAAAAAAATTTGGGCACGCTTGAGCCATAAAAAGGCAACATCGAACTCGACTGGCTAAGTACTCGATATAGCTCGACGCGGCTCATAAGCTCGATTTCCCCTGAAAAATCTTCCTAATTTCGGGACAAAAAAGTTCAACAAAAATGTTGATGTCATTGCATATTTGATTGCCGATGTCACTGCATAAATTGTTGATGTCATTCATATATGATTGCTGATGTCACTGCACAAAATGTTGTTGTCACTGCATATTTGATTGTCGATGTCACTGCATAAATTATTGATGTCACGTAAATATGATTGCCGATGTCACTGCATAAAATGTTGACATCACTGTATACATGATTGCTGATGTCACTGCATAAAAATATGAATTAAGGCGAAAGATTTATGTTGATCGTAGTTTTATATCAATTGATATAGCTATTTGAAGTCGATTTTATGAAATTAAGTCGGAAAAATATCAAATGTCATCACGGTGTTGCTTCCTCAAATGTCACTGCATCCCGATGGTCTCTGCATCGGGGGTGGCCACTGCATCGCGGTGTCTCTTCATCGCGATGTCTCTGCATATATGATTGCCGATGCCACTACATAAATTGTTGATGTCATTCATATATGATTGTTAATGTCACTGCATAAAATTTTCATGTCACTGCATATCTGATTGTCGATGTCACTGCATAAATTGTTGATGTCACACATATATGATTGCCGATGTCACTGCATAAAATGTTGATATCACTGCATATATGATTGTCGATGTCACTACATAAAATATGAATTAAGGTGAAAGATTTATGTTGATCGTAGTTTTATATCAAAAGATATAGTCATTTGAAGTCGATTTTATGAAGAAAAGAAATCGATTTTATGAAATTAAGTCGGAAAATATCAAATGTCATCATGGTGTTGTTTCATCAAATGTCACTGCATCCCGGTGATCACTACATCTCGATGGTCTCTCTGATCTGGGGGTGGCCACTTCATCGCGTGTCTCTGCATCGGGGGTGGGCACTGCATCGCGATGTCTCTACATATATGATTGCCGATGTCACTACATAAATTGTTGATGTCATTCATATATGATTGTTGATGTCACTGCATAAAATGTTGATGTCACTGCATATCTGATTGCCGATGTCACTTCATAAATTGTTTATGTCACGCATATATGATCACCGATGTCACTGCATATATCATTGTCAATGTCACTGCATATATCATTGATGATGTCAACGCATCGCGGTTGTCAATGCATCGCGGTGGTCAATGCATTGTGGTGGTCATCGCATCATATTGGTCAATGCATCGCGGAGATCACTACATCTCGGTGGTTAATGCATCGGGGTGAGGAATCCATCGCGGTGGTCACTACATCGGGGGTGGTCCCTGCATCGCAGTGGTCAATGCATCGGGATGGTCACTGTATTGCGGTGTTCAATACATCACGGTGGTCAATGCATCGAGATGGTCGTCAATGCACCACGGTGGTCAATGAAAAAAGAAAAACGAAATTTCACCATCCACGCAAAAAAAAAAAAAAAAAAAAAAAAAAAAAAAACTTTCAATGTACGTCCAGAAAGAAAAAAAAAAACAACAACAACAACATCAACGTTTGTGTAGTAAAATAATTAGACATTCAGCGAGTATCCCCTTCCCCGCCTATTCCCCCTTTTTAATTTTTTTTTATTTTCTTCATTAAGGGCATTTGGGTCTATCTACCTACTTTTTGTCCTTATAACTACGTGTTTGTTTTGAATGTCCTTTTTGCCTAATTAAGTCCAATATGTGTCCTTTTGGATAATTGTCCCATATAATTAATCACCATAATTAATATCTTGTATTTAATTTATTCATAATAAATAAATACCACAATATTAATTTACCACTATAACCTTTATAGTCTCAAGATAAACTTTCCTTATTTGGTTATCAACTATAACCACATTTTAATCCGGCTAGATGTTCATATGTGTGTGACCCGATAGACTTCCGAATATGTTGGCCGTAGACACAAAATGCAAATTACGAAAATGCCCTTCATGCCTAACGATCACGGGATAGCGTCTAGCAACACACCGTGACCCCCAATCATCGGAAGAGTCAAATGCAATGACTACTACCTTTCATGAGAAACAGTTACCGTGTAACTTACAATCCTATCGCTGTAATAATATCCATACGGTCGTTAGTCGAGTGTCAAAACATCAACGACCGTATCTTATAATCTGGATATCATGCTCTCTCGAAGTAACTCGTTTACTCCCACTTTGTAAAGATTCACGAGAGTAAGACATTACTTATAAGAAGGCCATTTCGGATATTCGATCCCAATCATAGGATACGCGATTCCCGGACGACCAATCATGTATACTCCGCGATGCTTCAAAGATCATACCCAATCACTACCGCATGATCGCCCGTGGCTGTGGAAACCTAAATAGTGTCAAAGCATGACAATCCACACCGTGATGCCATGAAGACTCCGGTCAAAAGGATAATTACACAACCGTCACATAGTGTGACACTTATCCGTGTAAGTGGGTCAGTCTAATGTACGCATTCTCTGATACACGTCCACATACAGTCCAAGTGTCTCTACACTTCGATAGACGAGATCTATCCCTGCCCTTAAAGACAGAATACATCTAATACGTGCTAGTCTGTTTATACTATCAATGCCCTGTTTAATAGTACATCAGACTAGAGACATTTAAGTATCAAACTTATTAAAGTGATTAGAGATCTCATCAACCATAATCGCCTATCATGGTTTCTCTATCACAATTTAATACTAAGGACGTTATCATATAACAATTCATAATTGGTTATTTAAAAGAACAAATATATGACAACAGAAAAGCCATTTAATATATGCATAAACATAAAGAAATAGTAGAAATGATCCGACCTGGTCGGATCCGGTCCAACCTGATTGGGTTTAGGACACTATTCCAACAATTACATGAACTAAATAGACTGTAAAAGACCCAACCCGGTTGGATCCGGTCTAACCCGATTTGGTTCAGGACACCATTTCAACTGTATATGGCTCAGAGACAAGAAAAAAATGAGGAAGCATCTGGCTCTAGTTGTACATCAAACCAATGCATGCTCATCACGGATTTTATCTAACAAAACAAACAAGTAATAAAATTTATAAATCCGGTATTCCCAAGTGTAGGGATCGTAGTATAGCGATTAATACCGGAGTCGATCACGGGAATCGGGTATCTAGTTCATTAATTTTCCTAAGGTTGTTACTACTAAAACGAAACTAAAACGGAAAATAAAGCGGGACAGAGGATTGTTAGTCCAAAGCCAGGAAAACATTGTTGCGAACAAAAGTAAATAAAACTATAACTAGGAGAACAATAAAACTAACGAACATGATAATGATCAAGCAAATCAACATAGAACAACCCATGATCCATCATCCCGCAACCCTTAATTTCCTGCCTAGATTATCTTGTGAAGATTTAATCAAAGATGTGATTCACCTCTCAAAAGTATGAATTCCTACTCTCTAGAGATAATTCGCCTATCAATCTTTTATCTCTCGATCTTAAAGATTAACGTTTTCAAACCAAGGTGCAAGATTTATTAGATCTAACAATCTAGATATTCTAACCTATCAACTCTCGTTATGTTTAGGTTAAAAGATCTATTCTTTCCTATGGTGATCTAGCGTTTACACAGACTCTCGTCATACGGTAAACATCAATAACAATAATCTTTCGATATACGTTGCATAAACAAATAATCAAAGGAAAGAAACAAGCTTTAATTAAAACACTCACAAAATCATCCAAAGAAAGAATAAAAACGCATTTGAAAATCTCCCATGGTCGCTCCAAGTTCACAAACTTCAAGCCATCATCAAGATCGAACAAGAAAAGAAAACGAAAACAAAAACCTAACTAATCCGCAACCCCAGCCTCCCTAAAGGGGGCTGGGGCCGCCTAGGGTTTTTCTCTAATGATTGTGTATCAATAGGTCTCAATAATGTATGTCTTAGGGTTGAAATCGCGCTGGTATTTATAGAAAACTAGGTCGGCTGCTGCTTAAGTCGGCCGTGGACGCCCGTCCGGAATTGTGGACGCCCGTCCACCTCTCTGGACGCTAAGGCAGACGCTCGTTCACTCAGCGTCCAAACTCTCTGAACCAAAAATCTCATCCTGGACGCCAGTCCAGCCTGGACGGGACTTGGACGCTCGTCCAAATTGACTTAATCTCGATTTTCTCATCTTTATCTCCAATCGATTTCATCTTTATCTCTTCTCCTCTTCATAAATCCGATTGTCAACCTCTTTTAATCCTCTTCTTGGTCGAAATTGTGTATCTACAAGACATCAAACACATTGCAAAATGTAGTATCTTCCAAATAAATATAAAACCATCAATTTTACACATAATTCATACGATTTTGCAACTAACCCATTAAAAACATCACTTGCTCAATATTTCAATATAAAGCTCGATTTCTATGAGAAACATACGAATATGGAGAGAATTGTTACAAAATATATCCTTATAAAACGTATAAAATCACGCTTAACAGTGCCTTTCTCGGCAAAGGGGCCAGAGGACTTAACTGCTGAAGGACAAGAAGAATTCAAATACCTAGGTAAGTTTTTCAAACCAATGTCTAGATTAACTTCTCAACAGCAATAGGTGATGTACAAGGATATGAAGCTGGAAGTTTCACACATTGCTGAAGCCAAAGCATGATTGGAAAGATACTTTGGAGAACCACAGGCACATGAGACTATGCCTGACTTCAACATACTTTTTGAATGAAAAATGTTTGTAGCACTCTCATATAACACTACGTTGGAGTATTGGAAATAGAAGTTTCCAGAAATTGATTTGTAAGACATTGAAGGATCCAAACTACAAAGTTCAAGATGTACTAGGAAAATTTGAGAAACTTGTAGTTGTAATAATGTTATTATGTTTGAATCTTTATGCCCTTTATGGAAGAATAAAATTTCTAAGTTTTATTCTTGTTATTATATGAAATGTTCTTGTACTTATATTCAAGCTTATGAGGGTTTTGGCATCATCAAAAGGGGGAAATTGTTAGGAACGTTTTGTTGTTTTGATGATGGTCATACTAGCCGTTATAGCAAGAATGAAATAAGACAACTTGAAATAAGTCTAAATGAGTTATTAATGTTTGTATAAGACTTTACTTAGAGTCTGACATTTTGTATAAGTTCAGTCAGAGAAGCTAATCAGACTAGACTTGTAGGACAAACTCAAGAAAGTGAAGAAGCGATGGACCAAATTGAGTGAAGACAAAAAGTACCAAAGACAAGTTGAATCAAGACTTATGGACTGACTTATAACCAGGGAAGTCTGGATGACCTTGGATAAGTCTAAGATACATATTAAAAGTGATGAAATCTATTTTAAATATGGTGTACACTGATCTCACAAAAAATAAGGATCAGTGAAGAGAAGCTCTATCAGCTGTACAAATATATCACATTGTTGTGCGATCGAGATCGATAGCGACCATATAGCAACCCAAAGACCGGCAGAGAAAAGTAAAGTAGTCATTGGACCGGCTAAACAACAACGAAGTGAAGCAACCGCATAGTCAAGTATGCTGTCAACACTTGAATCAGAACGTAGAAAATGTGGAAGTCAAGCAATTAATGCAGAATCAACCTAGGACGGATTGTACGAAGAACGTTTGAAGAAAATCCAGATCACTGAACTCAAGGAGAATAAAATCAATGAAGAATCAAGGATTATTCTCCGCATTAAAACCCAACGGACTGAAATTCAAAATAAAGGAGTCATGTCTATAAATAGAAGGCATTGGAGGAGTGAATTTTCCCGAATTCCCTACTAGCAAATGGTAAAAGATCATGCAATATTCATTTATCATTATTCGTATTTAAAGAAAATAATTCGATTCAAAACCTAATTAATCTTACATATTAAAAATTTTGCTTCATTTTTCATTAACAATTTTAGATACATGCTCACTGTGAGCACGATTACTTACCACAATATAAAGATTTGGTTTCCAATTTTGCTTTTTTTGTTGTCAAAAAGCTGGGTGCATGTTTTTGGGGCTGCATGGAATTCAAGTATAAAAGGATATCAATTGTGATGTGATTTAGCAAGTAACATTGTGATTCAAAGCCATAATTTTCCATTTGTTATTAATCTTATTTACAAGTGCTATTTTTGAAAACAGAAAAAGGAAACGATAATGGCCTTGAAGTTTCAAATTCAATCTCTTTTAGTACTCGTTCTTATAGTTCTAGCCTCCACAACTAGTGCTGTGCCTGGGACTGCTACTTTCTACACCAACTACATTCGTAAGTATTTATATTTGTGTTATTTGTTTATAAGGATTTACACCTATCATTCTCTGTTTGATATATGTTTGCTTTTACAGCATCGGCATGCTATGGCGGCAAATCACAAGGTTTCATGATAGCAGCTGCGAGTGATCCCTTATGGGCGGGAGGAGCAATTTGCGGGAAAATGTTTAACGTGACATGCACCGGTCCGACGAATCCGGTCCCACATCCATGTACCGGACAAACCGTTCAAGTTAAAATTGTCGATCATTGTCCTGGCTGTGGTGGAACTCTTGATCTCTCTAAAGAAGCTTTTACAGCCATTGCTAATCCTGTAGCAGGAATTATCAAAATTGATTATTCTTAGTAAGCTACCTCTGTTGTTACATTAGCCTGACATTTCATAAAATAATAATTTAAGTTCTTTTAGTTTTTTTCCCCTAATTTAATGTTTATTTTGTTTCTAAATTAATGTTCATTTAATTATTCTTGGTTTCAGGTTTCAGAATGCCGAGAAGATTGGGGATTGCAGTGGGCAAAGTTTTGCAGGGTAGAGGGGAAGATTAGATAAAAAAAAAAATCAAATTTCTTTTGCGAGATAATAATTATTCTTGAAAAAAAGAACATTTATGCGATTAATTGTTTTATGAGATTCTTCGATTAATTATTGGTACACAAATTTTTGTAGTATTGTTACCATGGTATTTATAAAGAATAAAATATACGAGTCTGTCCTTTACATAGATGAGTTTGTCTCTCAATTTCATTTTTTTCTTTTGATTATGGCCTTTTTTTCTATAAATGTTTCCATGTTTGACTCTGTTTATTTTAGAATTTCTTAACCTTTCATACAAAACAAGCTGATGGCATTAATTAATTATCTGTGTAAAGAATAGCTTAAAGAAACTTTACATCCCTTTGATGAAACTTCTCATGAAATTTAGAATTAACATGATTTTGTGAGTTTTGTAGCAGTAGAATTTTGTTTCACCACTAAAACAGATATAATCAGTCGCTAATTCTTTTTGCGGCGGTTTGAACCGCTGGTAAAATGCGCATTTTCTTTCGCCCCTAAAAGTTTTAATCCTCTTCCAGGCGGTTTATTCGATCCACTACTTAAAACATTTTGTGGTGATTTTTATCTGCCAGAAAATAACTTGAAATCAGCCGTGAAAACATTACTTCATTGTAAGGTATCCAGCCCGTAAAATCGTTTTTAGAGCGGATTTACATCCGCTGCTCAAAGGCTTTTTTTGCGAATCAAAAAACCATCAGGAAAAACATCATTTCAGCCAGATGAACACACTAGTTTTTGTAATTTTTTTATATCATCACATTCTATCTATTTTTGGAAATAATGGAAATATTTTTTTTTGGGGGGGGGGGGGGGTTAAGGGCATGAAGAACACAAAATAAACTTAAATAAACAAATATCACACACTCAACTTTTGATTGTTAATAATGGAAAAAATTTATTTGATGGACAACATAAACATCAACTAAATATTAAAAATAAACTCAGCCCCGGAACTGGCGAAGTAGGAGTAGGCAAAAACAATTTGTTGACAATCTTAAAAATAAATATTTTCTCTCATCAATCAGTTTACGAATATTATAATTATTTTATTATCATTAACCCATGCAATTTATTGTATTTCTCTATTATGATATCGGAGTTGTTTGACTAAAGACATATTCAGATACTCATCAATCATAAAAAGATTCGTTTGAGTTGGGGTTCGTTAGCGTAATCTAATTAAACCAACCCTCACCCGTCTTCATGCATTTTTTTCCGTTGATTTTTTAGTCATCAAAATAAAATACTTTATTTTCATTATCATCTTTGAGTACCCTATAAACCTTTCTTTCCAATTTCCCCGTTTTCCTTTCTCTTCCATCAAGTGGCTCTCAACTTTTGTTCTTTCTGTGGTGCCAATTTTCCGGTCATGTTGGTAGTAGATTTAACAAACTCTTATTCTCTTACCGTTGAATTGGCCGGGATCCACAACTTCTATGTTTCCCTTTGATTGCAAGTTTTTGGCTAATCTTTCTCCCTTTTCCATCGAAACTTTGTTCTCCTCTTTCCATTTTGTGCTGTATTATTATGTGACTTGTTGTCCAAGTTGTTATAGGCCTATATATTTGTATCACCACTACACAATTGAATCAATAAAAATCAATCGTTTTCGAATTATGTTATGGTATCAGAGCAAATTAATTTTCTTTCTCGTTATGTCAATTCTTTCCTAAACACTAACCCTTGTTTCAAAAAAAAGACCAACAAACAAAGAAGCCGCACGTCATCTTCTCCACACCACCACAGGCCACCATCTCCGCCCTCTGCTTATTCTCCACCCTAAATTTGCCCATCGTCTTCCTAGCATAATCTTCTCTCGCTTCCGATTCTCCGGGATATATTCCTTACGGTTTAATTTCCTCAAAAAAAAAAAAAAAAAAAACCGCACCTTCTTCTCTCCTCCGGCTATCCGTTCGCGTCTCCAATGAGGTTTCGTTATCAAATCCCCAGCCCCCATTTCCTGTTCAGTCAGAATGAGTGGTATCGGAGCTCGGTTTCGACACAACTACAACTGGGCGAAATCAACATCATGGCAGATTACACACTCCGCTCATCCATTCCGGTTCCAATTTTCCGGGGTGAAAATTTCGACTATTGGTTCATTAAAATGAGAACCTATTTTTGTGCTCAAGATTTATGGGATATCGTAAGTAAGGGATTTAGCATCCCCGACGACATCTCAAATTTATCTACCGCACAAAAGAAAGAACTCAAGGAGAATCAACAGAAAGATGCTCAAGCATTATTAGCCCTTCGCTTAAGCTTGATCAAGAATTGTTTCAAAGAATCATGAGTGCCAAGACGGCTAAAGAAGCGATGGATAAGTTGCAGGAGGAGTTTCAAGGCAATGAAAAGGTACGAGTCTCAAAACTCCATTCATTGAGGAGAAATTTCGAGAATTTAAAAATGAAAGATTCAGAGAATGCTAAAGACTACTACACAAGAGTAGATTCATTAGCAAATCAATTGCGGGCGAATGGAGAAGACATCCCAGAGAAGAAAATTGTGGAAAAAATATTAATTACCTGTAAAGAAAAATATGATCCAATCATTACGGCTATTGAGCAGTCAAAAGATTTGGAAAAATTGTCTGCTTCAGAATTGATGGGGTCTTTAGAAGCTCATGAACATAGATTGGAAAGGCGTCACGAAGGCACAACTGAAAATGCTTTTCAATCTAAGTTCAAAACTCCGTCACAAAAATCAAAACAAAATGATCGGAGATCAAATGAAGGTTCTAAAAATACAGAGCCTCCAAACAAAACATTTTCTCCTTGCGGTATATGCAAGAGAAAAAGCCATTTGGAGAAAGATTGTTGGTTTAAAGGAAAACCACAATGCAAAAATTGCAAGAAATTTGGTCACGTCGAGAAAGTATGTCGATCAAAAAGGAATCATCAAGCTAACTTTTCAAGAAAAGGACGTCGAAGACAATATCTTCTATGCCTCACAAGTAGCAACAGAGGAAAAGAAAGATACATGGTATCTTGACAAAGGGTTGCAACAATCACATGACAAAAGATGAATCTATATTTTGCCATCTTGAAAAATTCAAGACAAATATTAAGATAGGAAACGGCGACTTTATGAAGGCTACTGGAAAAGGCACTATTGTCATCAACACAAAGAAAGGCAAGAGATACATAAATGACGTGCTCTTGGTCCCGAGTATAGATCAAAATCTATTGAGTGTCGGGCAAATCATGGAGAAAGGATACTCGTTGCATTTTGAAGGAGATTCTTGTACAATATATGATAAAAAAGATAAATCCCTTCAAATTGCAAAAATAAAAATGAAGGAAAAACGATGTTTTCCGATCCAATGGAGTTGTGCAAGAGATGTCGCAATGAAGGCACAAGTTGACGACTCGTGGTTATGGCACAGAAGGCTTGGTCACTTCAATTTCAATGGATTAAAAATACTACATCATAAGAACATGATGAAAGATCTCCCGACTATAAAGGCACCCGATCGTGTTTGTGAAGGATGCATGCTCGGGAAACAACATCGACAACCATTTCCTGTCGGAAAAGCTTGGAGAGCGAAGGAGCCATTAGAATTGGTGCACACAGACGTTTGTGGCCCAATGCGCACTCCTTCACATGAACAAAATAGGTACTTCATTCTCTTCATTGATGATTTTACCAGAATGACATGGGTTTATTTTATGCGTGAAAGATCGCAAGTATATGAAATATTTAAGAAATATAAGGCCTATGTCGAGAAACAAAGTGGTCACTACATGAAGACCATAAGAAGTGACCGCGGAAAGAATACACATCTAAAGAATTCAACAAGTTCTGTGAAGATGAAGGCGTGGAGCATCAATTGACAGTTGGATACGCTCCAGAACAAAATGGTGTATCAGAACGCAAAAATAGAACCGTTATGGAGACAGCAAGAGCTATGCTAATGGAGAAAGCACTTCCGAAAACATTCTGGGCAGAGGCAGTGCATACTGCAGTCTACTTGCTAAACAGATGTCCAACCAAAGCCGTTCAGGACAAAACACCATTCGAAGCCTGGAGCGGGCGAAAGCCATCAGCAAAGCATCTTAGAGTCTTCGGCTCCATCTGTTATGTTCACATTCCAAAAGAGAAAAGGAGTAAGCTGGATGAAAAGACAGAGAAAGGGATTTTCTTAGGCTATAGTACACAATCAAAAGGTTACCGTGTTTATAGCTTAAGAACAAGAAAGCTTATTGTCAGCCGAGATGTTGAATTTGACGAGGATGCAAGCTTCAATTGGGAAACAGAGGAAGTTGAAAGGAAAACTATTAATATGGCACCACTTCTACGAACCAACGAAGAAGACAACCGTCAACCAGAATCACCAGCTCGCGCTATCATTGAAGAAACATCACAAGATGAAGGTTCTTCTCCAGAGACACCACCAAGGAAAACAAAATCCTTGAGTGAGATATATGAGAGATGCAATCTCACCTTGATAGAACCAGGAAGTTATGAAGAAGCTTCCAAAGTAGAAGTTTGGAGAAAAGCAATGGAAGAAGAAATTAAGATGATAAACAAGAATGAAACGTGGGAGCTAGTAAGTCCATCTCCAGACAAAGAGGTCATCGGTGTTAAGTGGGTCTATAAAACAAAGCTTAATCATGATGGCTCAATCCAAAAACACAAAGCAAGGCTTGTAGCCAAAGGCTACTCTCAACAGTTTGGAGTGGATTACAACGAGACATTTGCTCCTGTTGCACGATTGGATACGATACGTGCATTAATTTCCCTCTCTGCACAAAATGGATGGAAAATCCATCAGCTGGATGTTAAATCAGCATTTCTCAATGGATACCTTGAGGAAGAAATTTACGTTGAGCAGCCTCAAGGATTTATCGTGAAAGGAGAAGAAGACAAAGTACTAAAGTTAAAGAAAGCTTTATACGGGCTCAAGCAAGCCCCACGGGCTTGGTATAGCAGAATTGATAATTACTTCATCACGCAAGGTTTCAGGAGGAGCAAAAGCGAGCCTACACTTTACATTAAGACACGAGATTCAAGTGACAGACTTATTGTTTCCTTATACGTTGATGATCTCATCTTTACGGGAAACAATGAGGACATGATCAAGAGTTTTAGACAAGACATGATGAAGACGTTCGAAATGACAGACTTGGGATTAATGCACTACTTCCTTGGAATCGAGGTAAACCAAAAAGAAAATGGGATTTTCATTTCCCAAAAGAAATATACAGATAGTCTTCTTGAAAAGTTCAAGATGAAAGGGTGCAAGAGTGTTGCAACTCCACTTGAAAGCAAAGCACTCAAGAGTGAAGATGGCACGCCAAGAGGCGATTATGCACGGCTACCGGCGTCTCATTGGAAGTTTACTCTATCTAACAACTACAAGACCTGACATTATGTTTGCAACAAGTTATCTCTCAAGCTTCATGCAATTCCCAAGTCAAGTTCACTTCGGAGCAGCTAAAAGAGTGCTAAGGTATCTGCAAGGCACAAAGGATTATGGGATTTGGTATGGATCCAGTCCTGACTCAAAATTGATTGGGTACACTGATAGCGATTGGGCAGGATCATCAGATGATAAAAGCACATCTGGCTATGCATTCACTTTGGGCTCAGGAATATTCTCTTGGGCAACAAAAAAGCAAGACACAATTGCACTATCAACAGCAGAAGCAGAATATGTAGCAGCAGCATTGACAACATGCCAAGCTATATGGCTCAAACGCATACTTGAGGACATGGGGGAGCCTCAAGAAGAAGCAACATTGATCTATTGTGACAGCAATTCGGCAATTTCAATGGCAAAAAACCCAGTATTTCACAACAAAACTAAGCAACCAAACAATCAAGCAATCAATACAATAAAATTCATTTCTCCAATTTCTCCAACTTATCAATTCTTTTCCATCTCACACTCATCATCCTAGCCTTCTCCATTCAACCTTCTACAAAAACTCTAACAGAATGGATCACCAACCCTTTAGCCGAATCTTTTTCGGTACCTTATCTCCGGCAGCTTCTCCTCTAGCTTCTTCTTTTCCGCCAGACCTCCTCTTCTCCGACAACTTGATTGAGCTACGCTGCTTTTCTTCTCCGTTATAACCTACGACACCCATTCACTTTTACAACTCCTTTTCTTTATTATCTTATTTTATTAAAGCAGCCCAAAATAAAAAAACAAACAAACCTAAAAAAGGGTTTTTGTCTATCATCATGTAACACAAAAAAACAAAGAGAGAAATAAAAATCTCTCACAAAAAAAAAAAAAAAAATCTCCCACAAAAAAAATTGACAGATCGACGAAACAGTCCTAGCTTTTGTCCTTCCCCGCACAGTGGTCATGGTTCGGATTTTTCTAGAGGCCGGGGGCGAGGCTATAATCGTGGAAACCCTTGTCCCCTAGACTCCAGCTTCTATAATGGTCCAAAACCCTCCACCTGCTAGATTTGTGCCGCCACCGGCCATACCGCACTCGCCTGCTCCTCGCGGTATTAGCGCTCCCCCTTCTCTAGCATATGCCACGTCCGCACACCCTGACTTTAATTGGATTGCGGATACCGGGGCCACTCACCATCTCACTCATGATGTTCGAAATCTCAACTTCTCATATGCACCCTATGTCGGGCCCGACAAAGTGCATGTAGGCGACGGTACAGGTATACCTATTACTCATTACGGCTCTTCTTCTGCAGACATTCCCTTCCCGTCATTTTATTTATCTAATATTCTTGTTACGCATTGCATCACTAAAACCTCTTATCTATCCATAAATTTGCCTCGGATAATTACATGTACTTGAATTCCATGGGTCTTACTTCATTGTCAAAGATTACTCCGTCGTCGCACCTATCTTGAAGAGGATTTGTCAAAGATGGCCTCTATCACTTCTCTACCTTGCTTCACCCTCCCCTCTGCTCCAACTTAAGCTCGCCTCCTTTATCACCACCACGTGGCATCAACGTCTCGATCATTGTTCTTATTCCGTTACTCCGTCAAGCCCTAAAAGATCTTTATACATTTACTCCTACTAAGGCGTCGCCTTCTGTCTGTGCCCCGTGTCAGTTGGCTAAAAGTCATCGCTTCCCGTTATACACTTCTGAATTTACCTCTACTGCTCTTTTGGTCCTTTTCTACTCCGATGTTTGGGGCCCCTGTCATGAACCATCAATTTACGGTTCACGATATTATGTCAGCTTTCTGGACGACTTCACCAAGTACCTATGGTACTATCCCCTGAAAAATTAATCTGATGTTAAAACTATCTTCCCTGACTTTCTTGCTATGATTGAACGCCAGTTTAGTACCAAACTTAAATCCATCCAAACTGACTGGGGTGGTGAGTACCGTCGTGTTTCCACTCTTTTTACCTCTCTTGGCATCCGGCATCGCCTTTCCTGTCCCCACACCCACAAACAAGTTGGTGCCATTGAGCGCCGCCACCGCAAATTGTTGAAGTCGGCCTATCCCTTCCTGCCCAATCTAACCTTCCACTCCCCTATTGGGAGGATGCCTATATCACCGCCATTTATATCATCAACCGTCTCCCAACCAAAGCCCTCAAAGATAAGTCTCCATTCGAAATGGTTCACCATCGGTCCCTTGACTATGCATTCCTTTGCGTCTTTGGCTGTGTATGCTGGCCCAATCTTCATCCGTACAATCATCATAAAACTGATTTCCGCTCAAAAACTTGCATCTTTCTAGGCTATAGTCCTTCATACCATGGCTATAAATGTATGGACCTTGCCTCTGGCTTTATCCATATTGCTCGCCACATGGTTTTCGATGAATCCGTCTTCCCCTACACACCTTCTCCTTCCAAACCCACACTTGATAATCTCACTGTCCCACTTCCTGTCTTCCTTCCAACACCTCCACAAAATCTGCCTTACATGCCGGCCACTTCCAACCCGGCTCCACCCCTTGCGGCTCCCCCACCTGCGCCCTCCCCACCCATCTCTCCTGCATCCACTATGGCCTCGGCCTCTCCAGCCTCGTCTCCTGATCAACCTGCTCCCACTCATACCATGGCCACTCGAACCAAAACCAACTCTCTCAAACCTATCTCCAGGCCTGAATTTATCCGTTATCCACTTCCTAAAGCCCTTGTTTCCTCTATCATCTCCATGGATCCCAATTTCTATACTGAAGCCTATAAACACCTGAATTAGCGTAATGCTATGAAAGAGGAAATTGATGCGTTGTTGCGCAATCACAATTGGGACCTTGTTCCTCCGACTCCTTCTACGAATTTTGTTGGTAACAAATGGGTTTACAGGACTAAGCATCAAGCAGATGGGCATTTTAAGCATCACAAGGCTCGTCTTATGGCCAAGGGTTTTCATCAAGCTGAAGGCATTGATTTTACTGACACTTTTAGTCCGGTTGTCAAGCCGGTCACGATTTACGTACTTCTTTCTCTTGCCATTTCCCAAGGTTGGTCTCTTCGACAGGTGGATGTTCAGAATGCTTTTCTTCATGGGCATTTATCTGAGCCTCTTTATATGCAGCAGCCACAAGGGTTTATTCATCCTGATTATCCGGATTATGTCTACCGCCTTCGCCGCAGTCTTTATGGCCTTCGTCAGGCCCCTCGTGCATGGTTTTCTCGCTTTACTTATGTGCTCTCTCGGTTTGGCTTTGTTGGCTCTAAAGCTGACACCTCATTGTACATATACTCTCGTGATGGTGCTCGTGTATTTATCCTTATTTATATGGATGACATTATTATTACTGGTTCTTCGTCTTCTCGTGTTGAGCGGGTTAACTTGTATCTTAGTCGATATTTTTTGGTTAAGGACCTTGGTTCGCTGTCATATTTTCTTGGCATTGAGGTGCTCCACACCTCCGATGGTTTATATCTCACTCAGCACTTGTATATTTTTCAGCTTCTGCAGCGTGCTTCTATGGACAAGGCTAAGCCTTGTCACACGCCTATGTCAGCCTCCACCCAGCTCACACTTGATGATGGCCCTCCTTGCAATGACCCTTCTCTTTACCGCACCATCGTAGGCGGTTTACAGTATCTTAGTTTCACCAGCCTGACATAGCCTTTGCGGTTCATAAGGTTAGTAAATACATGCATTCTACTACTGAAGCCCTTTCGGGTCACTGTTAAATGCATTCTTCGGTATCTCAAGCACACTATCTCAGATGGTCTCTTTTACTCTCAGCATTCCTTTCTCATACTTCGGGCTTCGGGCTGCTGATCATGATGATCGTCGCTTTGTTGGGGATTATTGTGTTTTTCTCAGGGATAATCTTGTTAGTTGGCACTCTAAGAAGCACTTGACCATCTCTAAAAGTAGTACTGCAGTTGAATACAGACACTTTGTAATACTGCGGTTGAACTTCAGTTGCTATGCAGCCTTCTTCATGACATGCAGGTTCCTCTCCCCTCTCAACCTACCCTCTGGTGTGATAATATCAGAGCCACTTATCTTGCTCATAATCCGGTTTTCCACGCCCACACGAAGCACATAGAGATTGATTTCTGCCACGTTCGTGAATTGGTTGTTGGCCGCAAGCTCACTATTTCATTCATTACCTCAAAGGATCGGTTATCCGATCTCCCTACCAAGCCGTTGGCTCAGCCTCGTTTCACCGGTTTGAAGACCAATCTCTAGTCTGAACACTTCCCATGGGATTGAGGGGTGTGTCAAGGATACTATTGGAATGATCTTAAATATCATTATGTAGTTATGCTATTAAGTGACTTGTTGGCCAAGTTGTTATAGGCCTATATATTTATATCACCACTATATAATTGAATCAATGAAAATTAATCATTTTAAAATTATGTTATGTGCACACCTTCTTCTCTCCATATTCATGTTCTTCTACTAATATCACTTGTTTACTTGCTTCTCATTTATTATTAATTGCTGATCTGGTCTTATCCATTTATTTATTCTTCATTGATTAATGGAGTATTCAAGTGTGATTATAGTTGGCTTTGGATGTTTATGAGGCAAAATTGGAAAAGTGTTCTTGTAACTTGACCTACTAAGGATTTTAGTCATGCTCCGGTGAGGGAAATGGTGCTCTAAGTTGTTTTTTTGTATTTTTAAAAAATGGTCCTACCTGCCAGATACCTGCCACTAGGCTGTCATGTTGGATCCTGCGTGTTCTCCTCCATTTATTGAAAATTAATTTTAAAACCCAAATATGTAATTATCAATCATTGCATTAAATATGCTTAGGAAGGAATAGAAGAACAACACATTAATTTGGCTATAATTAAAGAGAATCGTTATTAAAGCTGAAATCGCGTTGTGAGTCTTTCAATTTGGTGAATCAATCATTTTGAGTTGGAGAACCGAGTCTAATCGAAGTTGGGATTTCAATGTAGAATCGAGTTTATTGTAATTTAAGCTGGGAAAATCGAAATTCGGGTTCGGAGATTGAAGAAAATGCTCAAATGAATTTTCTATCATGAATACCGTTTTTGAAGAACATTGAGCTGAAGAATTTTACTAGAAGGATCAAATGTGGGTTATTGTTTTTGCTAACATGTAGCTCAGAATTTTCACAAATAAAAAAATTAGTTGAATTGAGATGAAAATGTGTGTTTAATTGAAGTTAAATTTGAGATGGTTTCCAATCCAAGGGGAGCTTTGCATAAGTAATAGATTATATCATAATTTACATATTGAAGCTTTAGGTCTGATGGCTAAGTGCTTGGAATTTGTTGTTAGCTTGCGGGTTCAAATATCTATGCAATAACTTTTATAAAGGATGTTTTTATTCAGTATATGGAGGAGAAATGGGACCCCATAACTATGTAGGATCCAACGCGGAAGCCTACTACCAGCCACGTAAGCAAATTTAAAATTATCCGGTGCCCAATCAGCGTTCTCCGGTAGGTAGGACCATTTTAAATAATAAAAAAACAACTTTTTTTTAAGGATAAAAAAAAGAAAAAAAAAAAAACAACTTAGATGACCATTTTTCTCACCGGAGCAGAAGCAGGACTAAAACCCTTAGTAGGACAAATTACTGGACAATTTTTCTAATTTTGCTTGTTTATGATGGTTCAAAATCCTGATAATCAGATCTTCTCTCTTTATCTAATTTTTAGTTTTTTAAATGTTGCTGACCTATCATTCCATTTAAATTCCAAAGACGTCATTGAATGTTACCTTGGTTCAATCTTTGTCTCTTCTATTTATCACCCTTAATCTTTACATTTTTCTTGTTGTTTCAATATCTATCTCAACAGCTCTCGTCTTCACTCGATTCGCTCTATCTCAATCTATAAATTCTTATATTTTTTGGGTATCTCATCATCTTAAGAATGATCTTACCTCCAAATATTTCTTCCTCATAATCACTTTTTCTTCTAAGACTCTTCAAAAAAATGTCGAGGTATCCATTGCAGATTCAAGCAATAGCAGGTTGATGTGAAAAAATTATTGTTGATTGATATGGAGAAGTTTGTTGCATGCACTATGTGAAAGAATCAAGATTTATTGACTACGAGCCAATCTCCATGTTAATTGTATTACAATGGAATTGTAGGGCATGTTAGAGATAATTACAAGATTGAGTCAATAGTTTGTTTAAATAATGTCGTTTGAATTTGAATGATGATATTGTTGTTAATATTGATTATTTGGTTTAAAAAAGGGTTACATTGGAACAGATCTCTATCACCGATTAGTGTATAAATATTGTAATCATTTTATTATTATTTATCAATGCAAATCATTCTATTTCTCTATTAGCCGTATGGTTCAAAGAAAAAATGAAAAGTGGAGAAAGTTTATTAATTAATAGAGAGTCACATTCTAGCAAGGTGCTAGATATGGCACAAGATCAAGTAGCAACACAAAATTACATAAGAGTAGTATTCTCTATGTCGTCCAATTGAAACAAATCTTTGTATTCCTGCCTTTGGCTTGAATTGACATTGGGCCACAGATATTTGTATGTATGAGCTCAAGCAATTCGTTGGATCTTATCCTTCATACAAAATGGTGACTTTGTCATCTTACCAAGTAAACAAGCTTAGCATTTATCAAGCGATTCGTGTCGAATTGATCCAACATTCCATCTATATGGAGTTTGGAAATGCAATTCTTATTTATATGGCCAAGTCTATAATGCCACAAGTAGAATTCATTCAAGTCACTTATTTTAAAGCTTTCTTATTGTTTATATTAAGTATATCAACATTCATATCAAATATGTAGAGACCATTGTCAAGTTTGCCAGTACCATAAAACATTCCATCATGTGAAAAGAAGAACATTTATCCTTAAACGTAAAAGAAAATCCTTCAACATCCAATGCAGAAATAGAAATAATGATCTTCGTAAGAGCAGGAACAAAATAACAGTTATTTAATTCATGTACTAGCCCACTAGGCAATGAAATAAAATAAACCCCAACGGCTCGGGCAGCAACGTTTCCTCCATTCCCAACACGCAGATCCACTTCCCCTTTCCTCATAACTCTAGTCCTTCTTACTCCCTGCATATCCGTACAAATTTGAGAACCACATCCAGTATCTAATACCCAGTGGTTAGACATAGAAGAAGCAACATTGATCTCAACCATAAACATGTTTGAAATCAAAGCATCATTATGCTTGTTCTTCTTGGTGCTTAAGAAAGCCTTGTAGTTTCTCTTCCAATGACCAGTCTGGCCACAATGGAAGCAAGCATCATTGGATTTGTCTTTGGCTCTCTTAGGCTGCAGCTTAGGAGCCTCCTTCGCCTTCTTGATCTTCTTTTGGGCCTTTTTCTTGCCTTTGGAAGAAGTAACGAGCAACACATGCTTACCCTTGCCAACAGTGCCTTCAGCAGTTTTGAGCATGTTCAATAACTCCGCGAGGGAGCAATCAATCTTGTTCATTTGATAGTTCTTTAGAAACTGTGAGTAAGAGTCCGGTAGAGATTGCAGAATCAAGTCAATGCTTAACTCATGCTCCATATAATGGCCCATCTTCTCAAGCCTCTCTATGTATCCGATCATCTTTAGCACATGCGACCCTACCAGAGTACCCGGATCCATCTTGCAACCAAACAACACCTTCGAGACCTCTTACCCTCTCAGTGTGAGACTGAGAAGCATATAGCTCCTTTAGGTGAGCCATAGTGGTATGTTCATCCATAGACTCATGTTGTTTTTGAAGTTCCGGTGTCATAGAAGCAAGCAGGATGTATGTAGCCTCATTACTGTCAGAAAAGTGTTTTGTATGCTTCTTAACCGATTACTCATTCGTAGCATCTTCGGGATCCTTGGTTAAGGGTGTGTCCAAGACACAGGAAATGCCTTCATGTCTCAAAACAATTTTGAGATTTCTTTCCCAGTCAAGAGAGTTTGATTCGTCAAGTTTGTTTTCAATGATAAAACGAAGGTTCAATTTGTTCGACATTTCTACAACAATAAAGTAAAGATAATTTAAGTAAAATTTCATGCTTACAAAACAATAAAATTTCCCTTTAAAATTTTAATTAGGTTCTGCTCCCACTAGCCAACTATTCCCGATTGGCTTTCAAGAAATTAATTAATTCTCTAGTGGCTGGGATCCAATCTAGTTATCTCGATTCCTGATGAGGGCAGATCTATCGAGACAATTTCGAAAGGTGGGTACTCCTTCCAGTCGCATCATATGCGGCTCTCAGTGGTTGACTAGTCAACTCTTTGACAACTCACAATTTTATGTGATAGTCAACCTCTTGTCTCTAAAATCAGGCGGTCCTGACGAGGGCCAATTACTGCAAGATTCTAGTCGAGTCGTAACCCAAATATTCATGTGATCTGATATCTCGATAATAACGACATACCCAAGGTAGGTCAACTCCCGACGAGGGCCGATCAGTTGGATCCAAACAAGGGCACATCACTATCATTACTATATTGGGAGACATATATAACTCGATTTTTGTCGTGGGAATAATTTATAAATTAATTCACTTAATTTATTTTAATTAAATTATGGTCTCATCTAAGCATGTATATTTCTACGTTATCAATATAAAGTTAAACATACATCATTCCGCACACAAAAATAACAAGTATGATCATGGATTTTACTCGGTGCGTTTAGAATACAAACCCGATGAAACCGCGCTCACAATCTAGGAGTAAATGCAATCGCCAATAGGATCTTTAATGCGCCATCACTAATGGAATCTTTATGTCTCTTTGGCCTCCTTCTTCCATTTCCATTCTTGTTACATAATAATCTATCTAATAAATTAATACACCCGCCGCACATGGGGGGAGCTAACAGGAATGGAATAATGAAGAAAGTAAACTAAGTCACGTTCTTCATAATGGCCTAGGACAATTTGAATAACCAACATAAAGTAAATCACACACATATATTCTATCGGTCGAGTGCATGATCAATCGATGTCCAAATAATCATATTATATCTATTACATCTAATCCATACAATAATATCTTATGAAAAAGAGAATTTTAAAATTTATCTACTTGTGTCTTATCAAATCAAATAATCAATCAACATTTAATTAATTAAATGATTCTAATCGAAATAAAATTTACTATTAATTTTAATCGATTTCCATTTTAATTTTGATTAAAAATAACTATTCAAATTTAAATCAAAATTAAAATTAAGTCACTTTTAGTTTCTTTCCTTTTGATTCATAATCAAAAGGGATGCCTTTGGTTTCCAAAACCAAAAGGCATCTCCCATTGCCCTCTCCAAAATCAGAATTTTGAAAAGGGCCAGGGCCTAGGCCTAGGCCTATTCAAAAATCAAATATTTTGAAAGGGGCCTAGGCCTATTCCAAACAATGTTTGGAAAGGGCCAATATTATTTAATGCTTTGTGGCATCTCAATGGTCCAAAATATTTGAAACATTAGTTAGTCAAATGACATAACTAAACAAAGGAGATATCAATGCACAGTAAATATCATAAAACCAAAAACGAATCGGGATCCACCATGCAACACCGGCCGGCGGTTACACTCTAGGGCGCCGCCGCCGCCGATAGTCACGCGGTGGGGAGCCGCCTCCGATCAGCCGAACTCCCTACCCGATTTATATTTTTTTTGTTCATATCATTTCGTGAATTTAGATCTTGCATCTATTGATTAATTACTACGTAAATTAATTAGTACTTATTGCTTAAGTTCAAAGTTCGTTCTGCTTCCATTGTTAGGAAATCAACTAGTTTAACGCAGCGGAATTTAAAATTTGATTTTCGATCCCAAGATCGACTTTGTTTAATACAATAAACACGTTACGTAGTTGACGGTGATTACCTTGCTTGATTTAATAAATCGACGCTATGACCATCAACGGAGAGTAGTAGTGCGTCATAACCATCCACGTGTCTATAATTAATATCTTGTATTTAATTTATTCATAATAAATAAATACCGTCATATTAATTTAATCACTATAACACTTTATAGTTGAGATGAACTTTCCTTATTTGGTTATCACTATAACCGCATTTAATCCGGCTAGATGTTCTTATGTGTGTGACCCAATAGGCTTCCGAATATGTTGGACGTAGGCACAAAGTGTAAATAATGAAAATGCACTTTATACATAACGATCATGGAAAAGCATCTAGCAACACACCGTGACCCCCAATCATCGAAAGAGTCAAAAGTAATGACTACTACCTTTCATGTGAAAGAGTTACCGTGTAAATAAAATCATATCGCTGTAATAATATCCATACGATCGTTTCTCGAGTGTCGGTACATCAGCGATCGAATCTTGTAATCTGGATATCATGCTCTCTCGGAATAACTCATTTACTCCCACTTTGCAAAGATTCACGAGAGCTAGACATTCTTTACAAGACGGCCATTTCGGATATTCACTCCTAAACATATGATACGCGATTCCCGGATGAGAAACATGAATCCTACGCGTGCTTCAATATCACATCCAATCACTACCGTATGATCGCCCCATGGCTGGGGAAACCTCAATAGTGTCAAAGCATGACAATCCGCACCATGATTCCATGAAGACTCCGGTCTCAAGATAATTACACAACTGCCACATACTGCAACACTTAATGTAAGTGGGTCGGAGTCTAACGCGTCATAATCTCTAATACCGTCCACATACAATCCAAGCGTCTACGCACTTAGATAGAAGCGAGATCTATCCTGTCTTCAAAAGATAGAAGAAATCCAATACGTGCTAGTCTACTCATATCATCAATGTCCCGTTTGATAGTACATACGACTAGAGACATTTAAGTATCGAACTTATTAAAGTGAATAAAGATCTCATCAACCATAATCGATATCATTGTTTATCTATCACAATTTAATACTAAGGCGTTACTATATATACAACAAAATGAAGATAAACAAAATATATAATAACAAAAGTGTGTTTAATAATCATAATAAAGTTATTACTGTTAGGAAATGTACGCGTGAACGCAGTGAATTTAAAATTTTATTTCCTTTTAACCAGGATCGAAACTTCGTTTAAGCAATAAACAAATAAGTGGTGAGGCGGTGGTTACCTTGGTTGATCTATAAGATCGGCGCTTTGACCGTCTAAGGAGAGTAGTTACGCATAGAGCTGCCCAAGTGTTCGGCCTCTACCGCTTAGTCCACCACGAACAGCCCGCTTGGAATCCCGTCATGGATTGCTATTGGAAAACTCCGGTTGCTAGACCGGCCTTTTTCCCCCCTCTCCAACTCTCCAAAAGATGCTCTCTATTTTACACAAGAACTATGAGCTCTTGCAATTGTGATGTACTAACGAACTTGACACCCACCTCTAATTTATAGTAGAAGGTGGCGCCATATCAAAGTGTGGAGGAGAAGAAAACTTTTTCCCAATAAAATAAGGAAAATATATTTGATTGATTTATCTCATTTAATTTAATATCTTATATTAAATAAATCTAGGATATTGTCAACATCTTATATTGAATATTTCCAAGATATTGTCAATATCTTATATTGATTATCTTTATTATATTACCATAAATCAATTTACACATGTGTATATATCACATATAAATCTATTAATATCCAAATATTCAAATATGTCAATTTGATCAATTGGCATTTACGTGTGTCAATTACACACACAAATCTAGGCGCCATATATATTGGATATATATATATATATATATTAATATCTTATATTAATATTTGGTAATACTATTAATTAAATTCACAATCCAAGTGTATCTTATACACTAATAAGTTGCGCCACCTTTAGCCATAAATTGGCTTCCGGAATATTCTTTAATTAATATAATATTATGATTAATTAATTTGACAAAATACATGTGTATCAATATACATATATATTTTCGACATATGTATCTAAATACATATATTTAATTAGTGTTATTTGTTTATAAGGACGTGTTTTGGGACTTAATTAGTCACTTAGGACACCCAAAAAAGATCATCATTTATAAGGACACATTTTTTTATTAGTTTCCTATATTACCCCTTCTCCCACCGTGTCTCTCGATCAATACCATTTCCAGTTGCTCAATATTGAAGGCGTTGGCGAGTTCTTACGAATCGGTGGCAATGGATCCAAAGAGTCGTAAATCGATGATGGTTGAACTTTTTTATGCTCGATTCCGATTGGCGTAAGGACGAATCCGGTCGATCTGAGCCCCGAAGTCTAAGCGACACATCTCCTGTTGATGCTGAGCTCCTTTTATATCCGATTCTGTCCGGCGTAAGACAAATGCAGTCGGTTTGAAACCTCGAAGTTTGAACTCTCGCCAATCGAGCGACCCGTAATCGCGGAGAAGAAGATGAAGAGTGTAAACCACTTTTGCCGTAAGACACTCTTATGCTAGTTTAAAGCCGAATTGATCACGGTTATGTCAATAATTGAGTAAGAAAAAGAAGTAGGAAATCATGTTTTGTTTTCGTTGATCTCTTTGGATATCGACAAATTAGTTTGTTTTTCTTTCTTTTACTCGCAACTTTGTGCCGTTGAAATGGCTTCCGAGTATGAGAATGCAGTGAGGGAAGGCTGAAATTGAAAGGAGGAAGACATTGATGTCAAAGGCTATACAGGTTGAAGAGGAAAAAGAAGGCTAAGGGTAAGGTTAAGGGTAAGGCTATGATGATGATAGAGAATCAAAGCGGGGATGATTACGGCCCGATCCGTTAAATTATGTAGTGATTATGTTTCAACAGTTCGTTGTTTTTCGATTGCTTAGATTTCTCTTATGTTTCATCCATTTGATGATTTGGATTGGCGTATCTCAAGTGGCCATATTTTCCACTTTGTCAAATTTTCACAATTTGTTGCCCGATGAACTATCATAATGTCAAAGCCAAAGCGAACAATAAATAGGAAGTTTGAGGCAAGTTTTATGACAAGATTCTTCAAGAGGAAATTGGTGGTGTTAAAGGGTCTTTGGTGGAATTATAACCCACACTTAAGGTCTCTGCTATTTGTCCTCCCTTCATTTTGGTTGCTACATTTCTGATGCAGATGTATACATATATGTATGTATTAACCTTTCTCCCTTGCACTCATAATCTTGCGTGATGCCATTATCAGGCTGATTGAAACTTTAGCAAAGGAGGACAAAGCTGTGGAAGTAGGTGATGAGGATAAGAAAAGAAGAAGAAGAAGAAGAAGAAGAAGCGAGAGGCGAGAAGATAAGCGAAAGCGAATCAACTGGAAAGAAGCGAGAATAAGAAGAAGCAGCAGGCCCGAGGATGCTATGGATTTGTAGAAGGAAAATGAAAGCCGCAGCACCACGTGGAAGAAGAAGAAGAAGAAAAAGAAGAAGAAAGCATTACGAGGTTGAAGAAGAAAGCAGATTGTTGTCAAAAGTGCTTTTATAGCGGGAAAAATGAGTACACAAATGTTGTAGACTTTACGCATTCGGATGAAGCGTGTACTCTTTGTGTGGGGCAATGCACCACCACAGATTGATATAATTTTGTGAGAGCAGAAACTTATTTTAATGGAGTCGGATTAATGGTGTATTCTTAATAGAATTGATGCACGATGTTTAATTGATGTCACTTGTATACATATTTTGATGTTGATGTCGATGTATATTCAATGTCTCATATTTTGTTTTTGTTGTTTGGAGCTTGTAATGCAAGCATCATTAAGTAAAGAAAATGCAAGATTAGTTCATATATAAAAAACATAACAAAGTTCTTACGCCTTAAAGTAAGCAACATCACAAATGAAGGCTTCATCAAACCAAACAACGAAAAGAAATTTCAATTGATTCTGAGACTTAAGCGATGATTGCAAAAAGTAGTTACATTTAATCGCATATTTCAATTTCAAGTACAAGTCAATGATAAATATATACATATCATTTTGTCTATGATAAAAGAATAAAACTTGCAAACATCTGTGAACATTCCAAAGACATCATTGTGACATATATGAGGAACTGATTGTGTCATGTAAAATAGCAAAAATAACTCGAGCAATCAATCCCTCGTTTAAGCATAAATACACATATATGCTAATTACTTTTGCAACAAATAGGCTTATTTGTTCTTCAAAACATCCTTAAAATGCACGACTTTAAACAAAAAAATATGTAAAGAAGAACCCTTTATCGAAGCAATCATAAATAAAGAAAAGCTATCGTTGATGGTGGGTTTGTGTATGATTTGAAATAAAATTGATCACGGTGATATTGATGTCACTTTGCATTTCTGATTTAGAGAATTGATCGCAGTGACATTGATGTCACTTTGCATATATCATTGCATATACAATTTACAAAGTTTTATATCAAAAGATATAGCCATTTGAAGTCGATTTTATAAAGAAAAAAATCGATTTTTTGAAATTAATTCGGAAAATATCAAATGAGAAATCAAAATAAAGAGGACGGAAAAATATGATTTAGGGTGAAATAATTATATATCTTGATCGGAGTTTTATAATTCGATACTCCTGAGCTCGAGCTCGAATCGACTAAAAAAATTTGGGCACGCTTGAGCCATAAAAGGCAACATCGAACTCGATGGCTAAGTACTCGATATAGCTCGACGCTCTCATAAGCTTGATTTCCCTGAAAAATCTTCCTAATTCGGGACAAAAAAGTTCAACAAAAATGTTGATGTCAACTTGCATATTTGATTGCCGATGTCACTTTGCATAAATTGTTGATGTCATTCATATATGATTCTTGATGTCACTTGCACAAAATGTTGTTGTCACCGTGCATATTTGATTATCGATGTCACCTGCATAAATTATTGATGTCACGTAAATATGATTGCCGATGTCATTACCGATAAAATGTTGACATCATCAGTATACATGATTCTTGATGTCCTTTGCATAAAAATATGAATTAAGGCGAAAGATTTATGTTGATCGTAGTTTTATATCAATTGATATAGCTATATATGATCACCGATGTCACTGGTCTCTGCATATATCATTGTCAATGTCACTGCGATATATCATTGATGATGTCAACGCGTCGCGGTTGTTGATGCATCGCGCACTTTGCATATATCATTGAATGCGCGCGTGTCAACGTCAGGTTGTCAATCGGCATCATCGCATCATATTGGTCAATACATCGCGGAGATCACTACATCTCGGTGGTTAATGCATCGGGTGAGAATCCATCGCGGTGGTCACTATATCGGGGTGGTCCTCGCGATCGCAGCTGGTCAATGCATCGGGATGGTCATCAGATTGCGGTGTTCAATACATCACGGTGGTCAATGCATCGAGATGGTCGTCAATGCACCACGGTGGTCAATGAAAAAAAGAAAAGAGAAATTTCACCATCCACGCAAAAAAAAAAAAAAAAAAAAAAAAAAAAAAAAAAAAAAACAAACAATTAAACACTTTCAATGTACGTCCAGAAAGAAAAAAAAAAAAACAACAACAACAACATCAACGTTTGTGTAGTAAAATAATTAGACATTCAGCGAGTATCCCCTTCCGCGCCTATTCCCCCTTTTTAATTTTTTTTTATTTTCTTCATTAAGGGCATTTGGGTCTATCTACCTACTTTTTGTCCTATAACTACGTGTTTGTTTTGAATGTCCTTTTAACCTAATTAAGTCCAATATGTGTCCTTTTGGATAATTGTCCCATATAATTAATCACCATAATTAATATCTTGTATTTAATTTATTCATAATAAATAAATACCACAATATTAATTTACCACTATAACCTTTATAGTCTCAAGATAAACTTTCCTTATTTGGTTATCAACTATAACCACATTTTAATCCGGCTAGATGTTCATATGTGTGTGACCCGATAGACTTCCGAATATGTTGGCGTAGACACAAAATGCAAATTACGAAAATGCCCTTCATGCCTAACGATCACGGGATAGCGTCTAGCAGAACACACCGTGACCCCAATCATCGGAAGAGTCAAATGCAATGACTACTACCTTTCATGAGAAACAAGCTTACGTGTAACTTACAATCCTATCATTTGTAATAATATCCATACGGTCGTTAGTCGAGTGTCAAAACATCAACGACCGTATCTTATAATCTGGATATCATGCTCTCTCGAAGTAACTTCGTTTACTCCCACTTTGTAAAGATTCACGAGTAAGACATTACTTATAAGAAGGCCATTTCGGATATTCGATCCCAATCATAGATACGCGATTCCCGGACGACCAATCATGTATACTCCGCGATGCTTGATGATCATACCCAATCACTACCGCATGATCGCCCGTGGCTGGGGAAACCTAAATAGTGTCAAAGCATGACAATCCACACCGTGATGCCATGAAGACTCGGTCAAAGGATAATTACACAACCGTCACATAGTGTGACACTTATCCGTGTAAGTGGGTCGATCTAATGTGCGCATTCTCCGATACACGTCCCGTCGCATACCCAAGTGTCTCTACACTTCGATGAACGAGATCTATCCACGCCTTTAAAGACAGTAATACATCTAATACGTGCTGAGTCTCTTTTATACTATCAATGCCCTGCTTAATAGTACATCGACTAGAGACATTTAAGTATCAAACTTATTAAAGTGATTAGAGATCTCATCAACCATAATCGCCTATCATGGTTTCTCTATCACAATTTAATACTAAGGACGTTATCATATAACAATTCATAATTGGTTATTTAAAAGAACAAATATATGACAACAGAAAAGCCATTTAATATATGTATAAACATAAAGAAATAGTAGAAATGATCCGACCTGGTCGGATCCGGTCCAACCTGATTGGGTTTAGGACACTATTCCAACAATTACATGAACTAAATAGACTGTAAAAGACCCAGCCCGGTTGGATCCGGTCTAACCCGATTTGGTTCAGGACACAATTTCAACAGTATATGGCTCAGAGACAAGAAAAAAATGAGGAAGCATCTGGCTCTAGTTGTACATCAAACCAATCTGTGCCTGTCACGGATTTTATCTAACAAAACAAACAAGTAATAAAATTTATAAATCCGGTATTCCCCAAGTGTAGGGATCGTAGTATAGCGATTAATACCGGAGTCGATCACGGGGAATCGGGGTATCTAGTTCATTAATTTTCCTAAGGTTGTTACTACTAAAACGAAACTAAAACGGAAAATAAACTGGACAGAGGATTGTTAGTCCAAAGCCAGGAAAACATTGTTGCGAACAAAAGTAAATAAAACTATAACTAGGAGAACAATAAAACTAACGAACATGATAATGACTGAAGCAAATCAACATAGAACAACCCATGATCCACCATCCCGCAACCCTTAATTTCCTGCCTAGATTATCTTGTGAAGATTTAATCAAAGATGTGATTCACCTCTCAAAAGTATGAATTCCTACTCTCGTAGATAATTCGCCTATCAATCTTTTATCTCTCGATCTTAAAGATTAACGTTTTCAAACCAAGGTGCAAGATTTATTAGATCTAACAATCTAGATATTCTAACCTATCAACTCTCGTTATGTTTAGGTTAAAAAGATCTATTCTTTCCTATGGTGATCTAGCGTTTACACAGACTCTCGTCATACGGTAAACATCAATAACAATAATCTTTCGATATACGTTGCATAAACAAATAATCAAAGGAAAGAAACAAGCTTTAATTAAAACACTCACAAAATCATCCAAAGAAAGAATAAAAACACTGCTGGAAAATCTCCCATGGCTGCTCCAAGTTCACAGCTTCAAGCCATCATCAAGATCGAACAAGAAAAGAAAACGAAAACAAAAACCTAACTAATCCATAACCTTGGCCTCCTCAGAAAGGGGGGGGGCCGCCTAGGGTTTTTCTCTAATGATTGTGTATCAATAGGTCTCAATAATGTATGTCTTAGGGTTGAAATCGCGCTGGTATTTATAGAAAACTAGGTCGGCTGCTGCTTAAGTCGGCCGTGGACGCCCGTCCGGAATTGTGGACGCCCGTCCACCTCTCTGGACGCTAAGGCAGACGCTCGTTCACTCAGCGTCCAAACTCTCTGAACCAAAAATCTCATCTCGGGCGCTTGATCCGACTGACGGGACTTGGACGCTCGTCCAAATTGACTTAATCTCGATTTTCTCATCTTTATCTCCAATCGATTTCATCTTTATCTCTTCTCCTCTTCATAAATCCGATTGTCAACCTCTTTTAATCCTCTTCTTGGTCGAAATTGTGTATCTACAAGACATCAAACACATTGCAAAATGTAGTATCTTCCAAATAAATATAAAACCATCAATTTTACACATAATTCATACGATTTTGCAACTAACCCATTAAAAACATCACTTGCTCAATATTTCAATATAAAGCTCGATTTCTATGAGAAACATACGAATATGGAGAGAATTGTTACAAAATATATCCTTATAAAACGTATAAAATCACGCTTAACAGTGCCTTTCTCGGCAAAGGGGCCAGAGGACTTAACTGCTGAAGGACAAGAAGAATTCAAATACCTAGGTAAGTTTTTCAAACCAATGTCTAGATTAACATCTCAACAGCAATAGGTGATGTACAAGGATATGAAGCTGGAAGTTTCACACATTGCTGAAGACAAAGCATGATTGGAAAGATACTTTGAGAACCACAGCACATGAGACTATGCCTGACTTCAACATACTTTTTGAATGAAAAATGTTTGTAGCACTCTCATATAACACTACGTTGGAGTATTGGAAATAGAAGTTTCCAGAAATTGATTTGTAAGACATTGAAGGATCCAAACTACAAAGTTCAAGATGTACTAGGAAAATTTGAGAAACTTGTAGTTGTAATAATGTTATTATGTTTGAATCTTTATGCCTTTTTATGGAAGAATAAAATTTCTAAGTTTTATTCTTGTTATTATATGAAATGTTTTTGTACTTATATTCAAGCTTATGAGGGTTTTGGCATCATCAAAAGGGGGAAATTGTTAGGAACGTTTTGTTGTTTTGATGATGGTCATACTAGCCGTTATAGCAAGAATGAAATAAGACAACTTGAAATAAGTCTAAATGAGTTATTAATGTTTGTATAAGACTTTACTTAGAGTCGACATTTTGTATAAGTTCGATCGGAGAAGCACTCAGATTAGACTTGTAGGACACCAAAGAAAGTGAAGAGCGATGGACCACCGAGTGAAGACAACCAAGTACCAAAGACAAAGGAATCGAAGACTTATGGACTGACTTATAACCAGGGAAGTCTGGATGACCTTGGATAAGTCTAAGATACATATTAAAAGTGATGAAATCTATTTTAAATATGGTGTACACTGATCTCACAAAAAATAAGGATCAGTGAAGAGAAGCTCTATCACCAGATAAAATATATCGCTTGTGCAGATGCGAGATGATAGCGACCCATGAACCCAAAGACCAGCAGAAAAGTAAAGTAGTCATTGGATCGGCTAAACAACAATGAAGTGAAGCAACCGCATAGTCAAGTATGCTGTCAACACTTGAATCAGAACGTAGAAAATGTGGAAGTCAAGCAATTAATGCAGAATCAACCTAGGACGGATTGTACGAAAAACATTTGAAGAAAATCCAGATCACTGAACTCAAGGAGAATAAAATCAATGAAGAATCAAGGATTATTCTCCGCATTAAAAACCCAACGGACTGAAATTCAAAATAAAGGAGTCATGTCTATAAATAGAAGGCATTGGAGGAGTGAATTTTCCCGAATTCCCCTACTAGCAAATGGTAAAAGATCATGCAATATTCATTTATCATTATTCGTATTTAAAGAAAATAATTCGATTCAAAACCTAATTAATCTTACATATTAAAAATTTTGCTTCATTTTTCATTAACAATTTTAGATACATGCTCACTGTGAGCACGATTACTTACCACAATATAAAGATTTGGTTTCCAATTTTGCTTTTTTTGTTGTCAAAAAGCTGGGTGCATGTTTTTGGGGCTGCATGGAATTCAAGTATAAAAGGATATCAATTGTGATGTGATTTAGCAAGTAACATTGTGATTCAAAGCCATAATTTTCCATTTGTTATTAATCTTATTTACAAGTGCTATTTTTGAAAACAGAAAAAGGAAACGATAATGGCCTTGAAGTTTCAAATTCAATCTCTTTTAGTACTCGTTCTTATAGTTCTAGCCTCCACAACTAGTGCTGTGCCTGGGACTGCTACTTTCTACACCAACTACATTCGTAAGTATTTATATTTGTGTTATTTGTTTATAAGGATTTACACCTATCATTCTCTGTTTGATATATGTTTGCTTTTACAGCATCGGCATGCTATGGCGGCAAATCACAAGGTTTCATGATAGCAGCTGCGAGTGATCCCTTATGGGCGGGAGGAGCAATTTGCGGGAAAATGTTTAACGTGACATGCACCGGTCCGACGAATCCGGTCCCACATCCATGTACCGGACAAACCGTTCAAGTTAAAATTGTCGATCATTGTCCTGGCTGTGGTGGAACTCTTGATCTCTCTAAAGAAGCTTTTACAGCCATTGCTAATCCTGTAGCAGGAATTATCAAAATTGATTATTCTTAGTAAGCTACCTCTGTTGTTACATTAGCCTGACATTTCATAAAATAATAATTTAAGTTCTTTTAGTTTTTTTCCCCCTAATTTAATGTTTCTTTTGTTTCTAAATTAATGTTCATTTAATTATTCTTGGTTTCAGGTTTCAGAATGCCGAGAAGATTGCAGTGGGCAAAGTTTTGCAGGGTAGAGGGGAATATTAGATTAAAAAAACTAAATTTCTTTTGCGAGCTAATAATTATTCTTGAAAAAAAAAAACATTTATGCGATTAATTGTTTTATGAGATTCTGCGATTAATTATTGGTACACAAATTTTTGTAGTATTGTTACCATGGTATTTATAAAAGACTAAAATATACTATTCTGTCATTTACATTTACATTGATGAGTTTGTCTCTCGATTTCATTTTCTACTTTTGAATATGGCTTTATTTTTTCCCAAAACAATTTCTGTAAATGTTTCCATGTTGGACTCTCTTTATTTTAGAATTTCTTAACCTTTCATACAAAACAAGATAATGGCATTAATTAATTATCTGTGTAAGAAATTTGTGAGTTAATTATCTGTGTAAAGAATGACTTGAAGAAATTTTAAATGCCTTTGATGAAACTTCACATGAAAATAAGAATCAACATGATTTTGTGTGTTTTGCGTAGTAGTAGAATTTTGTTTCATCACTAAAACTGATACAATCTTTCGCTAAATCTTATTGCGGCGGTTTGAACCGCTCATGGGCGGAACCACCCATGTGGTTGTGTGGTCTCAAGACCACCCCAACAATGGAAGAAAAAAAATAAATTTATATAGATAAATATATAATTCATGTAATATTGAAATGATCTAAAATGTCATTATGTAATTATTTTATTATATGATTTATTGTCCAAGTTGTTATAGGCCTATATATTTGTATCACCACTACACAATTGAATCAATGAAAATCAATCGTTTTCGAATTATATTATGGTATCAGAGCGAATTAATTTTCTCTCTCGTTATGTTAATTCTTCCCTAAACACTAACCCTTGTTTCAAAAAAACCAACAAACAAAGAAGCCGCAGGTCATCTTCTCCACACCACCACCGGCCACCATCTCCGCCCCTCTGCTTATTCTCAGCATAATCTTCCTAGCATAATCTTCTCTACTTCCGATTCTCCAGGATATATTCCTTACGGTTTCCTCAACAAAAAAAAAAATCCAGCCGCACCTTCTTCTCCTCCGGCTACCCGTTCGTGTCTCCAGTGAGGTTTCGTTATCAAATTCCCAGTCCCCAATTCCTGTTCACTCAGAATGGATCACCAACCCTTTAGCCGAATCTTTTCGATACCTCAGCTTATCTCCGGCAGCTTCTCCTCTAGCTTCTTCTTTTCCGCCAGACCTCCTCTTCTCCGACAACTTGATCGAGCTACGTACGCTGCTGCTTCTCCCGTTATAACCTACGACACCCATTCAGCTTACAACTCCCTTTTCTTTATTATCTTATTTTATTAAAGCAGCCCAAAATAAAAAACAAACAAACCCAAAAAAAAAAAAGATTTTTGTCTACAATCAGTGTAACACAAAAAAAAAAAAAAACAAAGAGAGAAATAAAAATCTCTCACAAAAAAAAAAAAAAAAACTCTCCCACAAAAAAATTGACAGATCGACGAAACAATCTTAGCTTCATCCTTCCCACACAGTGGTCATGGAATGGATTTTTCTAGAAGCCGGGCGAGGCTATAATCGTGGAAACCCTTGTCCCCTACACTCAAAACATATAATGGTCCAAAACCCTCCACCTGCAAGATTTGTGCATGCTATGAACATACCGCACTTTCGCCGCTCCTTGCGGTATTAGCGCCCCTCTTCTCAAGCATATGCCACGTCCACTTTGCCCGACTTTAATTGGATTGCAGATACCGGGGCCACTCACCATCTCACTCATGATGTTCGAAATCTCAACTTCTCATATGCACCCTATGTCGGGCCCGACAAAGTGCATGTAGGCGACGGTACATGTATAGCTATTACTCATTACGGCTCTTCTTCTATACATTCCTCTTCACCGTCATTTTATTTATATAATATTCTTGTTACGCATTCCATCACTAGAAACCTCTTATCTGTCCATAAAATTGCCTCGGATAATTCTGTGTACTTCGAATTCCATGGGTCTTACTTCCTTGTCAAAGATTACTCCGGTCGCACCCATCTTAAAGGATTTGTCAAAGATGACCTCTATCACTTCTCTACCCCGCATCACACTCCCCCTGCTCCTACTCAAGCTCTCGCCTCCTTTATCACCTCATCCACCACGTGGCATCAACGTCTAGGTCATTGTTCTTATTCCGTACTTCGTCAAGCCCTAAAAGGTCTTCCTATATTTACTCCTACTAAGGCGCCGCTCCTTACATGCATGCCCGTGTCGGTTGGCTAAAAGTCACCACTTCCCGTTATACACTTCACGAATTTACCTCTCTGCTTCTTTTGGACCTTTTCTACTCCGATGTTTGGGGCCCCACCATGAACCATCAATTTACGGTATCCATTGCGATTCAAGCAATAGCGAGTTGATGTGAAGAAATTATTGTTGATTGATATGGTGAAGTTTGTTGCAGGCACTATGTGAAGGAATCAAGATTTATTGACTACGAGCCAATCTCCATGTTCATTGTATTACAATGGAATTGTAGGGCATGTTAGAGATAATTACAAGATTGAGTCAATAGTTTGTTTAAATAATGTCGTTTGAATTTGAATGATGATATTGTTGTTAATATTGATTATTTGGTTTAAAAAGGGTTACATTGGAACAGATCTCTATCACCGATTAATGTATAAATATTGTAATCAGTTTATTATTATTTATCAATGCAAATCATTCTAATTCTCTATTAGCCGTATGGTTCAAAGAAAAAATGAAAAGTGGAAAAAGTTTATTAATTAATAGAGAATCACATTCTAGCAAGGTGCTAGATATGGCACAAGATCAAGTAGCAACACAAAATTACATAAGAGTAGTTGTGATGACCTGGTTTTCCGATAAGGGTATAAAAGTCTTTTCGTGTTTTAGTGTGTCCCGACAATATTAATAATTTGGGCTTTAGATTATTTTTTGGGAGTCAAGATATATTTTATAGGGTATTTGTGGAATTTTAAAGGTGAATCTTTTAGTAAGGGTAAAACGGGAAATGTACCACCTCTATATATAACCCTTTTAACCCAAACCCTACCATTTCACTTTCCCCAATTCTTTTAGTGAGCTGCCGGCAAAATTGGAGGGAGAGAAAGAAGAAAGGAAAGAAAAAAAAAAGAGAGGAAGAAATCCACTTTCCCGGAGATCCAACCGTCGGATTTTCATGTGTAACATATCAAATCGATCGCGAGGAAGAGAGCTTCGATCATATCCAAGAAAATCGACGCGATCAAGTGAGGGCTTCTCAAACCCGTTTTGGATCAGGTTCGGTTTTTGATGAATCTAGACTTGTTTCTTGGTTCCTTGAGTCCTAAAGCTTTTAGAAAGATCCCTAACCTCAAGCTCTTCGATTTGGTTACTAGGAAGGTAGTAAAGATCTCTTCTTTGGTGGATTAGAATGCTTGGAGCTTCTAGACCTAGATTCTTGAAGATAAGAGGTAAAGGGTGTTCAACCAAATCTATGCGTGTTTATGTGATTTACTTTATATTCTTATACTGATAGAATGTTGGATTTAATGTTTGATGGAGAAAGATTTGGTTTTAAAATAGCTTTAATGTTTGAATTAGTGAGGAACACCATGATTTTAAACTAAATTAAAATGTCATTCGTTTTAGATAATGAGTTTTATATATATATATATATATATATATATATATATATATATATATATATATATATATATATATATATATATATATATATACAATCTTATGTTTCAAACATCTATATACAATCTTATGTTTCAAACATCTACTTGCTTTGGTCATCGACCTTTTAATTCTTTTTGCAGTAGTGAAGACTACTCTGCTGATGCTTTCCCTTTTCATTTTCATTTGATAAACTTACTTAATGAATCATTATAATAATATACTTACTTTCCATGTTTTCTAAAGAGAGAGCATGTTACTCTTCTTTGGATTATGTTGACACTGTTACCTTATAACATACTACCTCCGTCCCATAATAAGTGTCCACATTTTAGAAAAAAATTGTCCCATAAAAAGTGTCACTTTATATTACCAATGCATCATTTAATGTTTATTTTCCAAAGATACCCTTAGTCAAACATTTATTTATTGCACTCATTTCACATCCCAAAACAAACATTTATTATTTGATAGGGGTAAGTATGTCAATATAGTATAAATACACAACACATTAATTACATTTCTTAATATGCGTGAGAACTAAAAAGAGGACACTTAATTTGGGACGGAGGTAGTATTTTATGTTATACTGCTTTTTACCGATCAAGTAAAGCCTTTTATGTGGAATGTTGTAAAGTGTAATGAGTGTGTTCTAGTGACTTTGACTATACACCGTGTTTCACGGGGCATTAGAAGACACATCATTAACTTTATGTGATGTTGACTTGAGTTCAATATCGTCCCCTTTACGTGACAAGTTGAGGTTATGGTTTCGTGGCCTTGGCTCAAGACTTGTGGAGACCTCTCAAGGGGAGAAACTTCGGGAGCATTGGAAACCTTATCTCTCGATCTTGTGGGTGTTGACTTAGTACTCAACATTTACATTGCAATGTGCTAAGTTATGATATTAGAGTCGGTCTAAGGTTAGATGTCCTTAAGAATCCTTTTTATGTGTAATCGAATGGTGAATGCTTAAGCGCTTAAAGAACATACGTGTTGTCTGTCTAAAAGCTAAAACATGTTGATCTTTGGTGAGGTGCGTTTCAACCCCGCAAAGATGGCTCATTACCCCACTATTCCCAGATGCTTAGTCTGGGTAATGACCCACACATCCCATACGTAATGGCCTTATAAGCCAAGTTTTGTTTGTGCCGCAAGACGGTGCTGAATGTGTTCGGATGCATGATCTCATTCCGCATAGTACCCTTTGATCAACATGTAACAAATGTCTTATTTTGTTGAGTCAACTAGTTGGACTAGTGGAGTGTTGTGAGCGAGTGAAACATACTTGATCTTCTGTTTGATGATTATCTTGTGTTGTATCGCTTGTTGATGATTGATGTATGGATATGGTGCTTCTACCCTTTACTAAGTACGTTTGTACTTACCCCTTTTTATTGTCCCCACCCGAGAAGGTGGTTTTGACTTAGGTTGTGCTCGAGATCGCTAGAGGGGTGATTTCCGAAGATACAACCGTTGATGTTATCTTTCTTTAATTTCTTGTTAATAGTATAGATACTTCTCTCTCTTCTTTTGTTATAGATAGATCTTTGATCTCTATGTTTTGGAACTTTTGGGATGTCATTATAGTTGCGACTTGTGTCGCTTTTCGATCGCTTGTAATAGATTTTAGTTTATCCCGAGTCTACCCTTCGCTTTCCGCTTTGTTCTCTCGGTGTTTTGATGTCGCTTACGTGTATAATTGATTAATTTTAGTTATATACGTGCCGGGCGTCGCTTCAGTTAAGGACTCGGTAGCAAAAACCGGACGTCACGGCTTGGTATCGAGCATGAAGCAACACCATTGCATAGGTTTAGATGTCTTAAGATGTGATCTTTAAGTTGTGGAACTTGACTTAGACTTCTCAAGTTACGTCTTTTAGGTTAGACCTTCTAAGTGTGAGTCACCTTAGGCGGAGTTTTGAAGAAGTGTTAAGTCTAAATCTTAAGATGGTAACCATTCTAAATTGAGTTTCGCTTAAATTTGTTAACGGAACCTCTCGGCCTTTCTTGATTCTTATGGACCCTTCATTTCCTCGCTTTTCTTCGTTTGGTTCGACCATGAAATTCTTGAAGTTTCTAGCTTATGATTGTTCTTAATGATTTGCACGTGAATCATTTTTAACTTGTCATTCACAAGACAATTCCTTATTCCAAAAGCCTCTTGTTAGACACTCCCTTGTTTCTAGCAAATAGTCCATTCATTCTTTTACAACTTTGCTCTAAACAACCAAGATAAGCGCTTTATTTACACATTCGCTTTTGGTGCTCAACCATTTTATCTATCTTGTAAATTGGGAGTTTTACCCCAAGAAGAAGGTTTTCTTTCCTTCAAGCTCTTCTTTTAAAATTACTTAACCTTCTTGAAGGATTATTATAATGATTTCCAAAATTCGAGTTTGACATTTATTTAATAAGTCTATTTTGAACCACCTTTCCTCAACACGCTTTGAATAAGCAAAGATAGTTTTAAATGACTTGATCTTTATTTTGTTGTGACCCACATTCTCGATTTACACTCTCAGCTTTGGACCCAAAGTACAAATCTTCTTAACTTGACCACAATCCACCACCCAAGCAAGTGCCCTTTAACGTGAGGAGTTTTTCAATGAAATGTCCTTTTAAGTGAGAAATGTTATCTCGATTTAACTTCTTCATGTTTATGGATTTTTTTTTTTTTGGAAAAACTCCAAGATTTGTAACATCTATCTTTCCCTTTTTCCAATATCCGCTTCTTTCAAGCATACAAGTCTCCGATTTAAGACTTGGTGTAAAGATTAATTTCAACACCTCATCTTTTTTGATCTCAAATGGTAATCCCATCTTTTGATTCTAAGATTGGATATAGAGTTCTTTGAGCTTAGAAGTCTGTTTTGAGAGAGGAATCCCTTAGGTTTGTGTTCCCCAAGATAAGGCTTCTAGTAGGAAGTTGGTAAGTGTTAGCGCTCTGTTACTTTCTGTGGTGAGAAACTTAAGATGTTGCCTCCAACTCGACACCTTCATTGTCCTTGTTCTCACGCGTTTTTCTCTGACCAACATTCTTCCAAACAACTTGTACCTCAGTTGATCGTTGGTCAAGATACTTTAAAACCTCCAAGACACTTTCTGCTTGCCTTGATCTATCTTGAGACTTTAACACCATGTGTCCTCTTTAAAGCTGTTCTCTTGTGCGACCGTTTTTAATCACGATAACAAGCTTTTCCTAGTTTTATTACTGTTACTTTGGATTTACAAGTTTTTCTTTAAATCAAGTCCGGCAACTTTTTGTTAAGTTTTGATAAACCTTAACTACCATTTTTAAAATAAATTCTGAAATGGTTAACTCTTTGTTTCCTAGAAACATTCTTTTTTTTTCCTAGTATGTATCTTAATACCCGGTCAGGCCTCAAACTTTTTATAACATCTTTTTTCAGCGTGTTCATCGCCTGTTTGGTTTGAACCTGTAAGGTTTTGTTTCAAAACAGAGATAATTGTTTACCGAGTTTTTCCAATTGAGCTCCAGCTGGTCACTAGCTAAATTTCAGTTCTTATCGAGTTGTCTTCTTCAAGCTTTTACTATCTGTCTCCTCTAACTAACCAAAACTTCTTCGGAACTTGAGTATGTTACTCGGTTACTCCAACTTTTCCTAAACCATGTTGGGTATCTGGGATAACCTCTTAAATCAAAACCCACCAAATTCTTCTGAAGTTTGGTTTTACCTCTTCGGATCCTTGTTGTACAAGACCGTCATACTTCTTCCTTTAATCCCTCAACTTGTTGTGCCTTCCAGGGTTAGCCTTGTTTTTCTCAATCAATCACTTCCAACATTTTTGAGTGATTAAAACTTTCTGACGATCTAGTCAACCATGACTAGAGTTTCATGCGATCGTTTTTAGATCCAAGCCTTCCTTTCTTTCGTCTTGAAAGTTTACCTTGCATGTTTGGCACTTGTGTTTTGGTTTTGAGCTCTAGTAACTATTGTAGGCATTTTTCTTGGGGCCTACAATAATTCTTTTCAAGACACTTGTTCTACAAATGTATTACCTTTAAGGAACCTCATCTTCTTGATGTCTTCCTAAATTTGATACTTGCCTTCGACCTTTTGGACCAGGTCTTCACCTTTCAAATGGGACCAAACCTTAAATTTTATCTTTCGGTGCCATCAAGATAAACTCTTATAGGTGTATTAGCCAATCACCTAATCTTCTTAGGAAGGAAAACTCCACCTAATTTTGGGATCTCCCTGTTTGGCGTTCGGTAACGTCATAACACCTTAATCTGAGTTCATCTTTTATTGTGTCTTTCTGGCAACTTTTTTTGGAGAGATCCCATACTCCCTTTGAACTTGTCAAGTTGCTTCACTTCCTTAGTGTGCAACTCTCCATTTTGGAATCTGAGTGTTCATGCAATCCTTGTAATCACTCTTCTCCGATTTTGTCAACTTGACTTCAAATCCTTTAAAGTTTAACTCAGTGGTTTCCCTTACTCAAGGTCTTGTGCCTTTGCTTCTGTAATTCTGAATACTCTTTAACTTGGTGAATGCTTTATCCCATACACTTCTTTCTTTAAGTAAGCGCGTGGTTGTTTATTTCTTTTAGCCGGTAAAGCAAAATTTTCACAATCACCTTGTTTTTTTTAAATGAAATTTCTAAGGAGTATACTTTAAACTGTTTTCAACGTTGAATTGATTTAGTAAATCTAACATTTTCAAGTGTTTATCAAGCGTCTTTTCTCCTTCACTCGGTAACCTCTTCATGACGAGACTCATATCCACTCGTTGGTTCCTCTTTGTCTTAACCGCCTAGATGATCAACCTTGTCTTTTCATGTGTTGTGAGATGGTCGCTTCTTACCGCAATCTTGCGAATTGGGGTTTTTCTCGATCACCAAGAAGCCTTTGTCAATCAAGCCAATAACACCTAAGTTTTCTTGAAATACGTTCCCGAGCTCATGTCCTCTCCTCGGAGGAATTATTTGTTCAAGATCGCTTTTTCTCCTTGAGACTTTGGACTCAATTACAAAGCCTTTTAAACCTTTGACAAGCACTACCGTCTCCCGTGTAGTTGAGTTTTAGAAGTGATAGGTGTGTTAGGCAGGATGTGTTTTGGCTACTAAATAACCCCTAAGAACTGGAGTAGGTTTTAGTCTTAAATTAAGTTTAGTAGACACCCCAGAGTTTGGACCATAACACCTTGTGGATGAACTAAGTGGCGAGAGACGAGACTAGTGAAAGTGAGACGTTTAAAGATGGAAATAGTGGTAGATCCTAAGGAAGTGTAACCTCTTTTGATGTTTTACCTAGTGCCTCTAAGTTGAAAGACTTAGGTTAGATGTGGCTTTCATGTTGGATTGAACCCTTAGCACCTAACATATAGGATGGTGCAAGCTAAGTTGAACCTTGTCGATTTTTACGGAGGTAGATAGAGGTTAGTGTATGTTTGGCCATGGGAGAGTTTATGCGGATCTTAGGTCTTGAGAGACCAGCTTGGGTGTGGTACTAGACTTGTGATGAGTTCCGGTAAGATGGGATAACGTTTAAGATTTCAAACCGAGTGAAACTCTAAGTTGGACAGTTGAAAGTTTTTCAAGGTGATAGCTTAAGATTTGGGGCTTTAGTTCTTAATAATCGTTGGTTTCAAAGAGAGGATCAGTAGCAAGTTTCGAGGACTAAACTTCTTTAAGGGGGAAGGATGTGATGACCTGGTTTTCCGATAAGGGTATAAAAGTCTTTTCGTGTTTTAGTGTGTCCCGACAATATTAATAATTTGGGCTTTAGATTATTTTTGGGAGTCAAGATATATTTTATAGGGTATTTGTGGAATTTTAAAGGTGAATCTTTTAGTAAGGGTAAAACGGGAAATGTACCACCTCTATATATAACCCTTTTAACCCAAACCCTACCATTTCACTTTCCCCAATTCTTTTAGTGAGCTGCCGGCAAAATTGGAGGGAGAGAAAGAAGAAAGGAAAGAAAAAAAAGAAAAGAGAGGAAGAAATCCACTTTCCCGGAGATCCAACCGTCGGATTTTCATGTGTAACATATCAAATCGATCGCGAGGAAGAGAGCTTCGATCCTATCCAAGAAAATCGACGATCAAGTGAGGGCTTCTCAAACCCGTTTTGGATCAGGTTCGGTTTTTGATGAATCTAGACTTGTTTCTTGGTTCCCTTGAGTCCTAAAGCTTTTAGAAAGATCCCTAACCTCAAGCTCTTCGATTTGGTTACTAGGAAGGTAGTAAAGATCTCTTCTTTGGTGGATTAGAATGCTTGGAGCTTCTAGACCTAGATTCTTGAAGATAAGAGGTAAAGGGGTGTTCAACCAAATCTATGCGTGTTTATGTGATTTACTTTATGTTCTTATACTGATAGAATGTTGGATTTAATGTTTGATGGAGAAAGATTTGGTTTTAAAATAGCTTTAATGTTTGAATTAGTGAGGAACACCATGATTTTAAACTAAATTAAAATGTCATTCGTTTTAGATAATGAGTTATATATATATATATATATATATATATATATATATATATATATATATATATATATATACAATCTTATGTTTCAAACATCTACTTGCTTTGGTCATCGACCTTTTAATTCTTTTGCATTAGTGAAGACTACTCATTGATGCTTTCCTTTTCATTTTCATTTGATAAACTTACTTAATGAATCATTATAATAATATACTTACTTTCCATGTTTTCTAAAGAGAGAGCATGTTACTCTTCTTTGGATTATGTTGACATCATTACCTTATAACATATTTTATGTTATAACGCTTTTACCGATCAAGTAAAGCCTTTTATGTGGAATGTTGTAAAGTGTAATGAGTGTGTTCTAGTGACTTTGGCTATACACCGTGTTTCACGGGGCATTAGAAGACACATCATTAACTTTATGTGATGTTGACTTGAGTTCAATATCGCCCCGCATTACGTGACAAGTTGAGGTTATGGTTTCGGTGGCCTTGGCTCAAAGACTTGTGGAGACCCTCTGCGGGGAGAAACTCGGGAGCATTGGAAACCTTATCTCTCGAGCCTAGTGGGTGTTGACTTAGTACTCAACATTTCTGTGCAATGTGCTAAGTTATGATATTAGAGTCGGTCTAAGGTTAGATGTCCTTAAGAATCCTTTTTATGTGTAATCGAATGGTGAATGCTTAAGCACTTAAAGAACATACGTGTTGTCTGTCTAAAAGCTAAAACATGTTGATCTTTGGTGAGGTACGCTTTCAACCCAGCAAAGATGGCTCATTACCCCACTATTCCCGGATGCTTAGTCTGGGTAATGACCACACATCCCATAATGTAATGGCCTTATAAGCCAAGTTTTGTTTGTGCCGCAAGACGGTCTTTGAATGTGTTCGGATGCATGATCTCATTCCGCATAGTACCCTTTGATCAACATGTAACAAATGTCTTATTTTGTTGAGTCAACTAGTTGGACTAGTGGAGTGTTGTGAGCGAGTGAAACATACTTGATCTTCTGTTTGATGGTTATCTTGTGTTGTATCGCTTGTTGATGATTGATGTATGGATATGGTGCTTCTACCCTTTACTAAGTACGTTTGTACTTACCCCTTTTTATTGTCCCCACCCGAGAAGGTGGTTTTGACTTAGGTTGTGCTCGAGATCGCTAGAGGGGTGATTTCCGAAGATACAACCGTTGATGTTATCTTTCTTTAATTTCTTGTTAATGGTATAGATACTTCTCTCTTTCTTTTGTTATAGATAGATCTTTGATCTCTATGTTTTGGAACTTTTGGGATCTTCATTATAGTTGCGACTTGTGTCGCTTTGATCGTTTGTAATAGATTTTAGTTTATCCCGAGTCTACCCTTCGCTTTCGCTTTGTTCTCTGGTGTTTTGATGTCGCTTACGTGTATAATTGATTAATTTTAGTTATATACGTGCCGGGCGCTCGCTTCCTGTTAAGGACTCGTAGCGGCGCGACGTCACAGTAGTATTCTCTATGTCGTCCAATTGAAACTCATCTTTGTATTCCTGCCTTTGGCTTGAATTGACATTGGGCCACAGACATTTGTATGTATGAGCTCAAGCAATTCATTGGATCTTATCCCTTAACACACAATATGGTGGCTTTGTCATCTTACCAAGTAAACAAGCTTCGCATGTATCAAGCGATTCGTAATCGAATTGATCCAACATTCCATCTATATGGAGTTTGGAAATGCAATTCTTATTTATATGGCCAAGTCTATAATGCCACAAGTAGAATTCATTCAAGTAACTTATTTTTGCTTCCTTATTGTTTATATTAAATATATCAACATTCATATAGAATATGTAGAGACCATTGTCAAGTTTGCCAGTACCATAAAACATTCCATCATGTGAAAAGAAGAACATTTATCCTTAAACGTAAAAGAAAATCCTTCAACATCCAATGCAGAAATAGAAATAATGCTCTTCGTAAGAGCAGGAACAAAATAACAGTTATTTAATTCAAGTACTAGCACACTAGGCAATGAAATAAAATAAACTCCTACGGCTCGGGCATCAACGTTTCCTCCATTCCCAACACGCAGATCCACTTCCCCTTTCCTCATAACTCTAGTCTTTCTTAGTCCCTGCATATCCGTACAAATTTGAGAACCACATCCAGTATCTAATACCCAGTGGTTAGACACAGAAGAAGCAACATTGATCTCAACCATAAGCATGCGTGAAGTCAAAGCATCATTATGCTTGTTCTTCTTGGTGCTCAAGAAAGCCTTGTAGTTTCTCTTCCAATGACCAGTCTGGCCAAAATGGAAGCAAGCATCATTGGATTTTTCTTTGGCTCTCTTAGGCTGTGGCTTAGGAGCCTCCTTCGCCTTCTTGATCTTCTTTTGGGCCTTTTTCTTTCCTTTGGAAGAAGTAATGAGCAACACTTGCTTACTCTTACCAACAGTGTCTTCAGCAGTTTTGAGCGTGTTCAATAACTCCGCGAAGGAGCAATCAATCTTGTTCATGTGATAGTTCATTAGAAACTGTGAGTGAGTCCGGTAGAGATTGCCGAATCAAGTCAATGCTTAACTCATGCTCCATCTAATGGCCCATCTTCTCAAGCCTCTCTATGTATCCGATCATCTTTAGCACATGCGACCCTACCAGAGTACCCGGATCCATCATGCAACCAAACAACACCTTCGAGACCTCATACCTCTCAGTGTGAGACTGAGAAGCATAGAGCTACTTTAGGTGAGCCATAGTGGTATGTTCATCCATAGACTCATGCTATTTTTGAAGTTCCGGTGTCATAGAAGCAAGCATGATGTATGTAGCCTCATTACTGTCAGAAAAGTGTTTTGCATGCTTCTTAACCGATTACTCATTCGTAGCATCTTCGGGATCCTTGGTTAAGGGTGTGTCCAAGACACAGGAAATGCCTACATGTCTCAAAACAATTTTGAGATTTCTTTCCCAATCAAGAAAGTTTGATTCGTCAAGTTTGTTTTCAATGATAAAACGAAGGTTCAATTTGTTCGACATTTCTACAACAATAAAGTAAAGATAATTTCAGTAAAATTTCATGCTTACAAAACAATAAAATTGCACTTTAAAATTTTAATTAGGTTCTGCTCCCACTAGCCAACTATTCCCGATTGGCTTTCAAGAATTTAATTAATTCTCTAGTGGCTGGGATCCAATCTAGTTATCTCGATTCCCGATGAGGGCAGATCTATCGAGACAATTTTGAAAGGTGGGTACTCCTTCCAGTCGCATCATATGCGGCTCTCAGTGGTTGACTAGTCAACTCTTTGACAACTCACAACTTTATGTGATAGTCAACCCTTTGTCTCTAAAATCAGGCGGTCCTGATGAGGGTCAATCACCGCAAGATTCTAGTCGAGTCGTAACCCAAATATTCATGTGATATGATATCTCGATAATAACGATATACCCAAGGTAGGTCAACTCCCGACGAGGGCCGATCAGTTGGATCCGAACAAGGGCACATCACTATCATTACTATATTGGGAGACATATATAACTCGATTTTTGTCGTGGGAATAATTTATAAATTAATTCACTTAATTTATTTTAATTAAATTATGGTCTCATCTAAGCATGTATATTTCTACGTTATCAATATAAAGTTAAACACACATCATTCCGCACAGAAAAATAACCGGTATGATCATGGATTTTTCCTAGGTGCAGTTTCGAATACAAATCAAAAACCACTCGCTCACAATCTTAGGGGTAATCGCAACCGCCAATAGGATCTTTAATACGCCATCACCAATGGAATCTTTATGACTCTTTGACCTCCATATTCTGTTCCATTCTTGTTATATAATAATCTTTCCAATAAATTAATACACCCGCCGCACATGGGGGAGCTAACGGGAATGGAATAATGAAGAAAGTAAACTAAGTCACGTTCTTCATAACGCCCTAGGACAATTTGAATAACCAACATAAAGTAAATCACACACATCTATTCTATCGGTCGAGTCCATGATCAATCGGTGTCCATATAATCATATTATATCTACTACATCTAATCCATACAATAATATCTTATGAAAAAGAGAATTTTAAAATTTATCTACTTGTGTCTTATCAAATCGAAATAAATGATTCTAATCGAAATAAAATTTTCTATTAATTTTAATCGATTTACATTTTAATTTTGATTAAAAATAACTATTCAAATTTAAATCAAAATTAAAATAAAGTCACTTTTAGTTTCTTTCCTTTTGATTCATAATCAAAAGGGATGTCTTTGGTTTCCAAAACCAAAAGACATCTCCCTTGGCCATTTACAAAATCAGAATTTTGAAAAGGACCAGGGCCTAGGCCTAGGCCTATTCAAAAATCAAATATTTTGAAAGGGGCCTAGGCCTATTCCAAACAATGTTTGGAAATGGCCAATATTATTTAATGCTTTGTGGCATCCCAATGACCCAAAATATTTGAAACGTTAGTTAGTCATATAACACAACTAAACAAATGAGATATCAATGCACAATAAATATCACAAAACCAAAAACGAATCGGGATCCACCATGCATTAATTACTACGCAATTTAATTAGTGCTTATTGCTTAAGTTCGAAGTTCGCTCTGCTTCCACTGTTAGGAAATCAACTAGTTTAACGCAGCCGAATTTAAAATTTGATTTTCGATCCCAAGATCGACTTTGTTGAATACAATAAACACGTTAAGTAGTTGACGGTGATTACCTTGCTTGATTTAATAAATCGACGCTATGACCGTCAACGGAGAGTAGTAGTGCGCGCGAACCATCCACGTGTCCGGCCTCTATCGATATCCACACAAACTCCTCGCCGGAATGCTCCTTGGATTGCTACTAGAAAAATCCGGTTGCTAGACTGGCCTTTTCTCTCTCTTTAAAAATTTCTAGAAGAAGCTCTATATTTTTCACAAAAATTATGTACTCTTGGAATTGTGATGTACAAAAGAGCTAGTCAACCCCTTTCTTTTATAGGAGTAGGTGGCGCCCCAATTGCCCCCTAATCTGATTATGAGAAGCTTTTAGTACATTGATGAGAAAGAAAACATTTTTCCTAATAAAATAAGGAAAATCACTTTAATTGATTTATCTCTTTCAATTAAATATCTTATATTAAATAAATCTAAGATATATCCAATAAATTGCACAATCTAGGTATATCTTATACACTAGAAAGTGGCGCCCCATATAGCCATTAAATTGCTTCCGTAATATTCTTTAATTAATCAATATAATTAATATCTTGTATTTAATTTATTCATAATAAATATATACTGTCATACTAATTTAATCACTATAACACTTTATAGTTGAGATGAACTTTCCTTATTTGGTTATCACTATAACCGCATTTAATCCGGCTAGATGTTCTTATGTGTGTGACCCAATAGGCTTCCGAATATGTTGGCCGTAGGCACAAAGTGCAAATATAAAGTGTTATAGTGATTATGGTTGATGAGATCTTATATACAACAAAATGAAGATAAACAAAATATATAATAACAAAAGTGCTTTTATTATTCATAATAAAGTTATTAAATGAACTAAATAGATCAGAAAGGACCCAACCCGTTGGATCCGGTCTAACCCGATTTGGTTCAGACACCATTTCAACAAAGATATGGCTCGTAGACAAGAAAAATTGAGGAGCATCCGCTCTAGTTGTAGACCAAACCAAATTGTGCCTTTCTCGGCAAAGGGCCGAGGACTTAATTGTCAAGGACAAGAAGAATTCAAATACCTGGTTAAGTTTTCCAAACCAATGTCTAGATTAACATCTCAACAGCAATAGGTGATTGACAAGGATATGAAGCTGGAAGATTCACACATTGCTGAAGCCAAAGCATGATTGGAAAGATACTTTGGAGAACTGTTAAGGGTGGAATTATACGATACTTTATTATACTTTATATTATAATTTCACCCTAACTAATATAATTTGCATTGAAAATGAATCTTAAAATAACTTATTGAGCAAACACGGTTTTATAAATGTTAATTACCAAATAACACATTTTATGTGCTTACATGATTATTTTATATCATTGTGGAAATATGTTATGCTTTGGTATATGTCATGTGTGTTGTAGGTACATAACACATTGAAACATTGGATGCAAGTCAAGGCCACTCAATAAAATCAAGTCAAGGACACTCAATGCGTAGTCCAAGTCAAGTAGGAGTGATTCAAGGGGCTGTTTTTGAGAGCAAATCAAGAGGAGTTACTATTGTAATAATGTATAGCATTTTCTTATTTTAAAAGAGGGGAGAGGGGACGGTTCAAGGGGAGAAGAGTGCAGGGAATTCTTTTCTTTTCAGTCTTTGTTTTTAGCATTTTGAGAGGGAGAGTCTATCAAAACAAATTCTTGTATTGTTTCCATTCTAGTTTTAATAATCAAATACTTAGAGATTTCTTCAAAATTCCCATTGTTGTTCATGACCTTGGTTTTATTTCATATAAATTCCTGCTCTACACATAACTATATGATGCTTTCTCATCAACCCAAAATGGTCATTAGTGGTATGGATAGCTAAACTCATCAAGGGCAAGCAATTGGGGGAAGCAATTCGACGGTTTTCGGGTTTTCTAATATAAAGCATTGCAGTATTTCAAACCAAAGGTTAGATTACTTAGTTGTACATTTTATTGTTCATAGCTTGATCGAGAGATTTTGCTCACGGATTTCCATACGAGAGATTGTATGCATTGAATCAAGATAACACGTAATTAAACCCTAATATTCGAGTATAAAGCGAGTTTATCGAATACGGTTTAGATAAATTAATCGAGAGATTATACCTTGTGTTTTGATTGTATCCTTCACCTAAGAGATTAGGGATTACATTCGGTTTAGGAGATCCTAATCTTTGGTCCTGATATTGCATGCTTGTATGATTAGAAATCTGATAATTTGTCGAATTGTGAAACCTATTGTTTGCCCTCTTTTAATCTCATTACAATAATCATAATTTGTAACGTATCTCGTGACAATTGTGACTCAAAACTGAACCACCTCTCAACCTCGAATCCCTGAGTTCGACTCCGGTTTTACATCGCTTTACTACGATCCCTCCTCTTGGGGAAACCGGATTATAAATTTATAACTTGTCATTCTTAATCAATAAAATCCGGGACAAGTTTTTGGCGCCGTTGCCGATTCGCACGGTTAGCTTCACTTTGAGTCTTTTATTAAGTTTTAATTACCTAAAAATATTTAAATGTTGTTTGGTGTAAATTGATTATAGAGTTACATGGCTCGCTTTTCGAATTTGAGTCTCTCGTTTTTTTTCCATAACCGAATTCCCTTTGAAGAACGAAAGCGTCCATCAAGCGTTCAGCTGAAAAATCGAATCAGAACCTTCAGACGCCGCCTGGACGACGTCCCAATCAAGCGCCCGATAAAGCGACGAGCGTTCAGCTTTGAAGAACGGGCGTTCACTTTATTGAACCAAAGATTCGAAGCTTGAATTGGATCGAGAGAGTTCGACGCAGCGATGAGGACGGCGTCCCACTCTCCGTCCATTTGAAGCGATTTAGCGCTCAAACTCTAAACGCCAATTTTCCTTCGTAACGGGCGTTCCATCACTCCTGGAATTTTTTTCACTTCTTATCACCTTTACCTCGCTTTCACTCCAAAGTATGCGTACGGAGTCATTCAGCCCATTAATCTATAATCCCGAGATCGAACGTATAATCGTTCGTCCCAATCGAAAAATTCAACGCCTTGAGTTCTCAATTTTCCGAGGCTAGTGAAGGAAGTATTTTTGAGGAAACAGATTGAAGAAACTCTTGAAGAGATCGTTGAAGAAGTCATCTTTGACAACTCAAGTAATAATGGCGGATAGGCGATTTTTGCGCACTACACACTATTCCGGGCTCACATACTATACATCCCGCTATCGTAATGCCGGACATCGAGGTTCCATTTGAATTAAGATCCGGTTTAATTCAAATGATACAACATACTTCCACCTTTCATGGGTACCAATCAAAACCCACATACCCATGTAATGCAGCATTTCGGAAGTATGCAAAGACAACTAAGATCAAGGATATCTCTCGATGATATTCTTAAGCTCAAATTATTCCCATTCTCTTTGCGGGTGAAGCAAAAGAATGGTATCTCTCATTACCTTCGAATCTATCACGACTGGCCGATCTGGAACGTGAGTTTCTGAGCCAATATTTCCCTCCCTCCAAGACAGCTCAGTGTCTAACCGATATCTTCACTTTTCGACAAGAAGGTAGTGAAACGTTCTTTGAAGCATGGAAACGTTTCAAATCTATCTTACATCGCTGCCCTCATCATGGTTTAGATCTGCAACGACAAGTCAATACCTTCTACAAAGTGGTTTGACCGAGACGACAAAAGGAATGGTAAATAGCTCATCCTGAGGAGCTTTCTTAAAAGAAAACACCGGTGAAGGGTGGGACCTGCTTTGAAGACATAGCAAAATATAACTATGCCCCAACTCAGCATTCAATCCCTACACCTTCTGCCCCCAGGATAGAAGAGGTCAAGTCTCAGGACCAACTGATCGCCTCTCTTCAACAGCAGATCACTGATCTGGCTTTGGCACAAAAACACAATCAATATTCCACTTCTTCCATTCCTCCAAATTTCTCAGATTTCCCGATGATGTATTGTGACAACTCGTTGTCAACATGGTCACAATATGAATCATCACAATACCCATCATCCAACTATCAAGTCAATGCGCCCAACATACGAGGCCGTACACACCGATAGTTTGTCAAACTTGTGCCACGGAGGGTCACACATCTCTTGCTTGTCCCCAAACAGGACAATGCTGAAATCAATGCGTTTTCGCCGATCAAACCAGAGGTTTTCAAACCAACATCCTGGCCGTAACAACTATCAAAACCAAGGTTATAACCAGAATCGAATTTCAACCAACAACCAGGTTATAACCAAAATACCAACTCTCAAACCTCTAATCGAAATCGAAATTACTGAATCCCATCTATAGCCAAAGATCCAAATCCGAATACCATGCAAAGGCTCAACCAGATTTGGCAAGGAAATACCAACAACTCTTCAAATAGACCTACTCAAAACCCTCCAGGTTTCCAAACTCACCATCCTGGGGCAAATGATGGCCCGACAAAAGCCGAGTATGAGAAGACAATCAAGAACTTGGAAAGGCAAATTGGCCAGCTAGCTGAACAATTAGCTGCAAGACCTCAGGGACACTTACCCAGTTTCACAGAAAATGAGATTGTTCCTACTACACCTTACGGAGCAGAGAGTCACACGCAATGAATTTGAGATCCGGAACCCAACTACAGGAAACCCCGCTTCTACCGTAACCGTGAAACGAATAGACCCTCCTACCGTAGATGAGGTAGGAGGGAAGTTGAGATAAAGACTCACCTCGCCTAGATGAAGAAGAGACTCAGGTTGGCTGATCCACCGAGTCTTGAGGAAGCTGCTCAAAGTCAAGAAGAAAAATCCCGACAAGTAAAAAGACCGACAAGACAAAGTGAGATGGAAGGATTTAGAGGACGGCGATTAAAGCTTCTTCATCATCGAAGAAAGTTTTTTCAAGAAGAATTGAGCAAACTTCCTTTCCCACCAAGAAAGAAAACATCTCTTTACAAGAAGATAAGAAGTAATGAAAAGGTACTCAACCTTCTCAAGAACACACAAGTAAATTTACCCTTATCTCGATGTTCTCGTTGAGATGCCTAAATATACTAAATTTATAAAGATGTTGTTTCTTTGAAAAGAAACCGGAGAACATGGATAGAGTAATTAATGAAGAGTGCTCCATGATTGGAAGTGATCATATTCCAAGGAAACGGGCGATCCAGGGAAATTCGCTTTAACCTTACAAATCCAAGACTCAGTGTTTTCCTCACTCCTTGTGTGACCTAGAGCATCTATCGCTTTAATGCCGTTATCCATCTCAAAGAAAAGACTTAATCTTGATCATCTTTTGGAACCTACCACGATGAACCTTCGGGCCATGAGATAGGTCGATCAAGAAAGCCGAAGGATTTTTGAGAGATCTCTTAGTGCAGTCGACAAATTCACATTTCTGTGGGATTGGTTTGTCCTGGATGTAAAAGAAAAGCACTCCTGATCCTTGGTAGACCATTTCTATCAACAACCCGTCTTTGTCATAGATTGTGATGAAGGTTATGTAACCTTAAGAGTTGGTGATGAAGAAGTGCGATACAATGTTTCTAGAACTCTAAAGCGACCTTCCGAAAGCCCAACCGGTTATTCCATTGATGAAACCGACGAGTTCGGTGATTTTATGGAAACACAAGTCATGGCCATGAACCCAGTATGAAAGACTCGGTGGACAATCTGAACGATTCTGGCGGGCAGAATCCACCTTGACAAAGATTGGGATCGCTTTGGAAGGCGAGGAGCTGCAAGAAGAGACTTTGTTTGTGGAATCCTCAAGAACAATCGGTGAGTCGGAGTTGAAGCAAGGAGATATCAAGTCAAGCTTAAAAGAACCCCCAAGAATTAACGCTAAAACCTTTACCTAAGCACTTAAAGTATGTTTACCTCGAGGAAGGCGATAAGCTTCCGTTAATCATCTCCGCCAAATTGATGTAAGATGAGGAGGATAAGTTATTAAACGCCTTGAGAAGCAACGAGAGCTTTCGGTTGGCAAGTACGAGATATTAAAGGTATATATCCCGACGTGTGTATGCATAAGATAAAGACCAAGAGGAGCCAAATGTGTTCGGCAACCTCAAAGACGTTTAAATCCACATATGCAAGAGGTGGTAAAGAAAGAGATTATAAAACTATTGGACATGGGGATCATATACGCAATAGCCGACGAAGGATTGGGTATCCCCACGCAAGTCGCTCCTAAGAAAGGGGGATTACAGTGGGAAAAGAACGATAAAGGTGAGGAAGTAGCTTTGAGGTTAGTGACCGGTACCGGGTTTGTATTGATTATAGGAAATTAAATGAGGTCACTATGAAAGATCATTTTCCGCTCCCTTCATCGACCAAATGCTTGAGCGCTTGGTCGGCACCCTTCTATTGCTTCCTGGACGGATACTCCGGTATTTTCGAGATCCCTATTGATCCGATTGATCGTGAAAAGACGACCTTCACCGCCTCTTATGGTACTTTCGCCTACAGCGAATGCCATTCGCCTTTGTAATGCCCGCACCACATTCCAACGATGTATGTCGGCTATCTTTGACGGGCTAATTGAGAAGTGCATGGAAGTCTTTATGGACGATTTCTCGGTGTTTGGTCAATCTTTTGACAATCGCCTCGATAATCTTAACAAGGTTTTGAATAGATGTGTGGAGAAGAATTTAATCCTCAATCGGGAAAAATGCCACTTCATGGTGGATGAGGGGATTGTTCTCGCCACAAGATCTCTGCGAAAGGAATAGAGGTTGATAGGGCCAAAGTAGAAGCCATAGAAAAATGAACTATCCCAAAACGTGAAAGAAGTCGAGTTTTCTTGGTCACGTTGGCTTTACAGAGATTTATTCAGACTTCTCAAGATCTCAAACCCTTATCAACTCTACTTAAAGATGGTATCGCTTTTAACTTTGACAATGATTGCAAGTATGCCTTCAAGGAGCTTAAAAATCGTCGCCTTATCTCCGCTCCCAATTCTAATCTCCCACGATTGGAATTTACCTTTTGAATTGATATGTGACGCTTCCAATTACGCCGTTGGTGCAGTATTGGGGCAAAGAATTGAAGGTAAATTTAAACCTATCTACTATGCAAGTCACACTCTAAACCCAGCACAAGCTAATTATACAACCACTGAAAAGGAATTATTGGCCGTAGTCTTCTCTATGGACAAATTCCGAAGTTATCTGTTGGGTGCTCATGTGATTGTTTGGACAGATCATGCGGCTTTACGCTATCTAATGAACAAAAAGGATGCCAAACCAAGACTACTGCGATGGATTCTTACCCTTCAAGAATTTGATGTTCATATTAAGGATATCAAGGGTAGTGAAAATACAGTAGCTGATCACATTTCCAGAGTACTACCCATAGGAGAGGAAGATCCACAGGACATTGATTTATATTGCCCTTTTGAGAGTGTCATGTCTGTGGATGGCGGTATTTCCGACCCGCCGTGGTATTCTTCTATCGTAAACTATCTCCATTCCCGGTACTTTGAACCACGAATTCTCCTATCAAGAGAAGAAGAAATTCTTCTCTGATCTAAAATATTATGTCTGGGAAGAACCGCATCTTTTCAAGCTTTGTAAAGATGGGTTGCTTCGTCGATGTGTTCCAGAGTCTGAGCAACGGAACATAATTGAGCAATGTCATAGTGGTCCCACTGGTGGCCACTTCGGTCCCTGGAAGACCGTTGCAAAGATATTCCAATCTGGTTTTTACTGGCCATCGATTTTCAAGGACACCGAAGCCTTTTGTAAAGGCCGTGATGTCTGCCGAGAGAACCGGGGCGTTGACAAGGAGGTATGATATGCCGTTGAAGCCCATTTTGGAGTGTGAGGTGTTCGATGTCTGGGGAATTGACTTTATGGGTCCTTTCCCGTCCTCATGCGGTAACAGATACATCCTGGTCTGCGTAGACTATGTATCTAAATGGGTGGAAGCGATCGCCACTCCTCACAATGATCATAAAACGGTCATGAAATTTTTAAAGAGAAATATTTTTGTGAGGTTTGGCTGCCCACGAGCCTTGATCAGCGATGAAGGGACACACTTCTGCAATAGACCACTTGATAAAGTGTTAGAAAAATATGGTGTTCGCCACAAATCCGGTACACCATATCATCCTATGACAATTGGTCAAGTTGAGCGAAGTAATCAAAGCTTAAAGAAAATTCTTGAGAAGACGGTCAATAGTCACCGTAAGGATTGGAGTCTGAAGTTGGACGATGCTCTATGGGCTTATCGCACAGCGTATAAGACCCCCATGGGTACTTCTCCATTCCAAATGGTCTACGGAAAACCATGCCATCTGCCTATCGAATTGGAACATCGAGCTTACTGGGCAACCAAGTTCCTAAATTTCGATTCCCAAGCTTGCGGGCAACATCGATTACAGCAGCTGCACGAGCTGGACGAGTTCAGACTCCAGGCTTATGAAAGCGCTAACATCAGCAAAGACAGAATGAAACTGCTCCACGACAAGAAGATCAAAAAGAGAGAGTTTCATACCGGCGAACAAGTCCTCCTTTATAATTCAAGATTACATCTTTTCCCTGGAAAACTGAGGACGCGGTGGTCAGGACCTTTCACGATCATTCAGACTTTTCCTAGTGGTGTGTTGGAACTCAATGGAAAAGATAATCAACCTTTCCGGGTAAACGGACAACGGTGCAAGCACTACATAGGACAAACCGAAGAAACTCCGATGTTCATCAAATTCATTGACATCCTTTGTGGTAATATCTCTGATACCCAGGATTTGGAGGAGTTTAGCCCCGATCTGTATTCAAACAGCACCACTAATGATCATACTGAAGAAGTCTTTCTTTGGTAGCCGACACATGGAGCGAGATTGGAAGGAGCATGAGTTGAATGTGAGAAGAAACCGAGGAAATCAACAAGAGAAAGAATGAGAAAGGTTTGGAAGGCGGTTAAAAGCCAAATTCTCTCTGCTCAATGTTGTTTCTGCATGAACTCATTTGATGAAATAACGGGCAGAAAGATCAAGTGGCCCGATCCGGGTTGAGCTCACAAAGGAAGTTGAGCTAACAACGTAAATAAAAGCGCTGCTAGGAGGTGTCCTAGCTTTGTGTGTTAGCTAGTTTTTCTGCTTTTATTTTCCTTGTCTTTGTAATAAAAGGATTGAGTTATACTCCAATGTTTGTTTTTCGATACTTTGGCCTTGGCTTCATATTATGTCGGACGGCTATGTTTATTATCTTTTGGCATGTATCTCGTGCTAGCCTATCATGATTACCTGTCATCATGCCCGAGTCACTATCTCCCATATCTTATTATAGCTTATCCCCAATTTTGCCCCGAGATATTGTTTGTGGTTTTCAAGTCCTACAAAGTTGCACTATAGCTATTTGGTTGATATGACCTACACTTTTGAGGATCATTGCGAATTGTTCATGCTCCAAACCGCACAACGATCCTACGCCTATCGAATCAGCTAAGTACTTGGTCTCTAATTTATTTCCTAAACAACTTGAGGACACGTTGTATTCTAAGTGTGGGGGGGTTCTTGGTTCGTTGCACCTATAATCACCCTTGATCATACTATCACGTTTTTAATGCAAAATGAGCTGAAAATTGAAAAATTTACACTTGAACACTTGTAGATTCCGGCATGTAATTGAAACAAAATGCTCACTAGTTGTAGTTTCCTTACAATGATTCTATGTGACTACATAAGATAACTATAGCATGCTTGTACCGATATGAGATAGACCACACTTTCACGAAAGCCTTTGATATAAAAGCATGAATTTTAAACCATATCCTTTTACTTCTCTAGTGATTCATCTTAATAGTAACAGTGATTGAACGCCTAAGTCCCGAACGTGTGCTTTGTGAATATCTCAGTATGTTTGAATGTGATAAATAAACCATTACCAAAGTCTTGAAATAAAACGAATAAATAAAATCGTTACTTGGGGTATTATGCACGCAGTGGTATGCTTTACTTGACCAACGCCGCCACCAGAAATCCCGTTTAAGTAATGTAGTGTGTGTTTCAGAAAAGCTGCCTTATGATTGGGGTAGGTAGGGGATTATCACGAAATGTCCTATTTCTACTATGACGGGCAAAAGCTCACTTCTGATTGTTCTTCAAAAAATAAAAAATAAAAAAAAATAAAAATAAAATAAAAAATAAAAAAATTATAGCATTGCGTGAGTTGGAATAAATTCAAGACTTGGTTAATGATAACTTTATCCCCAGTATAAACTTATAGATATGATTTAGGGATCATCCTAATGAGCACACAGACGACTTACTTATTGCGTGATTGAAACCGTTATGCCGTAGATGTTCATTATAATTGCTTTGTTAAGGATATGTGTTTAGAAAGATTGTGAAAAATTGAAAAGGTTTGTTTCAACACATACACAATGTCTATCGCTACTTGGTACTCCCCGCTATGGTCACTGCATCGGTGGTCACTTGAGTTCGGAAACTATTTGGATAGATATAAAAGTTGAGTCAGTGTTTTGATTGTTTTGTTCGGGATGAACAAAGGTTTAAGTATGGGGAGTTGTTAAGGGTGGAATTATACGATACTTTATTATACTTTATATTATAATTTCACCCTAACTAATATAATTTGCATTGAAAATGAATCTTAAAATAACTTATTGAGCAAACACGGTTTTATAAATGTTAATTACCAAATAACACATTTTATGTGCTTACATGATTATTTTATATCATTGTGGAAATATGTTATGCTTTGGTATATGTCATGTGTGTTGTAGGTACATAACACATTGAAACATTGGATGCAAGTCAAGGCCACTCAATAAAATCAAGTCAAGGACACTCAATGCGTAGTCCAAGTCAAGTAGGAGTGATTCAAGGGGCTGTTTTTGAGAGCAAATCAAGAGGAGTTACTATTGTAATAATGTATAGCATTTTCTTATTTTAAAAGAGGGGAGAGGGGACGGTTCAAGGGGAGAAGAGTGCAGGGAATTCTTTTCTTTTCAGTCTTTGTTTTTAGCATTTTGAGAGGGAGAGTCTATCAAAACAAATTCTTGTATTGTTTCCATTCTAGTTTTAATAATCAAATACTTAGAGATTTCTTCAAAATTCCCATTGTTGTTCATGACCTTGGTTTTATTTCATATAAATTCCTGCTCTACACATAACTATATGATGCTTTCTCATCAACCCAAAATGGTCATTAGTGGTATGGATAGCTAAACTCATCAAGGGCAAGCAATTGGGGGAAGCAATTCGACGGTTTTCGGGTTTTCTAATATAAAGCATTGCAGTATTTCAAACCAAAGGTTAGATTACGAGTTGTACATTTTATTGTTCATAGCTTGATCGAGAGATTTTGCTCACGGATTTCCATACGAGAGATTGTATGCATTGAATCAGTATAACACGTAATTAAACCCTAATATTCGAGTATAAAACGAGAGTTTTTCGAATACGGTTTAGATAAATTAATCGAGAGATTATACCTTGTGTTTTGATTGTATCCTTCACCTAAGAGATTAGGGATTACATTCGGTTTAGGAGATCCTAATCTTTGGTCCTGATATTGCATGCTTGTATGATTAGAAATCTGATAATTTGTCGAATTGTGAAACCTATTGTTTGCCCTCTTTTAATCTCATTACAATAATCATAATTTGTAACGTATCTCGTGACAATTGTGACTCAAAACTGAACCACCTCTCAACCTCGAATCCTTGAGTTCGACTCCGGTTTTACATCGCTTTACTACGATCCCTCCTCTTGGGGAAACCGGATTATAAATTTATAACTTGTCATTCTTAATCAATAAAATCCGGGACAAGAACCACAGGCACATGAGACTATGCCTGACTTCAACATACTTTTTGAATGAAAAATGTTTGTAGCACTCTCATATAACACTACGTTGGAGTATTAGAAATAGAAGTTTCCAGAAATTGATTTGTAAGACATTGAAGGATCCAAACTACAAAGTTCAAGATGTACTAGGAAAATTTGAGAAACTTGTAGTTGTAATAATGTTATTATGTTTGAATCTTTATGCCCTTTATGGAAGAATAAAATTTGTAAGTTTTATTCGTGTTATTATATGAAATGTTTTTGTACTTATATTCAAGCTTATGAGGGTTTTGACATCATCAAAAGGGGGAAATTGTTAGGAACATTTTGTTGTTTTGATGATGGTCATACTAGCCGTTATAGCAAGAATGAATAAGACAACCTGAAATAAGTCTAAATGAGTTATTAATGTTTGTATAAGACTTTACTTAGAGTCTGACATTTTGTATAAGTTCGATCGAGAAGCATCAGACTAGACTTGTAGGACAAATTTCGATAAAGTGAAGAGCGATGGACCACCGAGTGAAGACAACCAAGTACCAAAGACAAATGGAATCGAAGACTTATGGACTGACTTATAACCAGGGAGTCTGTGATGACCTTGGATAAGTCTAAGATACATATTACAAGTGATGAAATCTTATTAATCTTATTTACAATCTCACGGGAGTTGTCTCAACTCAAGCTGCGATTATGCAAACAATGATGACTTCTATATGCACGGTGACAAAAGATGTAAGCACCTTGAGGACCTCAATAAGTGTTCATGACATGAGAATGAAAATATAGAAGCATCCGTACGGAACATGAAAGAGCATTTGAGTAGGGAAGGTGAGAGGAATCCAATAACCTGGTTAAGTTTTTCAAACCAATGTTTAGATTAACACCTCAACAGCAATAGGTGATGTACAAGGATATGAAGCTGGAAGATTCACACATATTGCTGAAGCCAAAGCAAGATTGGAAAGATACTTTGGAGAACCACAGGCACATGAGACTATGCCAGACTTCAACATACTTTTTGAATGAAAAATGTTTGTAGCACTCTCATATAACATTGCATTGGATTATTGGAAATAGAAGTTTCCAGTAATTGATTTTTAAGACATTGAAGGATCCAAACTATAAAGTTCAATATGTACTGGGAAATTTTGAGAAACTTGTAGTTGTAATAATGTTATTCTGTTTGAATCTTTATGTACTTTATGGAAGAATAAAATTTCTGAGTTTTATTCTTGTTATTATATGAAATGTTTTTGTACTTATATTCAAGCTTATGAGGGTATTGGCATCATTAGAAGGGGGAAATTGTTAGGAACATTTTGTTGTTTTGATGATTGTCATACTAGCCGTTATAGCAAGAATGAAATAAGACAGTCTGAAATAAGTCTGAATGAGTTATATATTAATGTTTGTATAAGACTTTACTTAGAGTCTGACAATTCGTATAAGTTCAGTCAGAGAAGCAATCAGATTAGACTTGTAGAGACACTCAAGAAAGTGAAGAAGCGATGGACCAAATTGAGTGAAGATAGCCAAGTACCAGCACAGTGAACTGAAGACTTATGGACTGACTTATAACCAGGGAAGTCTGTGATGACCTTGGATAAGTCTAAGATACTTATTACAAGTGATGAAATCTATTTTAAATATGGTGTACACTGATCTCACAAAAAATAAGGATCAGTGAAGAGAAGCTCTATCAGCTGTACAAATATATCGATTGTGCGAGAAGGAAGCAAGAGATCGATAGCGACCCATAGCAACTCAGTGACCGCGAAAAGTAAAGTAGTCATTGGACCGGCTAAGCAACAACGAAGTGAAGCAATCGCATAGTCAAGTATCACATCAACACTTGAATCGAACGTAGAAAATGTGGAAGTCAAGCAATTAATGCAGAATCAACCTAGGACGGATTGTACGAAGAACGTTTGAAGAAAATCCAGATCACTGAACTCATGGAGAATAAAATCAAGGAAGAATCAACGTTTGCTTCATTTTTCATTAATACTTTTAGATACATGCTCAATGTGAGCACGATTACTTACCACAATATAAAGATTTGGTTTCCAATTTTGCTTTTTTTGTTGTCAAAAAGCGGGGTGCATGTTTCTGGGGCTGCATGGAGTTCAAGTATAAAAGGATATCAATTGTGATGTGATTTAACATGTAACATTGTGATTCAAAGCCAAATTTTCCATTTGTTATTAATCTTATTTACAAGTACTTTTTGAAAACAGAGAAAGGAAACGATAATGGCCTTGAAGTTTCAAATTCAATCTCTTTTAGTACTCGTTCTCATAGTTCTAGCCTCCACAACTACTGCTGTGCCTGGGACTGCCACTTTCTACACAAACTACATTCGTAAGTATTTATATTTGTGTTATTTGTTTATAAGGATTTACACATATCATTCTCTGTTTGATATATGTTTGCTTTTACAGCATCGGCATGCTATGGCGGCAAATCACAAGGTTTCATGATAGCAGCTGCGAGTGATCCCTTATGGGCGGGAGGAGCAATTTGCGGGAAAATGTTTAACGTGACATGCACCGGTCCGACGAATCCGGTCCCACATCCTTGTACTGGACAAACCGTTCAAGTTAAAATTGTCGATCATTGTCCTGGCTGTGGTGGAACTCTTGATCTCTCTAAAGAAGCTTTTACAGCCATTGCTAATCCTGTAGCTGGAATTATCAAAATAGATTATTCTTAGTAAGCTACCTCTGTTGTTACATTAGCCTGACATTTCCCCTAATTTAATGTTTCTTTTGTTTCTAAATTAATGTTCATTTAATTATTCTTGGTTTCAGGTTTCAGAATGCCGAGAAGATTGTAGTGGGCAAAGTTTTGCAGGGTAGAGGGGAATATGAGATAAAAAAAATTAAATTTCTTTTGCGAGCTATTAATTATTCTTGAAAAAAAAACATTTATGCGATTAATTGTTTTACGAGATTCTGCGATTAATTATTGGTACACAAATTTTTGTAGTATTGTTACCAAGGTATATATAAAAGATTAAAATATACGATTATGTCATTTACATTGATGAGTTTGTCGTCTCTCGATTTCATTTTTACCTTTGAATATGGCTTTATTTTTTCCCAAAACAGTTTCTATTAATGTTTCCATGTTTGACTCTCTTTATTTTAGAATTTCATACAAAACAAGATGATGGCATTAATTAATTATCTGTGTAAAGAATGGCTTAAAGAAATTTTACATGCCTTTGATGAACATCACATGAAAATAAGAATTAACATGATTTTGTGAGTTTTGTAGCAGTAGAATTTTGTTTCACTACTAAAAGTGATACAATCTATCGCTAATTCTTTTTGCGGCAGTTTGAACCGCTTGTAAAATGCGCATCTGCCTTCACCCCTAAAAGTTTTAGTCCCCTTCCGGGTGGTTTATTCGAGCCATTGCTTAAAACATTTTCTGGTGATTTCTATCATCCAGAAAATAACTTGAAATCAGCCGTGAAAACATTACTTCATTGTAAGGCATCCCGCCCGTAAAATCGTTTTTAGGGTGGATTTTTGATTGCATTGGCAGCAATTAACAATCTGGTAATCCATCAAATGGATGTTAAGACGGCGTTCTTAAATGGAGATTTGGAAAAAGAAATTTATATGAAACAACCGGAAGGCTTTATTTTGCCTGGAAATGAGCATAAGGTTTGTAAACTTGTTAAATCATTGTATGGTCTTAAACAAGCACCTAAACAATGACATCATAAATTTGATGAAGTTATCTTGTCTCATGGTTTTATGATTAATCAACCAGACAAGTGTATATATAGCAAATTTGACAATACCGGTAATGGTGTGATAATTTGCTTATATGTTGATGACATGTTGATCTTTGGAACTAACCAAGATCAAGTTGACCTTTGCAAAGCATTTTTGTCATCAAGCTTTTCTATGAAAGACATGGGGGAGGCGGATGTGATTCTAGGAATCAAGATAAAACGGAGTGACAAAGTCAGAATTTATGAAATTTGGGAGGGAAAATTACTTTAAACTTTTTTTGGGTTTAAAGGGACGACTTTGTCGTCCCTTTAGACTAAATTGTCGTCCCTTTAAACAAAAACTCAAAAATTGTATGAAATTTTGGAGGGGATAATTTGGCCGCCAAATTTTTTTTTCGGTTTAAAGGGACGACATTGTCGTCCCTTTAAAGATTATGTCGTCCCTTTAAACAAGACACTGATAATATAATCTGGCAGCCTCATTTTTTCCCTCTTTCTTCTATTTTTTCTTCTTCTCCGTTTTTCCTCAAATATTTCCGGCGATTCCACCAAATTTCCGGCGATTGTTTACAATTTCAACATCCAATCACCTCTAATCTCATCCATAAACTTAGGTAAACCAATTTTCATCTTATTTTCGTAAAATATTTCCTCTCTTTCAGTCTCTTTCTTCTTCCTTGGCATAGCTCCGGCGATTTGGGCGAATTTGGGGTGATTTCCGGCAATTCTTCACCATTTTCAATGAAAAACATGTCTACTCGAATATTTGAAATGTGTAATATTACTAGGTGATAATTCAATCTTCGTGACATTATCATTGATGCATGAGTTGTTATGTTTTGACTGTTCTTCAGCTAAACCAAGGATTACACTTAAATGGGGGAGGATTGTTGGTAATTTAAGTGTTACCGTGTTCATTTATGTAATCGGGGTTTGGTACAAAGATGGGTAAACTCGGAATGCTATAATATGAGTTTGGAGGTACGGAGTGTATGCTCATATAAGTATTTACGAGTTTACGGATTTAAATGATCAAGTATAGTTCGGGAAAATCACTTAAAGCACTGAAAATCCACATAAAGGACCAAAATTCAGAATTTGGGGAAACAGTGACAAGTGGTCACTTTGTCACCATAAAATCTGCCCCTTTGTGGGAAAAATCATGCGAAAATTGATCAGAGAGTTTTGGTCGATTTTTGGTTTCACAGATTTCACTTCTTTTTGGTTTTTTGTTCCTTAATTTAAGGTTTTCTTCTAAGTTTGAATGTTTAATTAATTTTGATTTGGTTTCAGGTTTCTGAATGCTGAGAAGATTGTGGTGGGCGAAGTTTTGCAGAAGAGGGAGGATGACAAGATGAAAAAAGTTTTTATTATTTTTATTTTTTATTTATCGTTACAAATTATCTTGGAGAAAATGTTCTATGATTATTTAAGTATACACAAATCTATGTATTACTGTTGCTAGAATATTTATAAAAGAATAAAATAGGTGATTTTGTCATTTACATTGCTTACTTCGTCTCGTTTTTTTATATTTTTATTTTTGAATATGACTTTTCTTTAATAGAAAAAGGAAAAATTAGTTATAAATCCAAGTTACTCATATATATTAAGTTTTAAACCACACTCTTTGAGGGGAAAAGGATTCTTTTTATTAACTGCAATTAGCAGAAATAGCCAAGAGTACATGAGAGGGCGGAGATACGCCCTATTGCAATGACCTACTATCCTAAGACCTTCTCGTGCTAATAAATGGGCAGGAATATTTCCTTGCCTTTTAATAAATGAGAAGGAGACAGAAACAGAAGCTTGCAACAGATTATAACAATCGCTTAAAATGCATCCTACTGGTGAGAGATCCTCACTATGAGATAGAAGACGATGATGAGTAGTGAGCGAACTCCCTTGAAGATAACTCGGAAAAATCCCCAAATGATGGCAAGAAGCAAAGCGTGGTAAACAGCCAAAGCTTCACCTGAATTCACATCAAACTACAAGAAAACTGGTTTAAAGGGACAAACTTTAAAGGGACGACAAAGTCGTCCCTTTAAATACATTTTTTGGGACGACAAAGTCGTCCCTTTAAATGAATTCAAACTAGTCAAAGTTTTGGGTGGTTTTTTTTGGAGGGAAACTTTAAAGGGACGACATTGTCGTCCCAAAAAATAAAATATTATCCCCACCGTGCCAGCTTGGATTTCCACGTGGACAAGACTATTTAAAGGGACGACAAGACAATTTAAAGGGACGACAATGTCGTCCCATTAAACATTTTCAGAAAATAATATCTTATGTACAATAAATTATAAAAAAATTGTTTTTAGGGACGACAATTGTCGTCCCTTTAAAGGAAATTATATTTTTTTTAATATAAAACTTTATGTTAATAAATAATATTCAATTTATTATAAAATTCATGTTTAAAGGGACGACAATGTCGTCCCATTAAACATTTTTCAGAAAAATAATATGTTTTGTACAATAAATTATAAAATTTGGGTTTTTAGGGACGACAATTGTCGTCCCTTTAAAGGAAATTAATTTTTTTTTAATATAAAACTTTGAGTTAATAAATAATATTCAGTTTATTATAATATTCTAATAAACATTGCATTAAAATATAAAATTCATTATTTTTATAAAAATTCCTTTATCGAACGATAATACAGTGATTTTGATAATACTCTACTATATAGATTGTCGGTTCGTTATCGAAGGATTTATTTGAATCTCGGGGTTCGTTAATAGCGATTGATCTCAATCCTGAGATCCGACATTTTTATCGAGTGAATGAGTTAACGGTCTGGTTCGTTATCGAGCGATCGATTTGAATCCCGGGGTTCGTTATCGAGCGAATGAGTTAGATCGTTATCGATCATTGTGATAGTACTATCTACTATGTCTCGATGGATCGCTATCGGCGAAGGAGTTAAGAGTCGGGGATCGTTATTAAGAGATCGATTTGAATCTCGGGGTTCGTTATCGGCGAATGAGTTAGATCGTTATCGATCATTGTCTCGATGAATCGTTATCGAGCAAAGGAGTTAAGAGTCAGGGATCGTTATTAAGAGATCGATTTGAATCTCGGGGTTCGTTATCGAGCGAATGAGTTAAATCGTTATCGATCATTGTGATAGTACTATCTACTATGGCTCGATCGATCGTTATCGGCGAATGAGTTAACAATCGTGGTTCGTTATCGAAATGATCGATTTGAATCTCATGATTCGTTATCGGCGAATGGTTAGATCGTTATCGATCATTGTGATAGTACTATCAACTATGTCTCGATTGATCGTTATCGGCCGAAGGAGTTAAGAGTCGGGGATCGTTATTAAGAGATCGATTTGAATCTCGGGGTTCATTATCGAGCGAATGAGATACATCGTTATCGATCATTGTCTCGATGGATCGTTATCGAGCGAAGGAGTTAAGAGTCGGGGATCGTTATTAAAAGATCGATTTGAATCTCGGGGTTTGTTATCGAGCGAATGAGTTAGATCGTTATCTATCATTGTGATAGTACTATCTACTATGGCTCAATCGATTGTTATCGGACAAATCAGTTAACAGTCGTGCTTCGTTATCGAGCGATCGATTTGAATCTCAGGGCTCGTTATCGAGCAATCGATTTGAATCTAAGGGTTCGTTATCGAGCGAATGAGTTAGATCGTTATCGTTATCGATCATTGTGATAGTACTATCTACTATGTCTCGATGATCGTTATCGAGCGAAGGAGTTAAGAGTCGGGGATCGTTATTAAGAGATCGATTTGAATCTCGGGGTTCGTTTTCGAGCGAATGAGTTACATCGATATCGATCACTGTGATAGTACTATCTACTATGTCTCGATGGATCGTTTTCGAGCGAAGGAGTTAAGAGTCGGGGATCGTTATTAAGAGATCGATTTGAATCTCGGGGTTCGTTATCGAGCGAATGAGTTAACAGTCGTGCTTCGTTATCGAGCGATCGATTTGAATCTCGGGGTTCGTTATCGAGCAATCGATTTGAATCTAAGGGTTCATTATCGAGCGAATGAATTTGATTGTTATCGATCATTGTGATAGTACTATCAACTATGTCTCGATTGATCGTTATCGAGCGAAGGAGTTAAGAGTCGGGGATCGTTATTAAGAGATCGATTTGAATCTCGGGGTTCATTATCGAGCGAATGAGTTACATCGTTTTCGATCATTGTCTCGATGGATCGTTATCGAGCGAAGGAGTTAAGAGTCGGGGATCGTTATTAAGAGATCGATTTGAATCTCGGGGTTCGTTTTCGAGCGAATGAGTTAAATCGTTATCGATCATTGTGATAGTACTATCTACTATGGCTCGATCCATCGTTATCGAGCGAATGAGTTAACGGTCGTGGTTCGTTATCGAGCGATCGATTTGAATCTTAGGATTCGATATCGCGAATGAGTTAGATCGTTATCGTTATCGAAGAAAATAGTGTTATATATATATATATATATATATATATATATATATATATATATATATATATATATATATATATATGAACGAAAATATAATATTAAGGTATTTAATCATAAAAATGTAATATTATAGTTCATAAAATTATTTTTATAAAAGTTTATTTAAAGGGACGACATTTTCGTCCCTTTAAACAAAAAGTCGGAATTTTTATGAAATTTGGGAGGGAAAATTACTTTAAACTTTTTTGGTTTAAAGGGGACGACTTTGTCGTCCTTTAGACTAAATTGTCGTCCCTTTAAACAAAAACTCAAAAATTGTATGAAATTTTGGAGGGATAATTTGGCACCAAATTTTTTTTTTTTAAAGGACGACATTGTCGTCCCTTTAAACAAAAAGTCAGAATTTTTATGAAATTTGGGAGGGAAAATTACTTTAAACTTTTTTTGGGTTTAAAGGGACGACTTTGTCGTCCCTTTAGACTAAATTGTCGTCCCTTTAAACAAAAACTCAAAAATTGTATGAAATTTTGGAGGGGATAATTTGGCCGCCAAATTTTTTTTTCGGTTTAAAGGGACGACATTGTCGTCCCTTTAAAGATTATGTCGTCCCTTTAAACAAGACACTGATAATATAATCTGCAAACCTCATTTTTTCCTCTTTCTTCTTTTTTTTCTTCTTCTCCGTTTTCCTCAAATATTTCCGCGATTCCACCAAATTTCCGCGATTGTTTACAATTTCAACATCCAATCACCTCTAATCTCATCCATAAACTTAGGTAAACCAATTTTCATCTTATTTTCGTAAAATATTTCCTCTCTTTCGCCTCTTTCTTCTTCTTCTTGGCATAGCTCCGGCGATTTGGGCGAATTTGGGGTGATTTCCGGCAATTCTTCACCATTTTCAATGAAAAACATGTCTAATTTCATCCCAATCAAAGGTGAATCATCTTTTCTTATTATTTTCGTCAATTTCTTCCATTATTTTTGCAAAATACAACATGCTTGTGTGTGTGTAAATGCAATGATTGTGTTAAAGTTTGAAGTTATCATGTTGTGGGTTAAGGTTTCAAATGGGCTCAATTCGGTTCATCCCAATGGGTTCGATTCGGTTTATAGGAAGGTTCAATTCGGTTTCAAATTTACCATTTTGCTTTTTGGTTATAATGGTAGGGTTCGATTCGGTTTATTGGAGGGTTCGGTTCGGTGTTATAATGGTAGGGTTCGATTCGGTTATATGGGAGGGTTCGACAATTAGGTTGGATAGTTTTAGTATGATTAGTAATGAGTTATTGATTCGTTTATTTTGGATTATATTTTCGATTTTCGTTTGAGTTAGTAGTTAACATTGGTGTGTGTGTGTGTATAAATGCAATTGTAGTTAAAACTATAGTGAGGATGTGTGTCATTTGTGTACATGGTTGGGTTCGGTTTATGGAGGTTTTGATTCGGTTAGATGACGGTAGTAATAAGTTACAAGTTCAAACCGAGATTGTGTTGTATAGAGTTGATGCTAGTAGTGTATGAGTATGGTGTATTTTGGATTTGGATTTGGACATGCATTGAGTTGTGCCATTTTCTAATGAATGAAAAATTTGTGTGTTGCGCCATTTTTTGAATGAGTTGAATGTTATTCTAGTTAAACGAGGTGAATGAAACGACCGTGAAAGTTTAATATTCAGTACATGAGATATGGAGCAGAAGAGAGTAGATATATCACCATTGAATGTGTAGAAAAGGCAAGTGAAGTCATTTATGCAAATCATGTATGCAATTCAGTGGTTAGCGACGATCATGGAAATAATGTATGCAAATCTTCTTGTTTACAATATTGCGAGTTTGCATGATGATGTCTTTGGTGGGGCGCAAATCTTCATTCGTGTTTTTGTTTGACATTTTAGTTGGAGAATCTGGATCCTTTAGTAAGGCGAGCTATTGTTGTTTGCGTCTGCGAGCTTCTGATCTTCAAGGTGATTTTCTCTCGCTTTAGATTGAAGTTCTTATGATGAATTCAATTGAAAAAGAACTAAAATTGCTTCTCCTAGGGAAGATATATTTATAGCACTAGTCAGTTTCTTTTTCATCGCAATACGTCTAATAGCAAATTGAATTTGTTAACATCATATGCTTTTGATTTTCTGAGTATTCTCTCTAAGTTATACATGTTTCTCCAGACAGGTATTGTTTCATTCCTGAAAGCATCGATTCAAAGCTTCTTCCTTTTCAGCGAGACGGTGTTAGGTTTGTAGAAATATAGTTTTGATATTTTTTGAACTTTTTACTGTTGGAAAGGTGTCCTAAACCCAATCGGGTCGGACCGGATCCGACCGGGTCGGGTCATTTACAGTCTATTTAGTTCATGTAATAACTTTATTATGATTAATAAAAGCACTATGTTATTATATATTGTTTGTCTTCATATTATTTGTTGTATATATATAGTAACGCCCCACTATCGTATCGATCTGTGATAGAGAAACCATGATAGTGATTATGGTTGATGAGATCTCTAATTACTATAACAAGGTTGGTACTTAAATGTCTCTAGTCTTACATATTATCAAATGGGACATTGATGATATAATCGGACTAGCACGTATTGGATGTCTTCTATCTTTTAGAAGGTAGGGATAGATCTCGTCTATCGAAGTGTAGGGACACTTGGACTGTACGTGGACGTGTATTAGAGAATGCGTACGTTAGACTGACCCACTTACATTAAGTGTCACACTATGTGGCGGTTGTGTAATTATCCTTTTGACCGGAGTCTTCATGACATCACGGTGTGGATTGTCATGCTTTGACACTATTGAGATTTCTCCTAACCACGGGGCGATCATGCGGTAGTGATTGGGTATGATATTGAAGCATGCGGAGTATACATGATTGGTCGTCCGGGAATCGCGTATCCTATGATTGGGATTGAATATCCGAAATGGCCTTCTTATAAGGAATGTCTAGCTCTCGAGAATCTCTGCAAAGTGGGAGTAAATGTGTTATTCCGAGAGAGCATGATATCCAGATTATAAGATACGATCGTCAATGTATTGACACTCGAGATACGATCGTATGGATATTATTATAGCGATAGGATTGTAAGTTACACGGTAACTGCTTCACATGAAAGGTAGTAGTCATTGCTTTTGACTCTTCCGATAATTGGGGTCACGGTGTGTTGCTGACGCTATCCCGTGATCGTTAGGTATAAAGGGCATTTTGGTAAATTGCACTTTGTGTCTCACGGCCAACATATTCGGAAGCCTATCGGGTCACACACATATGAACATCGAGTCGGATTAAAATGCGGTTATAGTTGATAACCAAATAAGGAAAGTTTATCTCTGACTATAAAGGTTATAGTGGTAAATTAATATGGTGGTATTTATTTATTATGAATAAATAAAATACAAGATATTAATTATATATAAATTATATTAATTAAAGAATATTCCGGAAGTCAATTTATTGACTAAAGGGCGCCACTTTTGAGTGTATGAGATACACTTGGATTGTGCACTTTAATTAATAAATATTGCCATAATATTAATATAGGATATTAATTGATTTTGGAAAAATAGATTTATGGTAATAAGATAATTATAATCAATATATGATATTGACAAAATATTATAATTAAAGAGATAAATCAATCTAATTGATTTTCCTTATTTTATTGGAAAAGGTTTTCTTCTCCTCCACACTACATACGGGCGCCACTTGCTCTATAAAAGGAAGTGGGTGTCAAGCTCTTTTGTACAACAACACAATTGCAAGAGTTCATAATTCTTGTGTAAAATAGAGAGCTCTCCATAGTGAGTTTGTGAGGAAGAAAAGGTCCGGTCTAGCGACCGGAGTTTTTCCGATAGCAATCCAAGGAGGATTCCGGCGAGGATTCGTGTGGATTAGCGATAGAGGCCGGACGCGTGGGCGGCTTGCGCGTTGAACTACTCTCCGTTGGCGGTCAAAGCGACGATCTTGTAGATCATCTAAGGTATAACCGTCAAGCTACTTAACATGTTTATTGCATTAAACGAAGAACGATCTAGAAAAGGAAATCAAAATTTTAAATTCCATTGCGCGTTAAACTAGTGATTTCCTAACAAAGGTATCGAGAGACAGGCTTGAGCTTAAGCAATAAGCATAATTTAAATGCGTAGTATTTAATCGATAGATGCAAGATTTAAATCGCAAACGTTAAAACAAAAAAAAAAATTATAGGGTTCATGGGGGTCGGCCGATCGCGGCGGCGCCCATCCTCGGCGGCGGCGGCGGGCGGCGGCGGTGGCCTTCGGTTCTCTGCGTCCGTCGGCTCTCCTCTTCCTTTGGGGAGATCAACCCTTTTCGCTTTTGTGATATTTTATTGTGCATAGATATCTCGTTTGTTTAGTTGTGTCATATGGCCAACCAATGGTTCAAATAGTTTGGACCATTGGGAAACCATATGGGACATTGGCCTTCCAAATTTTGATTTGGAATAGGCCAGAGCCCTTTCCAAATATTTGATTTGGAATAGGCTGAGCTTGAGCCACTTCAAAATTTTGATTTTGGAAAGTGCCCAGCCTAAACCAAAATTATTTGGCCTTTCCAAATATTTGATTTGGAATAGGCTCAGGCCTTTCCAAATATTTGATTTGGAATAGGCTTAGGCTTGTGCCACTTCCAAAATTTTGATTTTGGAAAGTGGCTGAGCCTGAACTAAAATAATTTGGCCTTTCCAAATATTTGATTTGGAGTAGGCTGGCCCTTCCAAATATTTGATTTGGAATAGCCTGAGCTTGTGCCACTTCAAAAATTTTGATTTTGGAAAGTGGGCGGAGCCTAAGCTAAAATTAGTTTTGGAAATGAAACAAATAGAGACTTTATAATTTTAATTTTATTTTGAATAGTTCAAATTTAATTAAAATTGAAATCGATTTAAAATTAAATGTTAATTTTAATTTTGGTTAAATCATATAATTAATTAAAAGTTATTTAATTATTTGATGTGATAAAATAAAGACGCATGAGTAGTAGTAGTTAAAATTAGAATTTAATCTTTTTCATAAGATAAAATTGTATGGATTAGATGTGTAGATATAATGTGATTATATGGACCCCGATTGATCATGGACTCGACCAATAGGATAGATGGGAATGTTTTCTTTATGTTGGTTTTTGAAAAATTGTCCTAGGCCGTTATGAAGAACGTGACCTAGTTTACTTTTTTGCATTTATCCCATTCCTCGAGTCCCCTCGTGTGCGGCGGGTGTAATTATTTATTATGTAACAAGAATGGAGCAAGAAGTTCAAGACCAAGGAGAGATAAAGAACCCATTGGCGTCTGAAGAATAAAGATCCTATTGGCGGTTGCAGATACCCTTAGTTTGTGACCAGCGGTTTCGTCGGTTGTATTCGAAACCGCACTTTAGAAAAAAGTCCATGATCATACCGGTTATTTTATGCGCGGAATGTTGTGTATGTTTTACTTTATATGATATCGTAGTAATATGCACATAGTAGATGAGACCATAATTAAACCAAATTAATTAAGTGAATTAATTTAAAATTATTCCCACATCAAAAATCAAGTCGGAATTGCCTCCCATATTATAACGAGGGTGAAGAGCCCTTGTTCGACCCAACTCACCACCAAAGCGGGGTTGACCTACCTCGGTATATCGTCGTTATTGAGATATGATCGAAAGAGATCTCATGAATATTGGGGTTAAGACTCGACTAAGAATTCTCTCGCCACCACCAAAGCGGGTCGTTTGGATTTTAGAGGCAAGGTTTGGCTAATTTCATAAGATGAAATATTGTCAAAGAGTTGGTGGTCAAACAACAAGAATCGATATAGATACGATCGACAAATCGTTGTCCACCTGCTTAATTATTTTCGCCCATCACCCAAAGTTGGGGTCGGGGTAGTTCGATGGGATCTTGCCCACTAAAGGAATTATTTTCTTGAAAGCCAATAGGGAATAGTTGGCTAGTGGGAGTAAAACCTTATAGATTCATTAAGTGCAAATTTAGGGTTTTTATACATGAGCTTTTACTTATTCTATCTTTTATTTATTGTTGTAGAAAATGTCAAACAAATTGAACCTTCGTTTTATCATCGATAACAAGCTTGACGAAACTAATTTTCTCGATTGGGAAAGAAACCTCAAAATCATTTTGAGGCACGAGAAGATTGGCTATGTCTTGGATGAGGCCCTACCGTAAAAGCCCGAGGGTTCGGTGCAGATGTTGTCGAGAAGTACAACAAGCAATCGCTCGACAAGATCGATGCTTGCTTCTATGACACACTGAATCGCAGAAACAAGATGAGTCCATGGACGCCTACTCTATCATGGTCCACCAAGGAGCTTTATGCTTCTCGGCCTCAGTCTTGAGAGGTACGAGGTCTCGAAGGCCTGTTTAGTTGTAAGATGGCATCTGGGACTCGCCGTGGGGTCACACGTGCTTAAAATGATCGGGTACATAGAGAGGCTTGGGAAGCCGGGCCACAAGTTGGAACGAGTTGAGTATTGACTTGATTCTCGCAATCTCTACCGACTCATTCTCAGCAGTTTGTGATGAACTATCACATGAACAAGATAGATTGCTCCCTCAGCGGAGTTATTGAACATGTTGAAAATCGCCAAGCACCGTAGGGAGCGGAAAGCAAGTGTTGCCGGTCACTTCAAGCAAGGGCAAGGCAAAAGCCCGAAAAAGTCCAAGAAGGCGAAGGCGCACCTAAGCCAACGCCTAAGATAGCAAAAGACAAATCCAAGGATGCTTGCTTCCATTGCGGTGAGACCGGACATTGGAGAGAAATCGCAAGGGCTTCTTGAGTACCAAGAAGAAGCATTCGATGCTTCGACTTCGTATATTTATGATTGAGATCAACATTACTTCTTCTAAGTCTAACCACTGGGTATTAGATCTCGGTTGTGGTTCTCATATTTGTACGAATATGCAGGCACTAAGAAGAACTAGAGATCTGAGGAAAGGAGAGGTGGACCCACGCGTTGGAAATGGAGCAAGTGTTCTTTGCTACCGGCCGTAGGAGTTTATTTTCTTTCATTGCCCAAAGGGCTAGTACTAGAACTTAATAATCTGTTATTTTGTTCCCGCTCTTTACGAAGAGCATTATTTCTATTTCTCGCATTAGATGTTGATGGATTTTCTTTTACGTTTGAGAATAAATGTTGTTCTTTTTCACGTGATGGAATCTTTTATGGTACGGCATACTTAGCAATGGTCTCTATATATTAGATATGAATGTTGACGTTCTTAATATAAATAACAAGAAAGCCAAAACAAATGACTTGAATGAATCCTACTTATGGCATTGTAGACTTGGCCATATAAATAAGAATCGCATTTCCAAACTCCATAAAGATGGAATGTTGGATCAATTCGATTACGAATCGCTTGATACATGCGAAGCTTGTTTACTTGGCAAGATGACAAAGTCACCTTTCGATGGCAAAGGGATAAGATCCAATGAATTGCTTGAGCTCATACATACCGATGTGTGGCCCAATGTCAATTCAAGCCAAAGGAGGATACTCTTATTTTATCACCTTCACCGATGACCATTCTCGCTATGGTTATATATACTTAATGAAGTTTAAATCAAGCCTTCAAAAGTTCAAGGAATTCGAAGTGAGGTGGAGAAACAACTAGGTAAAGAAATCAAAACACTTCGATCCGATCGAGGCGGAGAATACCTAGATGGAGAGTTTCAAGATTATTTGAAGGAGAATGGGATTCTACTCGAATGGACTCCTCCCGGACGCCACGGATGAATGGCGTGTGCGAGAGAGGAGGAACCGCACCTGTTGGACATGGTGCGATCCATGACGAGCTACGCAGCTTCTTCCAAAATCATTTTGGGGTATGCTCTAGAAACCGCATCCTATACAATCGAACCGAGTTCCATCAAAGACGGTTGACTCTACGCCATACGAGGTATGGACTAAGAGAAAACCGAGCCTAGGTCATCTAAAACCTTGGGGTTGTCCGACTTACGTGAAGCGGATGATGCCTCGACAAATTAGAGCCTGTGTCCGACAAATGTCTATTTGTGGGATATCCTAGAAACCAAAGGGTACCAATTTTACCATCCCGAGGAACAAAAGGTGTTTGTTGCCGGGATCGCCACTTTCTCGGAGAAAGAGTTTATTCGGATAGGGTCGGTGGGAGTAAAATTGATCTTGAAGAAATTCGAGAACCACTTACGGATAATAGTCGGTTGATGGAAGTAGAGGACTTGCCACACACAGATGTGACACCACTTCTACCGTGGACACACTAGCACCTCGAAGATCCACCGAGGAACGCCGTGAACCGAAGGTACACTGCGCGTATATCTCATGGAAGATGAGGACCCTAGAACTTATGAGGAAGTGCTATTAAGGCATGACAAAGAGAAATGGCTAGAAGCCATGAATTACGAAATGGAATCCATGAAAGACAACCAAGTTTGGAACTTAGTTGATCCGCCCAAAGAATAGTTCCCATAGGGTGTAAATGGGTCTTTAAGAGAAAGACCGACATGGACGGTAATGTGACCACCTACAAGGCTAGGTTGGTGGCAAAAGGTTATAAGCAAAGACAAGGAGTTGACTATGATGAAACCTTCTCTTTGTTGCCATGTTAAAATCCATTAGAATTTTGCTTGCTATTACGCATACCATGATTACGAAAATCGGCGGATGGATGTAAAAACAAATTTCCTTAACGGGAACTCATCTGAGGAAGTGTATATGACACAGCCTGAGGGTTTCACAACCAATGACGCCAGGATGGTGTGTAAACTGCAAAGATCCATTTATGGATTAAAGCAAGCTTCTCGGAGTTGGAATCTTCGCTTTGATGAGATAATCAAACAGTTTGATTTCATCAAGAACGAAGATGAGCCCTGTGTTTACAAGAAGGTTAGTGGGAGTGCCATTGTGTTCTTAGTGCTTTATGTGGATGACATACTGCTCATAGGGAATGATGTGCCTATGTTACAATCAGTCAAAGCTTGGTTATCCAAGAACTTCTCAATGAAGGACTTGGGTGAGGCAAAACTATATTCTCGGGAATAAAGATCTATAGAGATAGATCTAAAAGGTTGCTTGGTCTCACACAATCCACCTACATAGACAAGATGTTTGAAGAGATTCGACATGGAGCGATCAAGAAAGGATTGCTGCCCATGTCACATGGGGTCTACCTGTCAAAGGGAATGAGTCCTAAGACAGAGGAGGAAAGGGCACAAATGAGTAAAGTCCCTTATGCTTCGGCAATCGGGTCCATCATGTATGCCATGTTATGCACAAGACCAGACGTCTCGTACCCTCTTAGTATGACTAGTAGGTACCAGTCCAATCCAGGTGATGGTCACTGGATTGCTGTCAAGAATATCCTTAAGTACTTGAGACGTACTAGGGATATGTTCCTGGTTTTCGGGAACGATGATTTAGTATTACGAGGTTACACAGATGCCAGTTTCCAAACTGACAAGGACGATTTTAAGTCGCAATCTGGATTTGTTTTCACGCTTAACGGCGGAGCAGTGAGTGGAAGAGTTCCAAAGCAGGAGACTACTGCGGACTCTACAACGGAAGCCGAATACATAGCAGCCTCGGAGGCGGCAAAAGAAGCAGTTTGGATGAAGAAGTTCATTCTCGAACTTGGTGTGGTTCCTCTCATTGAAGGTCCAGTGCCTCTCATCTTTGTGATAATAATGGAGCGATATCTCGATCAAAGGAACCAAGGTCTCATCAGAAGTCCAAACATGTGCTACGGCGCTATCACTTGATTAGAGAGAGTAGATAGAGGAGATGTAAAGATAGAGAAAGTCCACACGGATGATAACATAGCCGATCCGTTAACTAAGGCATTGTCTCAAGCTAAGCATGAGAAACATGTTCACTTGCAGGGGCTTAGGCATATGGGTGATTGGCTTTAGGCCAAGTGGGAGATTGTTGGAAAGGTGTCCTAAACCCAATCGGGTCGGACCGGATCCGACCGGGTCGGGTCATTTACAGTCTATTTAGTTCATGTAATAACTTTATTATGATTAATAAAAGCACTATGTTATTATATATTGTTTGTCTTCATATTATTTGTTGTATATATATAGTAACGTCCCTAGTATCGATCTGTGATAGAGAAACCATGATAGTGATTATGGTTGATGAGATCTCTAATTACTATAACAAGGTTGGTACTTAAATGTCTCTAGTCTTACATATTATCAAATGGGACATTGATGATATAATCGGACTAGCACGTATTGGATGTCTTCTATCTTTTAGAAGGTAGGGATAGATCTCGCTCTATCGAAGTGTAGGGACACTTGGGTATGCGTGTGGCGTGTATTAGAGAATGCGACGTTAGATGACCCACTTACATTAAGTGTCACACTATGTGGCGGTTGTGTAATTATCCTTTTGACCGAGTCTTCGCGACATCACGGTGTGGATTGTCATGCTTTGACACTATTGAGATTTCTCCTAACCACGGGCGATCATGCGGTAGTGATTGGGTATGATATTGAAGCATCGCGGAGTATACATGATTGGTCGTCCGGGAATCGCGTATCCTATGATTGGGATTGAATATCCGAAATGGCCTTCTTATAAGGAATGTCTAGCTCTCGAGAATCTCTGCAAAGTGGGAGTAAATGTGTTATTCGAGAGAGCATGATATCCAGATTATAAGATACGATCGTCAATGTATTGACACTCGAGATACGATCGTATGGATATTATTATAGCGATAGGATTGTAAGTTACACGGTAATCGCTTCACATGAAAGGTAGTAGTCATTGCTTTTGACTCTTCCGATAATTGGGGGTCACGGTGTGTTGCTGTGACGCTATCCCGTGATCGTTAGGTATAAAGGGCATTTTGGTAAATTGCACTTTGTGTCTACGGCCAACATATTCGGAAGCCTATCGGGTCACACACATATGAACATCGAGTCGGATTAAAATGCGGTTATAGTTGATAACCAAATAAGGAAAGTTTATCTCTAGACTATAAAGGTTATAGTGGTAAATTAATATGGTGGTATTTATTTATTATGAATAAATAAAATACAAGATATTAATTATATATAAATTATATTAATTAAAGAATATTCCGGAAGTCAATTTATTGACTAAAGGGGCGCCACTTTTGAGTGTATGAGATACACTTGGATTGTGCACTTTAATTAATAAATATTGCCATAATATTAATAGGTGGGTTCTATTTGGACCCCCATTTTTACTACTTGCACCACATTAATGAATATTTTTTCGGGTGAAAAAAACGTCACTCACACTGGTGTTCTTAGTGGCATACCAACGTCGGTGTCACCGCGTTGGTATGTCACTAGAACACCAATGAAAAAAATCATGGTGACGTTCTAAGATTTAACACTTTTTTATATAGGAAGCGTCGGCCATCGATGTTCCTTGTGGAACACCAACGTCATCGTGGATCGACGTTGGTGTTCCACAAGGAACACCATGTGATCGACTTCCTATATAAAAAAATCATGTGGTGCCCGAAGTAATTTTTTGTGGTACAAGTAGTAAGTGGGTGCAAGTAGTAAATAGGGGGGTCCAAATAGAACCCACCTATTAATATAGGATATTAATTGATTTTGGAAAAATAGATTTATGGTAATAAGATAATTATAATCAATATATGATATTGACAAAATATTATAATTAAAGAGATAAATCAATCTAATTGATTTTCCTTATTTTATTGGAAAAAGGTTTTCTTCTCCTCCACACTACATATGGGGCGCCACTTGCTCTATAAAAAGGAAGTGGGTGTCAAGCTCTTTTGTACAACACAATTGCAAGAGTTCATAATTCTTGTGTAAAATAGAGAGCTCTCCATGTAGTGAGTTTGTGAGGAAGAAAAGGTCGATCTAGCGACCGGAGTTTTTCCGATAGCAATCAAGGAGGATTCCGGCGAGGGTTCGTGTGGATTAGCGATAGAGGCCGGACGCGTGGACGGCTTGCGCATTGAACTACTCTCCGTTGGCGGTCAAAGCGACGATCTTGTAGATCATCTAAGGTATAACCGTCAAGCTACTTAACATGTTTATTGCATTAAACGAAGAACGATCTAGAAAAGGAAATCAAAATTTTAAATTCCGCTGCGTTAAACTAGTGATTTCCTAACATGTACGAGATAGTATGCTCTTTTAGAAAAAATGTATGCTCTTTCTAAACCCTTACTGTGTTCTCTTACTCAGATTTCCTTTCATATAAGGGATTGTTGGTAAAATGGGCATTGAGTCTATGAATGGTTGAGTTTTTTTTTTAAACATTACAGTGTTGGATTTGTTTATTTTCTTAAGGTTGTGTATGATAAAGTTACGGATAGGAGTCGTGGCTTTGCATTAGCAACAATGGGCAGTGTGAAAGAAGCCGAAGAGGCTATACGAATGTTCGACGGATTGTAAGTTTCTTCACCATTTCTCAAGTTGTCATTTCTCTAGTGTAATTTGTGTTGCTAAATTACTTCTTTAAAGTTCATTGTAAATTGGTGCTTAAGTTTATCTTCAAAAGTTTAGAAATATAATTAAATTGGTGCTAAATTACTTCTTTTTTGTTTTGAATCCCCTATTTTAAAATATATTTTTTTTTCCTATTTTAAAATATATTTTATGGGTTCATTCAATATTTTTTCCTATTTTAAAATATATTTTTTTCGGTTTTTAAATTAATTTCTGGAATTTTTATAAAATTATTAAATGAATTTCTGGAATTTTTATAATTTTTTTTTCCCAAATATGTTTTAAGGGACGACATATGTCGTCCCTTTAAATGGTTTTTTATAAAAAAATTATTTCTTTCGTATTAAACTTTATTATAAAAATTAATGTATAATCTTTTAAGGGACGACATTGTCGTCCCTTTAAACGGTTTTTATAAAAAAATTATTTTTTTCGTATTAAACTTTATTATAAAAATTAAATGTATAATCTTTGAAGGGACGACATTTTCGTCCCTTTAAATATTTTTAATAAATAAATTTAATTTTTTCCTCATAAATTTTTTTTAATAAAATAAAATGAATTATATTTAAAGGGACGACATTGTAAATCCCTTAAAAAACGCCACGTCAAAGACGTTGAAATTTCTTAGAAAAGTCCGTGCCACGTCAGCATACCTTTAAAGGGACGATTTTGTCGTCCCTTCAAAGGAGTCCGTTGTTTAAAGGGACAAAACAGAAGGGACGTCTTTATAGGGACGACTTGTCGTCCCTTTAAATCTTTGATGGGACGACACATGCTTTAAAGGGACGACAAAATGTCGTCCCTTTAAACAAGTTTTCTTGTAGTGAAACCCTCCTTCTAATTTTCTAGAAAAGCTCTTTATGATAACTCCCTCTCTATTTCGTAGAAGCCCGCCTACTGCTGCAATACCATTTCCAAAAGCAGCGTCCACATTGAATTTGAGAAGACCAGGATCTGGTGGTACATGTGTGCTTCACACTCCTTTTTTTAGTTGCAATAAGGACAAAAAAAAAATGCACCGGACGAATATACCCCTATTCTTTTACAAAACATATCCATCTAAAAACTCATCGCTGCCATCTCCAAAAACTCGTTGGTGCCATCTCCGTTCTCAGAGTTCCTCAAGTAGCTTTCGTTGGTACCAAACCTAGCAGCCGCTCTTCCATCTGAATCAGCCGCCGCCGCCAGCTCCACCTCCTCCTCCTTCAACTACATTTTCTAATTTCTGGAGGAAATTAAAGGTTGGCTGCAATGATTTCACGTGAATGATAATAATGGTATATATCATATGTAGGACGATTGGCAGATTAAAATTGTATATACAGGTACACTTTGTGGAATGCAGAATATAAGATATCCTTGAATATGAACTTTGATTTGCCCTAAGATATTACAAGTAGGTCAGAAAATGGGCCTTCCAAGAATCATGAAGTGGAGTTTTGATAGGTGAAAGCAGTCCTAATAGTTGCGTTGATGATGTGGAAATCATGGCACGTGAGGATTTATCTCCACAAGTTTTGAATTACATTCAGCAATTGGAGTCGGAGTTGTATACAGTGAAGCATGTTTGGACTCCTTTCCTTGTCACAAAAAGTAGAAAATGCCTTCATTTTTGCATCAAAGTGATGAACTTCGACATTGCTATGAAATCATATTAGGATGAACATTCTATTCGATTATTTCGGTGTAGATACGTAGTTCTGAAGTGTGGCTATCCAATTATATCTGTGTAGATCCTTAGTTTGAAGTGTGGACATTATTTTCCATTATTTCGGTAGAGTAAATACCAAGGGTGGACAGTACTGTTTGAATTATGAGCCTTTTGGACGCTTTAGATAGGCATTCTGACTTCCATCCATTGAGTTTCTTACGCATCTTGGGTATGAGAAAATCAAAATGTCGATTTGAGATTCTATCATATATGCCGAACAGGAACCCAATATTTGCCAAGTCCAAAGATAGGCCTTTGACTATGCTGAAATGTTGAAACCCAATGGTGAAATGTTGACTATGGTGGTGATGTTGACTATGGTAAGGTCTGAAATGAGGGAACAGCACACCCAAACACGTGTCTATTGGTATCATCACGTTTCATAGCATATATGGTTTTATAAGGAGACTGATGTTTAAGAACTATAGTTGTCAGAACATTTATTATGGAAACAACTTAAAAGAACTGTGCAACTGGAATTTCAGAGGTGGGGAGGATTGAGCTAAAGAATTCTACCTTAGTACAATGATGTGTCTATGTTGAGCATGAGCACGAGGACATAGATGTTTGAATTCGATATGTGTTGAATCAATATATCAATGAAGGGTCTATACTCCCCTCATTAATTTGTTAAGCACGCTTAATCTTTCTATAGAGTTGATTTTCAGTTAGGTGTTTTGAATTGTATAAAAGTGGCTAAGGCTTCAGATTTGTGTTTTAATGTGTAAATTCATGTAAACTTGGAGTGATCATCAATAAAGTGCATATAATAATTGTATCCTTACGAGGATTGCACAGGTGCAGGTCCCTACAGATCAATGTAAATCAAGTTAATAACATCATGAAATTCGGAAACATAACATGGGAACATATGATTCTTTCCTAGTTGACAAGCATCACAAAATTTTAGATTTTCAATAACAAAAGAAACATTACAACTGCATAGAATTCTTCTTAACACTTCTCTAGAGGGGTGGCCTAGTCTCCTATGCAACACATAAGGATCTAAAGTAAACTTTGCAACAGAACCTACAAGACGCTTAGAACTTGGAACCAAAGCAAGGATAGGTTTGGATTGAAGATAGATCTTGCGGTGTTCATTTGGCTCCAATCTTTGATAGAGACTATCCTTGAGGGTACCCTTCAGCAGAATTTCCTCTATTCTATTGTCTTTCACATGGTAGTGAGAGTCATTAAATTAAACAACAATATTGTTATAATTAGTAAGAGATGAAACACTCAACATATTTTTTGGAAGAAAAGGTAGCAAATGAAGGCTAGAATGTGAGGGTTTTTATGTGATGTATGAAAAATATATGATCAAATTATAAGACTTTTTATTATTATATTTATGATATTTTAGTATAATTTCATATAAATGCATTAAAAACTTATAAAAATCATAGTTAGTTATAATTAGATGCATAAGTTATAAAAACGATAAAAATGATGTTTTTTTGTCGATTTTCGTTTGGTGTTTCATTGATATTATTGCAGGATCAGATGTTTACCAAGATCCCAAAATATGACATACTTTGAAGTATAAATCATGAGTTTTTGTGGGATAAAAGATTATGCCAAAATCTAACAACTTTGAACAGATTAACTGTCCTTAATGTTTCTACCGTAACTCATCTTCAACGGACATTTGATCTAACTTAGAGGCATTTTCAGAGAAAAAGTCCTTGATGGAAGTTGTAGGCCTTCAAAAGAGCTTTCCAACGAATATCAAATCATGTCAATCTGAGGTCTACAGCTCGAGATAGGTTTTTACAAACATCAGATATGTTGTATGTCCGGCACGCGCCGGAGAAGGCCGAATATTGCAGAAAAATCTCTGAAACTGGGCCCACAAATCTCTGACAAGGGAATATATACTGTGTAGCCGGCACGCGCCGGTGGTGGTCCGGCACGCGCCGGCCTTGTGATATGGTCTATAAATAGACCTCAAATGCAACCATTTTGAAGTGTACCAATGCATATATCTCTCTTCTATATCTATATATAGTTTCGTTTTGTTGTTTTTAGTTAAATAAAAGCTGTAAACGGCACTCTGCCGGAATAATGCTGTAGTATAAAGTATCGTTATAATGCTTAGAGGATGTATCAAGGCTCATTGATGTCAAGGAGTTGCTATTTCCGGAGGATACAACTCTGAAGCTTCGATTGTAATCTGGTAACTTTTCTAATGTATTTATGTTGTTATTAGTATCTTACTTATAATGATATTAGGCTAACTTAGTATCTAGCCAAGATATGAAATTGGATTAGTATTATCTTTTTAGGGAAATGGATGATGACTATACTAAAATTGGATAAAAATCGGTTATAATGAATCTCTTTCTATATTCGTATTAAATTAGCTACTTGATATGAAAGAATTCATAATCTAATTATGAATTGACGCCTCGTAGTTAGGTTATGAACTCGTTAATAGAAAGACCGGAGGGTAAAATTGGCCGAGTGAAAACGTGACAACGGAATCCGATTTCCTAAACCGGGGTAGATTTGTTTGGGGAAACAAACTCTTATTGAAATATGTACTCGAGAGATTATTACGTTTAATTCGTTTGTTTAATTGACATACCTTAAAATTGGCCGAATGACAAAACGGGAGTGACCCATGCTTGAGGATGACCTTGGACAAATGATTGGACATATGACAATTTCAGATGCTCGTGTGAGAATGAATTGTTTAGTTTAGGAGTGCACCGTTTTGTATAATTGATTTAACTTAAAATAAAGATCGAGCACATCCAATTTCACTAAAAGATATAATGATTCAATAACATATTCTTGGCTAGTCTATAATTATAATATCTATCTCCTCCCTTAGATATTGTTTTGGTACCTATATATACTTATATCTATATATATATATGATTATATATATATTTTTATACTTATATATATCTGTTTTAGTTTTATGCTTTTAGTTTAGAGTTTGGTTGGATGATAAAATTGCGACTTAGATTGAGATAATAACAGCTTTCTTGGTGTTTAATCACACGGTGAATTACCAAGTTTTCCTCGAGGATCGACACTTTGACTCATCACTCTATCACTACAATTTGACCCGGTACACTGCCGGTAAGGATTGATAGCATAGAAAAGGTCCGTCGACTTTTTGGCGCCGTTGCCGGGAACGCGCTAATTCATTGTGTTCGAATGATTTCTACTTATATTAACTCAAAAGTCTCGAGGATAAGTCAACACTCTTCTTACCCCATTTCTATTTTCTTTTTAGTTGGTACTTACCTAATAAGTAAGTTACCAATCTTTACTTTATCGATTTCAACTATTTTCGGTTTTCATAGTTGATGACCGTAAAGAGTAAGGCCCCACTTACTCCTTATAAGCCCGACATAGATACTTACGAAAGCGATTAAGAGCGAAAGGAAACAAGGTCATCTTGGTCGTGGAAATCTTGACGGAGAATCATCATCAAATCAAAATACGAAAATGGTAAAAAAAGATGATGAAACACTGAACAAGGGCTAGATCATGCTCAAGGGCATGGCCAAAATCTTAATCGAGATCTACCCATACCAAATAACCGAATAGAAATAATCAAAATCGGAACCGTAACAATCGTAATAATAACCCACCAAATCAGAGACCTATTTGTGATCGGACCTTAAGAATAAACCGGACTAATAATCCAATTCGTTTACCCAATGAAGGAGCAAATAATTTTGAAATAAAATCTCATCTTTTGGTCTAATTGACGCAAGAGCCCAATTTCTAGGAGAGGATGATGAGGATCCACATCACCATCTCTATCTTTTCGAAGAATTGTGCAATACAGCCAAAAGTCAAGGTGCTCATCGTGAATTAACAAGGATGTCTATGTTTCCTTTTTCTTTAAAAGGAAGAGCACGAGATTGGTTTATGTCACTCCCACATCATTCATTGACTAGTTGGGAGGAAATTCAAACCGAGTTTTTAAAGCAGTATTTTACTCCGGGTAGAAATTTGGAATTAAAAGTCGAAATTGCCAACTTTAGACAAGGATCTGAAGAAACGCTTGGGAATGCGTGGGAGAGATTTAAAAAGTTGCTAAGATCTTGTCCCGATCATGGTTATTCCTTAGAAATGCAAATCCAACTTTTCTCGTCAGTAAATTAAGGAAAGATTCACGTGCGGATGTAGATCATGCATGTGGTGGTTCATTAATGATGAGTGAAGCCCAAATAGTTTACGATGCTATAGAAAGATTTCAAAAAATAACAGAATGTGGGAAACCGGTTCTAGCACCGGAAAGTAGCATTTGCGGGAGAATACACATCGAATACGGAAGTTCTAGCACACTTGGAGAATTTGGGTAGGAAATTTGACAACCTACAAAGCTAGTAGGATCAAAACCGAAACTATCGTACCAAATGACTACTCAAGTCATGATAATGTGTCATTAGGGATAGAAGAACCGTAAGGATACTCAAGGGGAAGAGGTGAGTTTTTTACAACAAATAGGAATTTGAACAACGCGTATTCAAACTCCTTTAATGCTATTAGAAGAGAGCACCCAACTTTTAGATGGTCCAAAAAACCTAATAAGCCAGGACAACCGCCATATCGAGCCTCAAGATAAGAATCCATATAGTAATCAAGTTCATCAAGGAAATACATCAAATCGTAACCTACAATCGTTACTCTAAATCTTATCCACAACATACTACTCAAACTATACCAGTCACCCAAAGTTCAACCCAACCTGAAGGAGTTGATAAATGGGATAAATTAATGGAAAATATGATGGGTGTAGTATCTACTCAAGCTCGTAATATAGAAACTATGATAACTTCTATAGGTTCGAGTCTCTAAGGATATGACTATGTTGAAAACGTCTATGGGTGGACATGATACGAGAATGAGAACTATAGAAGCATCGTTAAGAATATGGAAGATCATTTGAGTAGAGAAGGAGAACGTAACAACAAGAGAGACCTCCGGAGGATTACCAAGTAATCTTGAAAGAAACCCGAGAGAGGTAAAAGGCGTGATTACGAGAAGTAGGAAATATTGTGAAGATACTAGAGCAGAGAACGCAGAAACAATGAGGTAGAAAATGATTTAAATGGTAATATCATAAAGGAAAAGGACGAACTTGAATTCACCGATGAAGAGGAAGAAATTATCGAAGAATTCTTAAATGCAATAATGTTGAACTCAAATTGAAGGTGAAGAATGGGTAAAGTCCCTAGAATTACGAAAGATCCTATGGATAAGGACACGAGAACCCTATTTAAGGAACATGTCGAGAGGAAATCGGGGAGAAAAACAGAAGATTTAAAAGTAACTGAAGGATAAAGTTGATACAGGGATGTTTTAAAGGAAAAATCTCAAGATAATGAAACTTGGCGATCAAGTAATGCTCAAAGATTCAAGGAGAAAGGAAAAGAGAAAATGACTTCAGAACCAAAGGCTATAGATTTAGAATCTTTGCCTTATCCACCGAAAGATCAAATTAAAAAGATAAAAACGATAAGAAATATGCTCGTTTCCTGACACTTTTCGTCATATTCATGTCAATATCCCTGTTATAGAAGCTTTAGTCAACATGCCTGCCTATGGAAAGTTTCTTAAAGATATCCTATCTAATAAAAAGCGATTAGAAGAATATGAGAATATATGCCTTAATGAAGAATGTTCTGCAATACTTCAGCATCGACTACCTCCTAAACTTAAAGATCCCGGTAGTTTCACTATCCCATGTGAAATTGGAGGATTTCTGCTTAAGAAAGTATTGTGTGATCTAGGAGCAAGTATCAATCTCATGTCTTATGAGGATTATAAGAAACTAGGAATAGGAGAGTTTTACGAATCTTGAAATGACCCTTCGGATGGCGATAGATCAATTAAACATCCTAAGGGAATAATCGAGGACGTGTTGGTTAAAATTGATAAATTTTACTTCCCAAAGAGACTTTGTAATAATGGAAATGGAAGAAGGATATTCAAATACCAATTATTCTAGGTCGACCATTTCTAGCTACAGGAAGAACTTTGATAGATGTTCAAAAGGTGAACTAATCTTGAGAGTTAATGAGGATAAAGTTTCATTCAATATCTTCAAAGCTATAAACCATCCATATAAAGAACTGAATCATGTTCTTTTATAGATGAATATTCTACTATCTCGGATGCCAAATCTAAAGATTATGAAAATACATTAGAAGAATGTTTGGCATTTTCTATCTATAAAGAAGATGAAAATGATCTTTGAAATGAAAGAAGTAATCCTTTATTTAGATAAATGAGGGTTTGTTAAACATCCATGGCATCAAAATTTGAAATTGGAAATGGAAGGACCAGTTTTAAAACCATCAAGAGAAGATCCACCAAGGAATCTCGAGTTGAAACCACTTCCTTCGAATTTGAAATATGCTTTTCTTAAAAATGATAATCATTACCTATTATCATTTCATCAACCTTAACAAAAGAACAAGAGGATCAATTACTAAGAATGTTAAGAGAACATAAGAAAGCATTTGGATGGACGAGTGGCGTATATCAAAGGAATTAGCCCCAAATTTGTGTTCACAAGATTATTTTGAATGAAGAAGCTAAACCTTGTATTCACCACAACGCCGCCTCAACCCAAATTTGCAAACAATCGTTAAGAAAGAGGTCATTAAGCTATTAGAAATGGGAATAATCTTTCCCATATCGGATAGTGAATGGGTAAGTCCAACTCAAGTAGTTCCAAAGAAAGGAGGTTTCACGGTAAAAGAAAATGATAAAATGAATGGATTCCGACAAGGGAAATTACAGGATATCGAATGTGTATTGACTTTCGAAACTGAATGATCATACTAAAAGGATCATCATCCACTTCCATTCATCGTGCGTGATGTTGGAAAGATTGAGTGGACATAAGTATTACTGCTTTTAGATGGTTATTCAGGTTATTTACGAGATATTCATTGCGGCAGGAGATAGAGAAAAACTACTTTCACTTGTCCATATGGAACTTTTGCTTATAAAAGAATGCCGTTTGGATTATGTAATGCACCGCTACATTTCAAATGATGTATGATGGCAATATTTTCCGATATGGTTGAGAAATTCTTAGAAATCTTTATGGATGACTTTAGTGTTTATGGAGATTCTTTTGATAAATGCTTATCACACTTAGAACGCGCTTTTACAACGCCGTGAAGATACCAACTTGGTTCTAAATCGGGAAAAATGTCATTTGATGGTATCTCAAGGAATTGTACTAGGTCATAGAATCTCTCAAGCGAGAATTGAAGTTGATAAAGCTAAAGTCGAAGTAATTGAAAAATTACCTCCACCAATTAATTTGAAAACGTTAAGAGGATTTCTTGGACATGCAGATTTTATAGAAGGTTTATTGCAGATTTCTCAAAAATAGAAAAACCCCGAGTCATTTGCTAGAAAAAGAAGTACCTTTTAACTTTGATGATAAATGTATGGAAGCCTTTAAGACCCTAAAAGCGAAAATTAACTCTGCACTGATTACTAGTAGCACCAGTTTGGGATTTGCCGTTTGAAATTATGTGTGATGCAAGTGATTTAGTTTGTAGGAGCTGCTTTTAGGTCAACGGTATAACAAAATTCTCAAAGCTATCTACTATGCTTCTCACACATTAAACGCAATTTCGACTTAATTATGCAACTACGAGAAAGAATCTGTTGTTTGTAATATTTGCCTTAGATAAGTTTCGATCATATATTGTTGGTTCTAAGGTAATAATCTACACGCACCATTCAACTCAAGTATCTTTTAAGTAAGAAAGATGCCAAACCGCGTCTTCTTAGGTGGATTCATTTACTTGAGAATTGATATTGAAATTAAGGATAAAAAGGAAGTGAAAATGTAGTAGCGGATCATCTAAGCGAGGATGGATAATGATGAAGGAAAAGGAAAAGAAATTCGTGATTCGTTTCCGGATGAGAAACTGCTTAAGATAGATACTCCTTCAACCATGCGATTATTAAAAACTAGAATACCATCAAAGGAAGATTCGCCATGGTTTGGGGATATTGTTAACTACATTACCAGTAGTACATCCCACCTCATTGGACTTGGCAAATGTAAAAAAGTTCTTTTATGACTTAAAGTTTTATTATTGGGATAAACCGGATCTTTTCCGAAGATGCTCGGATGGAATAATTAGGAAATGTATTCCCGATAATGAAATTTTAAGTGTATTATCATTTTGTCATGATCGTGAGGCGGAGGTCATCATGGAGGATGGAAAATCGCTTTCAAAGTTTTACAATGTGGTTTCTATTGGCCTACACTATATAGAGATGCATATAAATATGCAAAATCTTGTGAATCATGTCAAAAATGGGAAATATATCGAAAAAACATGAAATGCCTATGCAACCGATTTTAGAATGTGAACTATTTGATGTGTGGGGCATAGATTTCATGGGACCTTTCCTATATCTTTTGGAAAAGATTTATTCTAGTAATGGTTGATTATGTTTCTAAATGGGTAGAAGCTGAAGCTCTCCCTACTAATGATACCAGAGTAGTGCTAAGGTTCCTTAAAAGAATATATTCACACGATATGGCATTCGAGGGCTATCATTAGTGATAGAGGTTCACATTTTTGTAACCGACCATTTACTAAGATAATTGAGAAATATGGTGTAACTCATAAACTTGGAACACCCTATCATCCACAAACTAGTGGGCGTGTAGAGGTGTCTAATAGAGAAATTAAAAGAATCGTGGAGAAGACAAGGGACACGAATCGTAAAAAACTGGCGAAAGACTTGATGATGCATTATGGGCATACTGAATGACCTTTAAAACACCGATTGGTCGTTCTCCTTACAAATTAGTATTCGGAAAATCTTGTCATCTCCTGTTGAATTAGAACACCGAGCTTTATGGGCTATTAAATTTCTATACTTTGATCCTAAAGCTGCCGGTGATCATAGATTACTTCAGTTAACAGAACTAGAAGAATTTCGACTCGATTCTTATGAAAATGCTTGAATCTACAAGGAACGCACGAAAGCTTTTCATGACAAGAAAATCTATAGTCGTGAGTTCCATATAGGTGATCGAGTACTTTTATATAATTCACGCTTGAAGTTGTTTCCAGGAAAACTTAAATCCGATGGGCAGTCCATATGACATAACAAAAATCTATAAGTCCGAGTCATTGAACTAATCGATGGAAAAACAACTTTTATAGCCAATGGACACAGGGGTGAAATTGTTCGTGGAAGTCAAGGATACCTCAAATGGAAGAAGTATTATTACTTATCGACCCTCCAACGAATTGAGGAAGCGAAATTTTAAACTCACCCGATTACAGTACTATCTTTCTAATTTACCTTTTAATATGCATTTTAAAGTAGTTTCGTCTTTTACCGGATGTATTAAAAGAACCGGATGCCTTTCATAGATAGAATAAAAGTTTTTATTTTACTTTTAAGATTAGGTCTAAATAAGGATGTCGCTTTAAGATAGAAGCCTTAGTTTCTAAATTAAATAAGGAATTATTAATCGAAGTCGAGAAAGAGAACTTTGTAATGGAAATTCAAGGAGTGCAATAAAAGAAGAAGAGCAAGGTTTTTAATGAAGTGTAGAATCAGGGAAAAATGGAACATGTTTGGGCGATGTGGAAGAAAATACAACCATATCCCAGATGAGTGTTTGAATGTGTGAAATATTACTCAATGAGACTTCACCTCTACGAGGCTTCAAGAGGGGTGTTCAAGCAGATTTGAGCCTTAGGATTTCGTGCATAATATTTTTGTACACTTTATTTAATTATAAAAGACATATTAATTGTGATACATATAAACAATTAATATGTCAAACTCTAGTTTACTTTATGTCATAGACACAATTAATATGTCATAGACATAGCTTTTACTTTTACTTTTACTTTTGCATGCTTGCCGCCCACATCTACATACTCAAGTGGCCGCCCAAGCTAGTGCTAGTCTCTCTCAATTGTATCTATTTATACACCTCTCATATCAATGAATAAACTAAGTTGAAGTTTACTCTTGTGTTAACACATTCTCAAACTCTCTTCATGGTATCGAGACTTACTTGAGTTCTAAAAATCCGCCAAAAACTCAATTCTTTTTTCCGAAAAATTGTCAACATTATCTGATGTTTCATCTTCTTGATAAGACTCACAATGCCTCAACAGATCGGATAATCGAACACTCTTCTTTACAAATCATAAACTTGATGGTAACAATTACTTGCTATGGTCAAGGTCTATGAAAATGTATATCTCCGGCCAGGGCAAGATGGGATATCTGTGCGGTTCCAAACTCCTTTCCCTCAATAAATCGACCCCAAGTTTGAAGCATGGGACACAGAAAATAACCAAGTCATGACCATCCTCACGAGGTCTATGACAAAAGAGATCGATGAGAACTTCATGATGTATGACACGCTAAGGAAATGCAGGACAATGCCGAGACCTTTACTCAAAAAGGACAATACATCTCAAGTCTATGAACTCAAGCTCAGATTCAAAATTGCGCATAAGGGGATATGTCTCAGAACTCAATACTTTAATCAACTATCTAAGGCATGGCAACACCTAGATATGTTGGAAACTCACCCTGGAATGATGTTAAAGATGTTGCACTCTTTAAAGACATCATCGAGAAGAAGAGAGTATTCAAATTCCTTCTCGGATGAATCCTACTCTTGATGATGTCGAGGGTAGAATTCTTGCTACTAAACCTCTTCCAAATCTCAAATCCATGTTTGCTGAGGTCAAACATGAGGAAAGCGAGAGGAAAGTGATGTCGCTTTGAACCCCCTGCTGACAACCCTACTGAAAGTGCCACCCTGCTGACTGTCAGGAACCCTGCTGAGGCTACTGAGGCTTACAGGAAGCCTGCTGATAAAACTGGGAAGCTGTTCTGTGACCACTGCAAACGCACTAATCACACCAAGGACTCTTGCTGGAAGCTACATGGCAAGCCTAACTCCTCCAAGTCCTCCAGACCTGCCAAGGAAAGTCAGGGCAGACACATAAGTGAGGAAGAAGATGACAACAGGTTGAATGCTCACTTGCTCTGCATTCAAAGCCTTTCTAACTCAACAAAAGGGAGGTAGTCACTCTACTGACATAGCCTCTCATGCCAGTACAGGTAAATTCTACTCATCTATTAGTAATGAAACCTGGATTGTTGACTCTGGGGCCTCTTCCCATATGACTGGTAATAAAAATCTCATTACTCAACTTAAGCCATGTCCCCAAATTCACAATATTAAGACTGCTGATGGATCTATCTCTAGTGCAAAAGGTTTTGGTCGGTCAAACTTACTAATAAGATATGCTGTGAGATGTCCTATTTGTTCCAAAATTAGATTGCAATCTCATATCTCACAAGAAACTTACTAAAGATTTGAACTGAATCATTGTTTTTAATGAGAATCGCACATTCGGGATCATTCCTCAAAGGCGTTGATTGGGACTGCTAAACCTTGCTCGGTCTGTTTGTGGTCAACCTGCCGAAGACAGAAGATCAAGAAGACCGCCTGCCTCAAGACTTTGCACTCAAAACCTAGACAATATCATGTTATGGCATTATAGACTAGGACATCCCGATTTTAGTTATTTAAAGTCTATAGATCCCGAATTGTTTAAAGGTTGTAATTTGAATGATCTTCAATGTGATATTTGTCGGTTGCTAAACTCACCAAATCTGTGTATGCAAAATTACCTTACTTACCATCCACACCATTCACCTTAATTCACAAAGTGACGTATGGGGACCTCAAGAGTAAAAAGCATAACAGAAAGAGGTGGTTTGTTACCTTCATAGATGACCACACCGAACCACTTGGTTATTTTTAATGAAGGATAAGTCCGAAGTTGGACCCATCTTTCAAGAATTTTACAACATGGTCTCCACTCGCTTTGACACTAAGATCAAAATCTTGAAGACCGACAATGCTCTTGAATATTATGAGTCTCATCTCATTAATTTCTTGATGGATAAAGGATTGTCCATATCAAGAGTTGTGTTGAAACCCCTCAAAGAAATGGGGTTCTTTGAGAGAAAGAACAGCATCCGCTTGAAATGGCTAGGTCTATTATGTTTACCACAAATGTTCCAAAATATATGTGGGGTGAAGCCATATTGACTTCCACATACTTAATCAATGATTCTTCCAGTGAGTACTAGGCTTCAAAACTCCTATCAAAACCCACCTGGACACACACTCCGCCCCCCATCTTATTTCCCAGCTTACCTCCAAAATCTTTGGGTGTCTTGTGTTTGTCTATATCCATGCCCAACACGAAGCAAACTTGATCCCAAAGCTCACAAGTGCATATTCCTAGGATATGCAAAGGACGAGAAAGGTTACAAGTGCTACTCTCTTCATAAAAAAGATTTTACAATTCTATGGATGTAAAATTTTTGAAAGGACTCCTACTACAAAGCAAGTCCACTGAGGCAGTCACTGATGGAAATCTGATAGAAATTGACCTAAACCCCTTCCTTCAAAGAAACTCTTAACCTCAAAGAACTCATCGATCCTCAAGAGATCGAACCCCAAGAGTACCCTCTTGACTCACAAGACCTCATCGATCCCAAAGAACCAACCGACTCGAGCCTGCGACCCCCGAGCCTCGGCCGACACTCAAGAATCTGCAGATCCTCGGCCATCTCATCGACATTGATGATGACCTATTGCTCTAAGGAAAGGAAAAGATCATGCACCGATCATTCTATTCATACTTATTTATCTTATGATCAGTTGTCTCCTGTCTTTGCCATGTTTACACAGGACCTGGATTCTCACTCTATCCCTAGAAATATTCAGGAGGCCCTTCAAAATGATAAGTGGAAGGCTGCTGTTAAAAAGATGACTGCTCTCCTGGATAATCATACTTGGGACCTCACAACTCTTCCCAAAGGCAAGAAGGCAGTTAGGCTGCAGATGGTTATTCACTATTAAAAATACAATGCCGATGGTACAATTGACAAGTACAAAGCCGATCGTAGCAAGGGGATTCACTCAAACTTATGGTATTGACTATAAGGAAACTTTTGCACCAGTGGCAAAACTCAACACCGTCAGGGTTCTCGCTCTCTAGTTGTCCAAGCTGGGTGGCCTCTACACCAATTGGATATCAAAAATGCTTTTCTCAATGGTGATCTCACCGAGGAAGTCTATATGAATGTACCTCCTGGTTTTGTCAATCCCACACTCGTAGGCAAGGTATGCAAACTCGGGAAATCTCTATATGGCACAAGCAATCCCAAGAGCCTGGTTTGGAAAACTCACTCTGTGTGGTTAAAGGCTGTTTGGATATCATCAATGCAACTCGATCACACAATGTTTGTCAAGACAACCAACCAGGAGAGGTCCATTCTAATTGTATATGTGGATGATATCATCCTTACTTGGGAAGACTCTACTCAAATCCGAACTTGAAGACTCTACCGGCAAAGGTGTTCCAAGTTAAAGATCAGGCTACCTCAAGTACTTTCTTGGTATGGAAGTAGCTAGAAACACCAATGGCATTTCGGTCTCCCAAAGGAAGTATGTCCTGACCTCATCAAGGAAACTGGCATCTTTGGGATGCAAACTCTTTGATCTCCAAGTGAGACCAGTCATACCTATCTTGCATGGTGACATTGTTTGTCGAGGAAAGAACAATATCAAAGGCTAGTAGGCAAACTCATATACCTTTCTCACACAAGACCTGATATTGCATATGGGGTCGATCCTGTCATCAATTCATGCATTGCCCTCTTGAGCAACATTGGGATGCAAAGTGAATAGATATCTTGAGGTATTTAAAATCCACTCCTGGCCAAGGCCTGCACTTCACCAAGTCTCCTGATAGATCAATCAAGGTCTACACTGATGCTGATTGGGCTGGATGTCACATTGACAGGAGGTCTACCACAGGCTATTGCTCATATATATATGGGGAACACAGTTTACTTGGAGGAGCAAGAAACAACCCATCATGTGTCAGAAGCGATCTTTGAAAAAGTGAACTAAGGGCACTTGTACTTGGCATTTGTGAAGCTCTATGGCTAAAAAGGGTGCTGACTGAACTTCAGCAACCGTATCATCAACCTATCACACTCTGTTGTGATAATAATTCAGCCTTATGCATGGCGGAAGATCCAGTCCATCATGATAAAACCAAGCATGTGGACATTGACAGACACTTTCGAAGGAGAAGATTGATGCCAAGATTATTCAACTCCAGTATGTTCCCCTCAGCAGATCAGAATGCTGATATTCTTACCAAGGCTATTCCACCTCTTATGTTCAAATAGACTAAGTAGCAAACTTGGTCGCATCAACATATCTGACCCGGTTTGAGGGGTGTGAAATATTACTCAATGATTTCGACTGGCTGAGGCTTCAAGAGGGTGTTCAAAGCATTGTTTGAGCCTTAGGATTTCGTGCATAATATTTTTGTACACTTTATTTAATTATAAAAGACATATTAATTGTGATACATATAAACAATTAATATGTCAAACTCTAGTTTACTTTATGTCATAGACACAATTAATATGTCATAGACATAGCTTTTACTTTTACTTTTACTTTTGCATGCTTGCCGCCCACATCTACATACTCAAGTGGCCGCCCAAGCTAGTGCTAGTCTCTCTCAATTGTATCTATTTATACACCTCTCATATCAATGAATAAACTAAGTTGAAGTTTACTCTTGTGTTAACACATTCTCAAACTCTCTTCAGAATGTTATTAAAAAGGGAACGATTAGGTGGTTATCCGAAAATCCCGAGGGAATACAAAGAGATAATTCAAACGCATCACTCCTAGGAGAAAGGTTAAGGGACCGTTATGATAACAATCTTGAGGATCTAAGATTGAGGGAGTTAGCAAAAAATCCTAAGAATTTCAGTGAGTGTTTTTAATTTTTCAAATTTTAATTAAATTTCGTATTTTTAAAGTTATTTTTCTAAACTTAAAAGAAAAATATTTTTATGAAAAATTTATAATAAACCTATTTTATCATGTAAAGTAGGTATATTATATCAAAAATATGTGATTTCAATATTATATTAGTTTTTATATTTTATCAAGTTTTATATAGAAAAATCGTATTAAACTTAGATTATATAACATAAATCATAGGATTAACATCAAATGATTTTTATGTGATATAATTAGAGCTTATTACACAAAAATGACAAAAATTCCGTTTTTGGGGACTATGTGACCGACACGCGCGCGTACACTACCGGCACTGCGCCGGTGTGTACACACTTAACCCTAAAAAATGCGCCCTTTCCTCATTTCTCACACCCTCAATTTCAATTGGAGAACAGCCCGACTTCTCCTCTTTTCTCCTCAAAATCAACAATTTTCCATCAATTTTCTTCACTCAAACATCACATAAGTGTTAATCTCTCTTCTTCTCTTCAACTTAATCATAAAAGAAGATACCCATTGGAAAAGTTGAAGCTTGGCAAGCTCAAGGCTCTCTTTTCTCTCATTCAAGCGACCCATTAATTCCGGCGACCTAAGCTTTTCATTCTAGCTTCTTAAGGTGATAATATATATATATTTCAAATATTTCAAATTTTAGTTAATTTTCTGAATTTATTTTGAATTTATTTTGATTTTATAGCCTAAGTAATTGCTTGTTCTTGTTGTTGGTGTTGTTTGTTTGTGTTGTTGTTTTGTCATACCACTATCGTAGATGGCCTCATCATCTAGAAGTAATCCTAAGAGGAAAAAGACTGAAGTACCAATCGTAGTACCGGTAGTTCAAACTAGACCTTTAACTAAAAGGGAGAAAAGTTTAACCTTTGAGAAAACCGCTAGTACGCAGAAGCTAAGCGGGCACATGATGAGTACTTTAGTAAAAGTAAGGTTTGGTTAGAACGAGGGATTGATTTTTCGAAGATTGGGAAAGAAGTGAAAGAAATTTTCAAGGATAGAGGATGGTTGGATGTAGCTATGGATAGGAAAGATAAGATTAACGTTTACTATGGTATCGAGTTTTATTCAAGATTATCTACTTATGATCTTGATACGGTTGAGAGATGACCTATATCCTCTAAGAAGTGTTAATGTTACTTTTACCCTGCTATGATTAATGTATTCTATGGCTTAACTGATATACCAGAAGAGGAGGATTATCATAATGTATGAACCAAAGCTTATGAAGCCCAACAAGCCTTTGACCCCACCATCACTGAATGGATAGAAAATAGGTTTGCTTATGGGAATTGTATTAGGGACATACGGGCAATAAAAGCAGTTCTTAGGCCATAATGTATGTCCTTCCACGCATGTTTGTGCATTTGGTCGAGAAAGTAGTTATTGCTTGGGCCATGGTTAATGATATTCCTATAAATCTGGGAAATTGATCTTTTCTAAGGCATGTGAGTTTGCAAGCACTCGTTATCGAGGGACGTCTCCGTTCCTAGTCTCATTCTGCCTTGTGTGAGCTTGCGAGTAAGTCCCTGCCTTACCCTCGGATAGAATCTGTGTCTCCCACATTCCTCCCATTGGTCTTAAGTCGAGAGCCTTACCTACTGGAGTAATAAATTACAATAATCCTAATCGTCAAGCGACAACAACCACAACCTCCACCTCCTATTCACACTCAAGTACCTAGACCACCTGAGATACCACATCACCACAAGCAGAGTCAAGTTGAGGCTATGTTTCAAAGATTTAGTTCAAGCTCAGGCTAGAACCGATGCTAATATAGCTTTAGCCTGTGAAGAGAGAATAGACATTGGGCTGAGGACATTAGAGTTGGTCGAGAGGATTTCGAGATGCTATGAGTGAGTTTGATCTAGATTTGCCGAGATTTCGCTGACACCCCTATAGTCACCTTACCCGTATACTATGCCGGATTGGATTCCGCCGATTCCGCCACACTGTTATTTATCGGACTATACGCCGTCATCCATAGGACAGGTGGTATGTTTACAGTACACCAGGGGACATCCTTGGGCATGGGAGGAGTGACTTCATAGCGAGATGTGGCAATGCAGGATTGGGTTCATTTGGACTTCGAGGATCGCTTTCTATGTCGACGATGAGGAGGATCGAGACATCATTTCAACTTCGTATCGGATCCACAATGCAGTTCGCTTATGGTATTCATACGACACGATCGCAAGGAGCTGATTTTACTTCGTTTCTATCTACATTTGGATCATCATCATCTCAGTACGACCTTACTGGTGACATTGATCTTAACTATGATGAGGACGAGTGATTTTGTCTCTGTTATTTAACTATCTACTTTTTGGTTTGACTTAGTTTTTGTTATGTTTGTTTTGTACGTTAAACGTTTGATGCACTCTCGGGGTAGTGCGTTGTTATTTTGTATCTTTTTAGTAGTTTTGGATGTTTTAGATCTTTTCCCACGTTATAGAAATATGCACTCTATTGTCGAAAAATAAATCTGGATCAAGCTAGAAATTGAAATATCTCTCGATCGAGCACTATTTGACCGGCACGCGCGTTTGGTGTCCGCACGCGCCGGTGTAGTAAGAGGCTGCAGGATCTTCTCAGATATTTCCATTTCACCCAAGCTTTGTCTATAAAAGGAAACAGATCGCACATTCCTAAAATGCTCATTCCTTTCCTTTGCCTTTAATTCTCTTGCTATAAAAAGTTTAAAATGTCCGATCATTCATCCAGAACAAGATTATTCACCTCCACATACACCAAATTCTGTCATTCCAAATCCATTTTTTCATCAAATCCCTTACGAGCCTATGTATGCTTCGGTTCACAACCCTTATATAAGTAATTTCAATCAGTCACCGGTGTTGATTGAGAGAGGTTTAAATTTTAGAAAGGTTGACAACCCGGGCATTTACGAGGATGGATATAGATGGGTGGGACTATTTTTGTCGTATGCCGAGAGGTAGGATTAATGTTACTGTGGTAAGAGAATTCTATTCAAGATTGTCGAAGCTAATCTTCGTATCGTTAACACGATGCATTACGATGAGAGGAGTTGTTGTTCCTTTCACCTCCACCAACATAAATCAAATTTTCTTGATTCCACCAGTCCAAACTTCACCTAGTCATTTTGAGTACCAATGGAGATTGGATACCGCTAACGGTTTTATTACAAAATATTCGGAAGCTTGTCCACTCTTGTTCTACAATTATGATATTGATCAAAATGTCTCTATGATCGCTTTGCTTCCCATCTTAGAACGTGGAAGCGATTCATCAATTCACGTGTTTATCCAATCATAATTTCTCGGAGTTAGTGATGATGAATTGATGCTTCTATACGCGATTACTCTGAGTCATTATAGATTGAAGTCTTGATTCGAAATCACCGTGAGTTTTATGTTCGGGAGAAGACCGAATTATCATCCTTTACCATTTGGATGGTTGATTTCTAGGTTATGTGTTCGTTTGGCAAGGGTTCCGGAAAGAAGCGACGGATGAATATTTTCCAAATTTCGTATTCCTCGTGTTGGGTTTTACGATCGATATTCGGGAGGATCGTCAAGTGGTGAAAATTAGATAACTTTGTTGGTAGAAAAGAAGGAATAAAAAATAATAAGAGTAGTACGGTACGTTAGTATAAGTCACAATAAATTAAAATAACTTAGTTTAAAAAATTAGTTTAAATTAGTTTAACTTAATTTATGGTTTTCTAGTTTAACACTCCTAGTATTTTTAAGTTGTGTTTTAATATTGTAATATATTTGCATGTTTTTAATTTATGTTTTAAATGTTTTCTTTTATATTATATAAACGCTTCGTCTATTTGACACCTAAAATAATCTAACCATGATAGAATTCATTTTATTTTCTAATCCAAATTTTTACTACTCATTAGCCATCGACGACGATGCCAATTCATAAGTGGGGAGTAGAGATTGGTTAGTAAATAAATTGAATTTAATACATCAAATACTTATACACTTAGTTTAATAAGCAATAATATATAATTATTTGATAAAATGATATATTTGGATAGAATAAATTTTTAATTAAGTAAAGTAATCTTGATATATTATTCTTATATTAATTATGTCTATTTTAGATTTTTAATAAGATTTTAAGTATATATATCTTGATAAATATTATGAAATATTTTTTTATGAAATTAGACAAAAGTTACTTATAATTATAATGAAATTTTAGAATAATTTTCTTTTCAAGACAAAGTATGAAATTGGAATCGGATTAGGGATGATGAGATTTTTGGCATAACTTTGATAAACCAGAGAGCCAAATAAGCCTACCCGAATATAATTTCCAATTTTGTCCCCACCTCACCTTGTAGAGTGATCAAGACCTCACTTCAAAATAGCCATTATTATTAACTAGAAATTACCAACCCTAACTTAATAATGGTCTACATTTCTTTGAAAATCCCGCAGTTTAGTATGTATTTATGGATAGCGGTGATGACATCGAAATTTGGTATATCTTGAGATTGAAATGAATGTTATTCGGAAGGCAATTTATTACCAAATATGGTTATTCTCTAAAAAAAAAAAAAAAAAAATCTAAGAACAGTATTATAGAGTATATCTTTACGCTTTTTGATCGACAACCCAAAAATAAAATATCGAGATAAAGTCATCTGATGATAGTAGTCCAAATAGGGTATTATCACGAAATGTCCTATTGCTTGGGAATGAAGGTATATGCTATAAATCGATGAAAAGAAAAAGTCGAATCAAAACTATCAAGAATTATCACGAGTTTAAGGAAACCGGATTCGTGATTTTCGATCGAAAGAGTATTACTCCGATCAATCTTGATAAAGCAATGCCTATGTTCTTAAGTTCTTATTTATTTTAGTTAAAAAAAAAAAAAAAAAGAAAACCATATTTTGGAAGTTATTAAAGTTAAAAATTGAAAACAGTGTCAGGAGTGTTACTGATTGAGAAATTTTTGATCAGAAGATGAAGGTGTAAGTACGTACGACTTGCTTCTATCTCTTTTGATTTCCCTTTGTTATCCTTTTCGATTAGCCAACTACCCTGAGCCTGAACGTTACAAGCCAATTTGCCAACAACTTGACTTAGTCATTGATTCCGATAAATCATACAGTGGAGATTAAAAAGTTGTTCTGAATATTTTGTTTATACTTATAAAGTGATTCATGAAAAATTTCATTTAAATAATATTTTATAACTAGTTTATTAAGTTATATACACTTTTTATTTTCTTAAATATCTTAGATAGATGAAATTAATATAATTATAATGTTGACAGCATACGTTACTAAGTTAGGAATTTAATCTAGAAGAATTATATTATCGCTTATTTTGCTCGAGGACGATCAAAAGCTAAGTGGGGAGTTGTGATGTATGAAAAATATATGATCAAATTATAAGACTTTTTATTATTATATTTATGATATTTTAGTATAATTTCATATAAATGCATTAAAACTTATAAAAATCATAGTTAGTTATAATTAGATGCATAAGTTATAAAAGCGATAAAAATGATGTTTTTTGTCGATTCGTTTGGTGTTTCATTGATATTATTGCAGGATCGGATGTTTACAAGATCCCAAAATATGACATACTTTGAAGTATAAATCATGAGTTTTGTGGGATAAAAGATTATGCCAAAATCTAACAACTTTGAAATGTAGATTAATCTGCCCTTAATGTTTCTACCAGAAACTCATCTTCAACGGACATTTGATCTAACTTAGAGGCATTTTCAGAGAAAAAGTCCTTGATGGAAGTTGTAGGCCTTCAAAAGAGCTTTCCAACGAATATCAAATCATGTCAATCTGAGGTCTACAGCTCGAGATAGGTTTTTACGAACATCAGATATGTTGTATGTCCGACGCGTGCGGAGAAGGCCGAATATTGCGTAAAAATCTCAAATCGGCCTACAAATCTCGACAAGGGAATATATATCGTAGTAGCCGCACGCCGGTGGTGGTCCGCACGCGCGCCCGGCCTTGTGATATGGTCTATAAATAGACCTCAAATGCAACCATTTTGAAGTGTACCAATGCATATATCTCTTCTATATCTATATATAGTTTCGTTTTGTTGTTTTTAGTTAAATAAAAGTGTAAACGGCACTCTGCGGAATAATCTTTGTAGTATAAAGTATCGTTATAATGCTTAGAGGATGTATCAAGGCTCATTGATGTCAAGGAGTTGCTATTTCCGGAGGATACAACTCAAGCTTCGATTGTAATCTGCAACTTTTCTAATGTATTTATGTTGTTATTAGTATCTTACTTATAATGATATTAGGCTAACTTAGTATCTAGCCAAGATATGAAATTGGATTAGTATTATCTTTTTAGGGAAATGGATGATGACTATACTAAAATTGGATAAAAATCGGTTATAATGAATCTCTTTCTATATTCGTATTAAATTAGCTACTTGATATGAAAGAATTCATAATCTAATTATGAATTGACGCCTCAGTAGTTAGGTTATGAACTCGTTAATAGAAGACCGGAGGTAAAATTGGCCGAGTGAAAACGTGACAACGCGAATCCGATTTCTAAACCGGGGTAGATTTGTTTGGGAGAAACAAACTCTTATTGAAATATGTACTTTCGAGAGATTATTACGCTTAATTCGTTTGTTTAATTGACATACCTTAAAATTGGCCGAATGACAAAACGGGAGTGACCCGTGCTTGAGGATGACCTTGGACAAATGATTGGACATATGACAATTTTATGCTCGTGTGAGAATGAATTGTTTAGTTTAGGAGTGCACCGTTTTGTATAATTGATTTAACTTAAAATAA